>CM035161.1:110220743-110567843 GCA_020205615.1 Panax quinquefolius
CGGGAATTTAAATATCTTGGCCAACCTATGGAGGAGATATTTCAAATGTTGATCAATGAAGGAAGAATTACATCCCTTCTACCTCCAATCAATCCCCGTTCCAGACGGTTTAATTCTAAGGGAGTATGCCAATATCACTCCCACTCTCGCGGTCACAGCACAGAAGAATGTTGGGCACTCCGCCACCTCATTCAAAATTTAATTGACAGCGGTGTCCTATAAATGGCAGACGATGACACTTTGTTACTCGAGAGTTGGAACACATGTCCTACAAAATGGAAGGATGGCATGGCAGTTATCTCCGCTGAGGATGATTTGGCTACCAGCCCACTCACAATACAAGCAATTTAACTCAAAGGAGCTGACAATCCTTTGAAAGTGGCTGCACCAGAGCCAATTAACGTACCATTCAGACCACAGTATCCTATTGTCAGCCTACACAAAGTCCCATGTAATTATGGGCAGGCTGAAGGATCTACATCACATACTACTGCTGCAGTGTCGAAGAAGAATCCACTGTATCTTCCCCATCGGGTGATGAAGCCCGCCATTAAATCAAATGGGAAATTTCCAATGGATAAGATTGAATAATTCCTCCGTACCATGGGCCATAACGAAGCCAAAGTGGTTTTAAGCATGAAAGAAGCTCTACAGCAAGTTTCCATATTGGACTTGGTTTTTGCTTCCGAAGATCACAGGAAGGTACTGCTAAAGGTCTTGGAAGAAGCCTATTTACCAAAATAAGTGGATGCGAAAAATTTTTAACATCTGGTTGATCACATTTTCAACAACAATGTGATATCTTTCACTGATGATGACATACTCGCTGAAGGGACTGGTCATTGCAAGCCGTTACATATAGCGGTTTTGTCCTCCGGATACATGGTTGGAGGAGTATTGATAGATGGAGGTTCATCACTTAACATCTGTCCTTATGCTACCTTGGAGAAGATGAATATCAACCCCAAGAGGATCAAAAGCAGCCATATGATTATCAAAGCTTTTGATGGGTCCCGAGGAAACGCCGTTGGAATAATTGAATTACCAATGGAGATTTGTCCATATACATTCAGTGTATCCTTTCATGTGCTCAAAATAGCCACGGGATATAACCTGCTGTTGGGAAGACCATGGATTTATATGGCTGGAGCCATCCCTTCCAACCTTCATCAGCAACTCAAGTACATTATTCACAATAGCCTAGTCACTATTAATGTTGAGCCGGAATGTCCGGAACAAAGTGATATGCCACTAATCAGCTTCAATTTAGAAATTGAGCCGGTAAATTTCCACGCCCTGGAGGTGAGCAACACTCATTACCCTCCCATTGGGGTGCCACCTCTTACACCCAAGATTTCTGTCGAGGTTATGTCGGCCACTAAAGAGATTATCTCATTGGGTCATTGATAAGTGGATTTTATATCCACGAATCGATGTCTATTTCAAGCTTAATTGTTGTTAATTTCTTGTTTCCATGTTTGTTTTTATTCGTTTCATGTTATTTTATGTATAGGGTGGTCAATGTGGCGAGGAGCAAAGAAAGAAAGTTATTTGAAGCATTATTGGAAGCAAGCATGAAGTTTAGCAAAGTCAGGGAACAGAACATACCCTCGCTGGGGCGGGCCCATTTTGGCTTTATACCCTTGTCGGGGCGGGGGGTCTTCAAAGTTGTTTAGCAGAAGGCATGCCCGCAGGGGCGGGGGGTCCCAAAAGTTGACAGTCCTAGCTTGCTTGAAACTCTGCTAGAACATGAATTTTAGTGCTTGGAATGTGTTTGGACTCTATATGACATGGGATTTCGACCAGAAGTTAGATATTGGATATATATTGAGCAACAAACATTGTAATCATGATATACAGAGCAATTATCAGAGATTAATTACAAAATTCATATTGAGCATTGAAGTGAAGATTTTGAAGAACTTTCATATCGATTACAGATTAAGGCTAACGTGAAGGGTGTTCTGCATTATTCTTCTTCGTAGTCTTATATTTATAATTGAAAAGATGTTATCTGAAAATTATTCAGTATTTAATTCATTGATGATGAACTAATTTACGTTTTAGGCTTATAATGGATCTTTAAATGAAACGATGATTATGTAACTTTGATTTCTAGTTTAATAAGCTATTATCCAGTTTATCTATATTAATTTGAGCTTGAATTTATGAATTGCCTTATCAACAGTTATTTGTGGATTTGTATGAAGAGGAAGTATGAATCTAGACTTAGTTAATATAGCATGTGTTCTTGAATTTTGTGAATTAATAGAATCTTGATGAATGTTAAGGTAGAGATATGCTTGACATCGCATGTAATCGGATAAAGGACTTAATCTTAAACCTTCTTTAATTATAATTCACATAGAGATATAGTGAGTTAGTTGATTAAGGTGTTTAACTTGTTTCTATCTAATTTGTGGATTTGAGTTAATACGGTATTAGTGCATCGAGAGGTGGCTAGTGCTACATTTGTGTTCTTGATTAATAAACTGAGATAATGAATTGAACTGGAATAAAGGTGTAAAAATTAGAGTGAAGCTTAAGTTGAAGTCGTAAGCCTAATTCTCCATTAATTGTTTGAAATTTCAGTTTTTTAATATTTGTGATTGGTTTGTGATCCTATATTTATTAATAATTTATTTTTTATAATTTTAAACATTGAGTTGGATAGTTTAATAAAATTAGGATTAATAGGAAATTAATAATTGTGAGGTTAAATTCTTACTTAATTGTCTCTGTGGGAGCGATAATCAACTTATCACTTTATTACTTGTTAACCGCATATACTTGCGTGTCGTGCGTAATTAGATTTTACCCAACAAGTTTTTGGCGTCATTGCCAGGGATAAAGTTAGTATAGATTTTAGCATTTTACGATATTAGTTTAATTAGTCCAATTTTACTTAAACATTTTTATTTTTGTTTTGTTCGTCATATTTCAGGTTTTTGAAGTAGTTTATGCAAACTCAGTCCAAGAATCCAGACTTGCTTCCTTTTGAGGACGACATTGAGAGACGGTTTCAGAGGTTAAGTAAGTGGATCAAGAAAACAAGAGAAGAATTTAAAAACTCTGAAAAAGAAGAGGTAATGGCAGCTGAAGATCAGAAAGCGTTGAGGGACTTTGTTATACCCAAGGTGACTGAGCTGCAGTCGAGTATCACCAGGCCTGTTATAGCTGTAAACACATTTGAAATCAAGCCTGTGATGATTCAAATGATCCAAAATTCAGTTCAGTTTGGGGGATTGGCAAATGATGATCTGAATGAACACTTAGTCAGGTTTCTGGAAATTTTTGACACCTTCAGGAGATATAATGTGGTGTCGGATGACGCGATGAGACTGCGCTTATTCCCTTTTACTCTACGGGATAAGGTGAAGAGTTGGTTACATTCTCTACAGCAGTCGGGATCGGTAACTACTTGGGAAGACATCGCTCAGAAATTTCTTGCAAAATTCTTTCCACCAGCGAAAATTGCAAAAATTAGGAATGAGATAACGATGTTTGAACAACAACACGGGGAGTCACTGTATGAGGCATGTGAAAGATACAAAGAGTTGCTCAGAAAATGCCCACATCATGGATTGCCTAAGTGGTTGCAGATGAACACATTTTACAACGGATTGAACGGAAATCTCAGAACCAGTATTGATGCAGCTTCAGGTGGAGCGTTTATGGCTAAAATTTATGAGGAAGCCTACGAATTGATAGAGACTATGGCTGCTAACAACTACCAATGGCCCACGACAAGAATGACACAAGGAAAGGTAGCTGGAGTGTTAGAAGTAGATGGTGTGACGGCTATACAAGCGCAAATTTCAGCACTTTCAAAGAAGTTAAATGCTATGATAGGGGCTCAGACATAGCAAGTTACGATTATTTATGAATTGTACGTGGGTGAGCATCCTACAGATCAATGTGCAATCAACCCAGCGTCAGTACAATTTGTGGGTAGCTACAATAGAATTCCACAGAATACATACCAGAATGCTTACAATCAAGGGAATAGGAATCATCCGAACTTTTCATGGAGTAATAATCAGCATCAACAAGCTCCAAGACCATCATATCCCCCAGGATTCTAGAATCATCAACAACCAGCGCAACATTAAGAGAGGAAAACAGATTTAGAGGAGTTGTTGACAAAGTACATAACAAACAATGAGGTGGCTATGAAAAATCAAGCAATGGCAATGAAATCACAAGAGATGGCCGTCAAGAATCTAGAGAATCAAATGGGACAAATTGCATTAGCGTTGAACAATAGACCACAAGGAAATTTACCAAGTGACACCAAAAGAAATCTGAAGGGTAATCACGAGCAATGTCAAGCCATTATGTTGAGAAGTGGAAAACAACTTGAGGGTCAAGAAACAGAAAATTCGGCTACAAAGGAGGTTGAGACAAATAGTAAAAATACAGCGGTTGAGGTCAAGTAGGGGGAAGAAAAACAAGTGGAAAAGAGCAAACCAGTTAATAAACTAGTTGTCTATCCTCCCCCACCATTTCAGCAAAGAGTTCAGAAACAGAAACTAGATAAGCAGTTTGCAAAATTTTTGGAAGTTTTTAAGAAGCTTCAGATTAACATCCCGTTCGCAGAAGCTCTAGAAGCAGATGCCGAGTTATGCGAAATTCATGAAAGGGATTCAGTCCAGGAAAAAGAAGTTGGAAGATTTTGAGACAGTGGCATTAATAGAGGAATGTAGTGCTGTGTTACAGCGAAAGTTGCCACCAAAGTTGAAAGATCCATGGAGTTTCACAATTTCGTGCACGATTGGGAATATGGTGTTCAACAAATGTTTGTGTCATTTAGGGGCAAGTGTGAACTTTATGCCGTTATCAGTTTATACAGAATTGGGTTTGCCCACTCCAAAGCCTACAAACATCTCATTGCAGTTGGTAGATAGGTCAGTTATATACCCGAGAGGCATTGTGGAGGACATATTGGTAAAGGTTGACAAGTTTATATTCCCCGTGGATTTCATCATTTTGGATTTTGAGGAGGATAAGAACATACCGATTATCCTAGGGAGACCTTTCTTGGCTACAGGTAGGACACTCATACACGTATAAAAAGGTGAATTAACTATGAGCGTCCAAGATCAAGAAGTAAAATTTAATGTTTTTAAGGCCATGAAATTCCCTACGGATGAAGAAGAATGTTTCAGGATGGATAATATTGAGCAGATAATCAGCGAAGACATGGGCAAGAGTTTGGGTAACGATCCATTGGAAACAACACTATTGGGGGATGAAGAGTTAGATGATCAGGAATTTGTGGACAACTTGCATATGCTAGACTCCTTACCACGAGTTAGCAGATTCAAAACACCCTTTGAACCATTGCACACGGAGGAGAAAGCCACAACAAGGATGAAACCGTCATTGGAGGAGCCACCAACTCTTGAACTTAAGCCACTTCCTAAACACCTCAGGAATGCATATTTAGGCAATTCTAATTCTTTACCTGTTATTTTTTCTACTGCACTTAACGAATTGCAGGAAGAAAAGTTGTTGAGAGTGCTGAGGGACCACAAATCGGCTATAGGATGGACAATCACAGATATCAAAGGAATTAGCCCATCCTTTTGCATGCACAAAATTCTGATTAAAGAAGATGCAAAATCGACAGTGGAACAACAAAGACGGCTCAACCATATCATAAAAGAAGTAGTGAAAAAGGAAATACTAAAATGGTTAGATGTGTGTATCATTTACCCGATTTCAGACAGTAAGTGGGTTAGTCTGGTGCAATGTGTGCCGAAAAAGGGAGGAATAACCGTGGTTCAAAATGATTACAATGAACTGATTCCTACAAGGACAGTGACTTGTTGGAGGGTCTGCATGGACTACAGGAAGTTGAATAAGGCGACCCGCAAAGATCACTTTTCTTTGGCCTTTATCGATCAAATGTTGGACAGATTAGCGGAACACAAGTACTACTGCTTATTGGATGGATAATCGGGTTATAATCAGATCGACATCCCTCCTGAAGATCAAGAGAAGACTACATTTACGTGCCTATACGACACATTCACATTCAGTAGAATGTCATTCGATTTGTGTAATGCATCCGCTACCTTCCAGCGGTGTATGATGGCTATCTTCTCAAACATGGTAGAGAAAAATGTGGAAGTCTTCATGGACGACTTCTCTGTCTGTGGGGATGATTTTGATGCGTGTTTGGAAAATTTGGTAATGGTCTTACAAAGATGCACCGACACGAATTTGGTCCTTAACTTGGAAAAGTGCCACTTTATGGTGGAAGAAGGTATAATTTTGGGGCACAAAGTCTCTGCCAGAGGATTAGAGGTTGATAAAACTAAGCTAGAAACAATTGAAAAGCTACCTCCACCGAGTTCAGTTAAGGGAATTAGAAGTTTTCTGGGACATTCTGGGTTCTATAGGAGATTCATAAAAGACTTCACTAAAATTACAAAACCTTTGTTCAGTCTTTTTGAGAAGGATTTGGTTTTCAAGTTTGATGAGGAGTGTAAATTGGCATTTGAGTTGTTGAAGAAGAAATTGACCACATCCCCCGTAATCTTCGCGCCAGATTGGAATATGCCTTTCGAGCTAATGTGTGAGGCGAGCGACTATGCAGTTGGGGTTATTTTGGGTCAACACCGAGAGAAGGTATTTCATGCCATATATTATGCAAGTAAGAAACTCACAGAGACTCAATTGAACTACACAACTACGAAAAAAGAATTACTTGCAATGGTATATGCGTTCGATAAATTTTGGGCATACTTGATCAGGACTAAGGTAGTAGTTTATACAGATCACTCAGCCATTCGGTACTTAATTTCAAAAAAAGATGCTAAGCCATGCCTTATCAGATGGATTCTCCTTTTATAAGAGTTTGATTTAGAAATAAAGGATAGAAAGGGGACGGAGAACCAAGTCGCCGATCATTTGCCTAGGCTGGAAAATCAAAATAAAAAGGAAGAGGACAAGTGTGTAATAAACGAGTCATTCCCGTATGAGAAATTGTTTGGGATAAATACAGAATTTTCATGGTACGTGGACTTCACAAATTATCTAGTGAGCAACATTCTTCCTCCTGATCTTACACGACTACAAAAAAAGAAGTTTCTTCATGACGTCAAATGGTACATGTGGGACAACCCTTACCTATTTAAACAGTGCGCCGATAAGATGATTAGAAGGTGTGTGCCCCACAGTGAAGCAAAGAACATATTGCATGAGTGTCATTCATCTGCATATGGGGGACATTATGGTAGTGAGCGAACAACTGCAAAAGTGCTTCAAGCCGGGTTTTATTGGCCAACATTGTTCAAGGACGCCCACCAGTTTGTTAAAAGTTTTGATAGATGTCAACGGGTGGGCAAAATATCAAAAAGGAATGAGATGCCACTACAAACAATTTTGGAAGTTGAAATTTTTGACGTTTGGGGCATGGATTTTATGGGGCCACTACCCTCATTCTTCGGTAATCAGTACATATTACTCGCAGTTGACTACGTATCAAAATGGGTCAAAGCCGCAACACTCGCAACCAATGATGCCAAAGTAGTCCTCAAATTCTTGCAAAAGAATATCTTTACAAGATTTGGCACGTCAGGAGCTATCATAAGTGATGAGGTAGTACTCACGCAGCATGATCATTCTGACTCTCTTGACGAAGTATGGGGTCAACCATAAGGTGGCGACGGTTTATCATCCCCAAACAAGTGGGCAAGCTGAAGTTTCGAACAGGGAAGTGAAGCGAAGCTTGGAAAAGGTGGTGAACCCAAACAGAAAGGATTGGTCTCTCCAGTTGGATGATGCACTACGGGCCTACCGGACTACGTACAAAACAACAATTGGGATGTCACCATATCAATTGGTTTATGGGAAAGCCTGCCACTTACCGGTTGAGTTACAGCACAAGGCCTACTCGGTGATTCAGAAACTTAACTTCGATCAAGCAGTTGTGGGGGAAAAGCGACTACTTCAATTAAACGAGCTCGACGAATTTCGAATTCAAGCATACGAAAACTATAAGCTTTACAAGGAAAAGGTCAAGAGATGGCACGACCAGAAAATCATGCACAGAACATTCAAGCCGGGGCAATCAGTTCCATTGTTCAACTCACGGTTGAGGTTGTTTCCAGGCAAGCTTAAGTCCAGATGGTCGGGACCATTCACCATTAAAAAAGTTTTCTCTCATGCGCAGTTGAACTCTGCAGTAGGAATCTATTGGAAACATTCAAGGTCAACGATCAATGGTTGAAGCATTATTGGGGTGGTAAATCCAACACGGATGTCATCACAATCACATTATCCGACGTACCATAAACAAGAAGTAGTCAGGCTGAACAACTTAAAATCAAGCACTAATTGGGAGGCAACCTAATCGTACTTTTATTTTTATCATATTTTCATTCATAACCGTTAAATTTTAGTTTAGACTAATTAGGACATAATAAGTTCTTTAAGTAACTATTATATTGTACTATTCGTGATAATCTCTCAACCATGCTTGAAATGATCTATAAATCTACTCACATGTATGTTTCATGGCTTGCAGATGTCAAAATGTTCATAAACTGGAGTAACATGGAAGAAAAGAATAGCAAAAAGCTTAGTTTGTAGTGAGCGTGCCACGGAAGTGGGCCTAATGAACTATACCCCCCACGGGGAAAGGTCTCCAAAAATAATTAAAGTGTACATGTACAGGCGGGCCCTAATAAGGCGGGGTCCTAGGCGTGAGTCAGTGATCGGTAGTTGGCGATTACATACATGCCCACTCTTATTACTTCCTCCTCAAATAAACCATCAATTCCAATCCATTTGCCACACTTTCTACTCACGATTTTGGCAGCTGATAGTACATCTCCCCACTTCGTGTACCCACTACCCCATTACTTCACACCACACACTTACACCACAACACCCTCTCTATATATTCACACCCCCACAACACAATTTTATCACAACCTTTCAACTCCACCTGCTATAACTACAAATTTGAGCTGTCATTGAGGTAAGAATAGAGCAATTGAGGGTGAGTACCTTGTTTCTAATTCATCCCTTCATAGCATTATTATAGAAGTATAATCATCTATGTTTGGGGGGAGAAAAAAGTGTGCACACCAAGTGTTTGATAATTTGAGCGAATCAAGTTTGGGGGAAAATAGTTATGTTATGGACCAATCAATTCCATAGCCTCTCAACCCACATCAAAATGACAAAGGGTAAAAAGTTCAAGGCCCGCACAACTGACACGGACCTTTGATCACAGTAAATTCATAAGTGTCGCCACCGCCGACCGATACGACTATATGGTGATGAAAGCTCTTATACCGGAGTGGGGGTTGGAAATGGATCATGTTGATGGTGAAATGATGCAGCAAATTTATCAAAAAGGGTGGAACAAGTTCACCGAGGAACCTGAGGCCGCCGTTGTCAACATAGTCAAGGAGTTTTATGCCAACGTCGAGGACAAAGCCCCCTTCAATGCTTATGTGCGGGGTCGATTAGTCCCGTTCAGTGCCGATGTAATCAACACTTATTATCAGTTATGAGTACCTCGACAGTGTCAATATGCCCACCTACGTGATTTCGATCCTGACTATGAGGCTATACTCAAAGAAATGACTAAGCCAGGAACAATATGGATCAAGGGTCGGAAAGGAGGCACGATTTTTCATAGCAAGGATCTCAGTCAGTATGGTAAGATATGGTATGCTTTCTTATGTGCAAAATGGTTTTCGTCCCAACACACATTGGATGTGACCAAAGAGAAGGCACTACTTCTATATGCAATTGTGCAAGATTTCACCATTGATGTCGGGGCCATAATCTGTTTTTCCATTCGTCGATGCTTACGAGGAAACTTTTCAGGCGGCTTACCACACCCATCACTCATATGTGGGTTATGTCGTAAAGCGGGTGTTAGATGGTCGGATGATGAACCTACTCAGATGCCACTTCAGCTACTAGATTTAATAATGATAGCGCGATATTCGGTGTGGGCCAGAGGTGATTCCCATCCTCGAGGTCTAGGTTTTATTTTTCCATCGACTTCGGAGGATGAAGTTGACGCTGCAGACACATCGGAGGATGAGGATGCGACTATGCGAGAACAAGGAACTGAGCAATTACCATAGTCTAAGGCAATATCTAGTCCTCAGTTCCAAAATTTTTAGCGCCAAGTAGATGAGCACAACAAGCAAGCATGACAAGAGATGAGGCAGCTCGCTACTAGGCAGGACCATATGTTCGAAGGTATGAATCTCTCATTCGCATCATTGAACACGACGCTCCAAAGTTTAAATCCTAATGCTCAATTTCCATATCAGCAACTGGTCCCACTGCCACGATTTCCACCGAGTGACTCCGAGGAAGAAGATCAACCACCAACACCCCAGGCTTGACGTGCTTATAGGGAAGTCCTCATAATTTTTATTGAGTTATCCACACAATGAGGGCATTGTAATTCTTAAGTTTAGGGGATTTAATTACATGTTTGCATGCATAATGTCATTAGTTAGGTTTGCATTTGTCATTGCACTTTAGTTGTGCATATTAATTTAGGACATGTGATATTGCATAATAGCTTAGGTGCATACATAGTTTAATTATTGTTGTTTCTGCATTTTGTCAGGTTATATATATATATATATATATATATATAAATTTAGTTAAATATTATGTTTGCATATGTCCAGCAGTGTTGTAGTTCATTTTATTTTGGGCCAATGATGAGATTGAGATTAAGTCGATAAATACCGACATTGATTATTAGAACCTTGATGTAGTTTTCAATTATGACTCGGATCTTGTGCTTGTTTGAAACTGGTATAAAAAGGGAAGAACGTAATAACATCTCTGTTGACTGGTTAGTTCAAATTGATACATAAATAGTTTCTAAAGGATAATGCTAGTGTAAATCATAGAATGACAGGAATAGGCAGTGAAAATGATGAATTAGACAAGAACCTAAGTTTGATGGAAAAGGTAGGGTATATAAGCATCAAAAAAAAGAAAAAAAAAAGAGAAAATAATATCTAGTTAAGTCTTGTGGTGGGTTGAGGAAAACATACTCCCCATAAACACGAGCGTGAGATGGAGCATAAAACGCACTTACCAACCATTTATCTAAAAAAATATGAAGAAAAGACGAGAAATAAGAGTAAAGAGCCCACGTCATTGAAAAAAAATGAAGAAAAGAAAGCATGAATACCCTATTTGATCCCCTAATCTTGGTAAATGTTTGATTTCAGTTGGAACTTGTATATTTTTGAAAATTTTGAGTTATTCTGTATGATTCCTAATAAGAAATTGATTATGTGTTGAATTTGAATTTGAATTTGAATCAATTAGCATAGATGTTGCTCACACATGCACTATATCAGTAATGGGAGTCTAAGATTCGAGGATTGAGGACAAACTACTGAGTGGTTTTGATATGAGGTGTTGAAATGTTTGCTTGATCTTTCTGAGGCCGGTGGAATATTTTTGACTATGTGATATTGTTGGATTCGTAATCATATAGTTAGATACATTACATCTCATTGCATAGCATGTAGTTTGTTTTGTGCTCGAGGACTAGCACGGTTCAAGTTTGGGGGATTTTGATAAGTGGATTTTATATCCACGAATCGATGTCCATTTCAAGCTTAATCGTTGTTAATTTCTTGTTTCCATGTTCGTTTTTATTCTTTTCATGTTATTTTATGTATAGGGTGGTTGATGTGGCGAGGAGCAAAGAAAGGAAGTCATTTGAAGCATTATTGGAAGCAAGCATGAAGTTTAGCAAAGTCAGGGAGTAGAACATACCCCTGCTGGGGCGGACCCATTTTGGGTTTATACCCCCGCCGAGGCGGGGGGGTCTTCAAAGTTGTTTAGCAGAAGGCATGCCCGCCGGGGCGGGAGTTTTCTATGCATATACCCCAGCCGGGGAAGAGGGTCCCTAAAGTTGACAGTCCTGGCTTGCTTCAAACTCTGCTGGAACATGGATTTTAGTGCTTGGAATGTATTTGGACTCTATATGACATGGGATTTCGACCAGAAGTTAGATATTGGATATATATTGAGCAACAAACATTGTAATCAGGATAGACAGAGCAATTATCAGAGATTAATTATAGAAATTCATATTGAACATTGGAGTGAAGATTTTGAAGAACTTTCATATCGATTGCAGATTAAGGCTAACGTGAAGGGTTTTCTACATTATTATTCTTCTTAGTCTTATATTTGTAATTGAAAAGATGTTATCTTTAAATTATTCAGTATTTAATTCATTGATGATGAACTAATTTACTTTTTAGGCTTATGATGGATCTTTAAGTGAAATGATGATTATGTAACTTTGATTTCAAGTTTAATAAGCTATTATCCAGTTTATCTATATTAATTTGAGCTTGAATTTATGAATTGCCTTATCAACAGTTCTTTGTGGATTTGTATAAAATCGAGAGAGGAAGTACGAATCTAGACTTAGTTAATATAGCATGTGTTCTTGAATTTTTTGAATGAACATAATCTTGATGAATGTTAAGGTAGAGATGTGCTTAACATCGCATATAATCGGATAAAGGACTTAATCTTAAACCTTCTTTAATTATAATTCACATAGAGATATAGTGAGTTAGTTGATTAAGGTGTTTAACTTGTTTCTATCTAATTTGTGGATTTTAGTTAATACGATATTAGTGCATCGAGAGGTTGCTAGTGCTACATTTGTGTTCTTGATTAATAAACTGGGATAGTGAATTGAACTGGAATAAAGGTGTAAAAATCAGAGTGAAGCTTAAGGTGAAGTCGTAAGCCTAATTCTCCATTAATTGTTTAAAATTTCAATTTTTAATATTTGTGATTGGTTTGTGATCCTATATTTATTAATAATTTTGTTTTTATAATTTTAAACATTAAGTTGGATAGTTTAATAAAATTATGATTATAGGAAATTGATAATTGTGAGGTTAAATTCTTACTTAATTGTCTTTGTGGGAACGATACTCAACTTATCACTTTATTACTTGTTGACCACGTATACTTGTGTGTCATGCGTAATTAGATTTTACCCAACAGTCATCAACCTGGACAAGGGTTGGGTAAAGAGCATCAGGGTATTAAGCAACCGATTCAAGTGCCCAGTCAAACAGGGACAGCTGGATTAGGCTATTCTGGTAGCTCCAGTCACAAGAATCCTCATAAGCACAAACAGATTCCTTCAACTTCAGCCACACAACGATTTTCTCCACCTGCAACTCCTGAGCTGATACAATCTCGGTAAAGGTGCCAACCCATATTATGGCTATGCTATTTCCCAAACTAGTATCGGTTAAAGAAAAAGAGGTCCTGATTCCTGATCCCAAAGTGGAAGAGAGGGAACGAAAATGTAAACAAGACATTGCCCTAATGATGTCAGGCATACGCATCATTGTCCATGATGAACATACAAACAGATACACCCCAGACAATGGTTGCCCAGATGTCATGGTCATCATTCGGGAAAAGGAGGACGATGATAGCCCCTCCATCACTGCAGTCCATCAGGACTTTACCTTCGACAATTGGAGCAGCACTCATACATTGGTCGACAAGGGTAAAACGGGTAGAAATTCCATCTGCTATGTAGATAACTTTAACCGCTTACTTTTCTATACAGTATTAGTAGTTATTTTATCAGTACATGCTAACACTTTGTATAATTAAACAGTTTCATATATTAAGTGAAAGCATATTTTGTTTCAGGACTCTGAATTTAGTTGTGCATGTACTTGCCGATGAGGTGCCTTTTCTGCACAAGGACTGTAACTTTGATGAAAAGTTGGACTCCGACTTGATGGAAGTACAAGAGGACATTGAGATACCTCAGGAGATCAAGGAATGGGTCGAAGACAAACCTAAACCTAATCTTGATCAAACCACTTCTTTCAATCTCAGAACCTTAGAAAACCCTAAGCTAATCCAGATTGGCTCATACCTCACTCCAAACCAATGGAATGACATGGTTGTGCTACTAACCCAATTCTAGGATGTGTTTGCATGGTCTCATGAAGACATGATGGGTTTTTCCACTGACATTATCCTTCATCTCCTTCCCATTAAAGAGAGATTCAAGCCAATCAAGCAGAAGCTCAGGCGATTGAAACCTGAATGGATTTTAAAGGTTAAAGAAGAAATTGTGAAACAATTTCAAGCAGGCATCATCATGGTGTCTACATACCCTGAATGTTTATCAAACATAGTCGTCGTGCCTAAACCAGGAGAAAAGGTGCGAGTTTGCGTGGATTACCGGGATCTGAACAAAGCTTGCCTTAAGGATAGCTTTCCCGTGCCATTTATCCACATTCTCATTGACAATACTGCTTAATATGGCATGTACTCCTTTACGGATTGCTTTACGGGGTATCATCAGATTATGGTTGCTGAGGAGGATCGTGAGAAAACTGCTTTCATCACCCCTTGGGGAACCTTTTGTTATAGACGGTTGTCATTTGGCCTCATCAATGCAAGAACAACCTATCATCGAGCTATGATGGCTCTTTTCCATGACTTAATGCATAAAGAGATAGAGATCTATGTGGATGACATCATTGTCAAGTCTCGAAGGGAGGAAGACCACTTAGACCATCTCAGAAAGCTTTTCAATAGGTTGTGTAATTACAACTTGAAGTTGAATCTAGCCAAGTGCGCCTTTGGTGTTAAATCAGGTAAGTTGCTAGGTTTCCTAGTCAGCCACAAAGGGATTGAGCTGGATCCCACCAAAATCCAGGCCATTAAGGAAATGTCCATTCCTCAGATAGAGAAGGAAATACTGGGATTTTTGGGAAGAATCAACTTCATTAGCAGGTTTATTTCTCAACTCACAGCAATCTGTGAGCCCATCTTCAAGCTGTTAAGGAAGAACTCCTCCATGAAATGGAATGATGAGTGTCGAAAGCCTTCCTTACAATCAAAAAAGCGGTTGGTTAATGCTCCCATATTGGTACCACCCGAGGATGATGTTCCCCATTCATGTACCTATCCATTAATGACAATAATGCTAATTTGCATCTTTGGGACAAAAAAGACGATAGAGGTCAAGAGCGAGTTATCTATTACCTCAGCAAAAGATTCAGCAGCAGTGAACACAAGTACACTCTGATTGAGAAGACTTGTTGTGCTTTAGCATGGGCTTCCATGAGGTTACATCATTACCTCCATGGTCACACAACCAATCTCATATCCCGCGTGGATCCTCTCAAATATGTGTTCAATAGGCCCATATTGAATTGTCGGCTATCCAGATGGCAGTTGATTCTGCAATAATTTGAAATCGTCTACATGACGCAAAAGTTCATAAAAGGACAAGGAATTGTGGATCAACTAGCTGCGACACCCGTAGGGGATTACAAACCCTTAGAAACATACTTCCCCGATGAAGGGGTCATGAAAATTTAGCAACACCATCGGTATGATGCCTGCCATACGTGGAAAATGTATTTTGATGGGTACATTAACACGAAGAAGGTTACGGACGGGTTGAGCAGTTCTAGTATCCGATCTGGGGAAGCGGTATCCGTTCGTTGTCAAATTGCAGTTTGTCAGCACCAACAACACAACCGAGTATGAAGGCTGTATCATGGGACTCAAACTTGCACACTCAATGGGCATCAGACGGTTAATAGTCTTTGGGGATTCAGAATTGGTAATCAAATAAACCATGGGAATCTATCAAACCAAAGAGCTTTAGAGTTTAAAGAAGTACACTTCCTCCACATTCCTCGGAATAGGAATGATTTTGCAGATGCGCTAGCAACTTTGGCCTCCTTGATCAACATACATGACAAGGAAAACATGCCAAGCATCCCATTTGCCCTACAAAAGGCTCTAGCCTATGGGAATTATGTTGGAGAAGTATCAGATGAGCTACCTCCCATCCAACACCCTTGGTATCAGCATATCAAGGAGTATCTGCGAGATGGATCTACACCCGCTGAGACGAGCCAGACTGAAAAAGGTGGATCCATCGAATGGCTATTAAATTCTACCTGAGCGAAGATGCACTCTTTAAAAGAGATGCAGGATTAGGACTCCTTAGATATCTGGACAAAGACCAAGCTCAGAGGCTCTGGATGAAATCCATGGTGGAGTATGTGGCCCAAACATGAGCGGACCCCTACTTGTTAAGAAAATCCTCAGAACATGGCATTACTGGCTTACGCTCAAAGCTGACTGTGATGATCACGTCAAGAGGTGCTATCAATGCCAAATGCATGGAAATGCTATCCATGCCCCTCCAAGGGAATTCCATAATATGAGTTCTCCATGGCCCTTCTCAATGTGGGGAATGGACGTGATCGGGCCCATCGAGCCCAAAGCCAGTAATGGACATTGGTTTATCTTCACTGTGATCGACTACTTCACCAAGTGGGTAGAAGCAACCTCCTTCTCCAGGGTTACCAAAGAAGTCATCATTACTTTCATTAGAAACAATGTCATTTGTCGATATGGACAACTAGAGGTAATTGTGTCAGACAATGCTAAGAACCTAAACAACAAAATGATGGAGGAGTTATGCAGTAGATTCCACATCAAACACCTTAACTCCGTCATCTACCGTCCAAAGATGAATGGTGTTGTTGAAGCGGCTGATAAAAACATCAAGAAGATCATGCAAAAGATGTCCGCCAATCACAAAGGATGACCTGACCTCTTGCCTCTGACTTTATTAGCCTACAGAACTTCAATTCGTACTTCCACTGGGGCAACCCCCTATTCATTAGTCTATGGGATGGAAGCAGTACTCCCCATAGAGGTGGAAATGGAATCCCTCAGAGTGTTGATGGACGTTAAGCTGGATGAAGACCAATGGGTACAAGACAGATATCACCAATTGTCTCTAATAGACGAAAGGAGAATCGCGGCTATCTTTCATGGTCAGTTATATCAACAAAGGATCACCAGATCCTACAACAGAAAAGTCCGGCTACGGCAGTTTAAACAACATGACTTGGTTTTGAAGAAGATCATTGACAGACTAGATCAATCTAAGGAAAAATTCTCTCCAAACTGGGAAGACCCATTTTTTGTCAAGGAGGTATTGACAGGAGGTGATCTCAGACTATAGGAAATGGACGACGATGAATTTCCACAACTCATCAACTCAAACAATGTGAAACGGTACTATGTCTGAGATTACCATCAAGCAAACATCCTGGTTTTGGATCAGCAGATCACCAGTCATTTCGGTTTTCTAACCCTTTCATTTTACATATTCTTCTTCCCCTCAGGGAAGCATACTCTTCAAGCCAGCAGCTTGGTTTCACCTCATTTCAAACATTTCATCCAATTTTGGTTATCCCACTAGGGATTGAACCTTTCACACCTGCAGTTTGTCCTGAACTTAGGATCAAACTTTTTCATGCTTGCAGTTTGTCCTGAACTTAGGATCAAACTTTTTCACACCTGCAGTTTATCCCAAACATGGGATCAAACTTTCTTTCCCCCACAGTTTAGCCTGCATATGGGATTCAGACTTCTCTTCGGCTGCAAATCGTCCTGAGGGGCAAACTACGTCGACCTGATCTCTCTGATACTCGGGGGTACGTAGGCAACCATATTCTATATGGCCCGGTCGCAATAAAAAAAACAAAAAAAATTCTGCCCTTTCTCTACAAAAAAAAAACAACAAAAACACTTCTACCCTTTCTCTACAAAAACAAAAATAACAAAAACATTCCTACAACTTTTTACATTCAGCGTTGAACCTCTTACACGAGTTGAACTCGCAAACACGATCTCCTCTTGATAGAATGCGTGGGGCGACCAATTATGGTTCGGTCTAACCCCCTACCAAAATACAAATACTTATCACACGGTACTGGGATCAAACTTCAATTCACCATTTTTCATCGGCTTCAGACCAAAGGGATGGAACTACCTAATCTCTCCTCACAAATAGGAGATCCGGCGACCATTTAAGCTGCGGTTGTGCCTCAAAGAGCAACACCAATCCATAAGAGATGGAATTAACTAGGCTCCTCTTAAATAGGAGTACTGGCGACCATCTGTGGTGCGGTCAATCTCAAAGAGGAAAAGACAAACTCCTCTCCATATCTACATACATAAACCAGTCCTAAGACACCAAAGATGGTAGGGATACACACAGATCAATGATCTATTATAAAAGATCCTGTGACGTCTCAATGTCCACACATCAAGGATTAGTTCAGAATGCATCAAGATCACAAGACCTGAAGAAACAAACAAATATCAAGCAAGTATCAAGGCACAACTGAAAGGGAAGTGAATCAAAATATATTTCCCTACCATATATAATATTGTTTGATATATATAATATGTGTTGTACATGACAAAATGGCTAAGCTAGTCTGTGCAGGAAAATATAAGTCTATCTACGGATCTGTATGTATACGGACTATCAGATCTAACATAGCATCCCTCTCCGAAGAAGGAGGTAACGTTGTAAGCTCCTGCTCAATGGTATCTACACGGGCTAGCAGATCCGAGGCTAACTACATGGTTGCATGATGCTCATTATTGTATGCACTCATATCGGCAAGGATGCCAATCGTAAGGGATCTCACTGAAGTACTATATATGATGGCCACATCCCGGGCAAATAGGGCAGCATCCCGCTCTACAATCAATGAATCTCTGGCTGATCTGGCCTCATCTCTCTTTAAAAGAGCTGCATCTCTCCCATCAAGAGTTGTCAACATCAAGGCCCTAGCCTGATCTCTCTCAAAGGTCATCAGATGTAGACTATGCTCCAGATACTGTGCTGAATGTTGAATCACAGTAGCACTCATAGTAGGAGAATCCTTCACAACTGCTGGCAACCCAGTAGACAAATCTTCCTTGATGGGAATATAAGTCTCCTCCATAGGCTCCCCATCATCAGAATCAATCCCCTGTACTGTGGATACTGCCATAGTCAATGTCGTCTCTGTCTCCATCCATGCGGAATACTCTGCAGAACAACCTGGATGGCTGATGGAAAACTCAGCTAGCTCACGCTGACCCCAACAGGCATACAACCTAGATCTATCCTCTGCTGATAAGTGGCAAGAAGCTAAGCGCTGACTCAATGCCCCCTCAAAAGGATGGAAGTCCTGGAACTGGTCAAATTGACACATCATGGCCAGTGGGTGGTAAGTAATTATGCCCCTCAAACTAGCTAGAGGGAGATAATCCATGCCCGGAGCATGAGTGATGAAGCTGTAGGGTGTGCTAAGCCCTATACACGATAATATATCAAACGGATCTCCAATCCCCACCAGAAAAATGGACCAAGATGCAGGATCTGTACACTCCGCAGGCTGAAAGGAGAACGACATGGCTATATCATGGGTGAAACAATACCCATGCTATCTAAAAGTGCCAATCGGTCTCAAGTGTGACATAAACCACACGTACAACATGATCGAGTACGCTGTGAATACCCTACGGGGATAAGTCTTTGCCAATATATGTAGTTGACCTCAGCGTCTCTGTGATGATCATCGGTACAATGGTGTGACCCTCCCTGAGAGCTCCCACGGCTATGATAACACCAATATCTAGCTCATCCATGTACCGTGGCATGTATACATACGATAATACGCATAGTAGAAGTACATCTACTCTAGCTGAGTGCCAGTGATCCTCCGCCATGGTGAAATCCCCGTAGTGTCGTGTGTAGCTATCCTCAGAGCCAAATTTGTCCGTCGGAAAACGTTAGGATATAACATGGCCGGATGTGGTCTCATCCTGCACAACTCTCCGCTTCAGCCTGATGAGAGTCATAAACTGCCGGCTCATGTAGCTGATGGCCATATGGGCACAAGGTCTGTACAAAGGCAGCGCCGCCAACCGTGCATACTCCTCCAGAGTAGAAGTCAACTCATGGATGCCAAAATGAAAAACATGTCTCTTTGGTATCTAATGCTCCAACATACCCTCTTTAAAGCTGCGGGGAACACGAAACATCGGAGAGTCATAGTATCTTTGTAATAGGCGATCTCTGATCCACCCCATGCGAAGGTGACATACTATCATACCACGATCTCAGGCGGGATGCCACCAATAATGGTGGGGTATAATCAATACGGCTAACTGTCGAAGAAGACATCTGTACGGGCCGTGTCATAAGACCATCCAGGGGTCAATGCTAAATATCTCTGGACATACATACATATGCATAACATAATACATGCATGATAAATAATAGATGGCAATATGATATAGGGAATGGAAAACTGTACATACATTCCTAAGTATATCATCATCTAATACATCTCTGTACAACTAGAAATATACGGAAATGGGGCACAGATGCCCTACATCTAATAGAGGCCTATCAAAAGTTATAGCGAGAATGGGGGAAAGCCACCCAATGTGTAATAGAGGCCTATTAAAAGAGATAATGAAAATATACATCAGAAGAATACAATGGTATCAATGTCTACATCATCAATCCTGTCCACCTGATGTAACTCCTCCTGAGTCACTGGATCTCTATCCACAGGGATGTCAGGCCTATACAAGGGATGATCTGCACCGACAAAGCCATATGGGTCACCTGAGGGGCCAGCGCCAGAGCTGGAAGGATCAAAAGTATCTGCCTCTGAAGGATCTTTGCCCAAGTGCCGGATAAAGAAATGTGCCCGGTCCAACTGCCGGGTCAAACTATCAATCTGTGTCAAATGAGTCAGATCTCTGACATAGGCTAGCCAATCTGTCATCATCATGGATCCAGGAACCATATCCCCCATGAAGTGAGTGGCACAGGTTTGGGCTCTAATGGTACGATGGAACCACCAATGCTGGAATATCTCCTGAGTGCAAAGACCCTCTGATAATGTAAAACTGTAAATACCCAACAATGGGATATCAATGATGGGTGACTGCAAAACAGGCCAATAACGCCTGGCAGGAGGCAAGATCGGTATACGAATCTCTCATGTGGTGCTTCTAATAGCACGCTCTCCTAAATAGAGCTCTCATCCTCCATCTGTGGATAGAGGAATCCTACTGGTGGAAATCAAGTGCTCGACACCAGTCGGGTACCCATCCTCAAATCCAATGCTTAAGTGCTCCCCTGAATAGGGAATCCATGTGTTGACATCAGATGTCAACAACTCCAGCTATAGGCGGCAATGAGTGAAACCCTCAGCTATAGGGACCTCTGCCAGTATGGAATGATGCCATCGCCGTCCTCGTGGGTAGGTATCTAATCCTAACACACTCACCGGATGTAAGCATGGAAGCCTCTCATAGGCCCAAAACTGCCAACACAAAGGCAAACATCTACTGTCAGTCAACACTCTTAACCTATATATAGGAAATTACAAGAGAAATACTCACCAACAGAAATGGGTAAAATCCTAGCCAAGCCTCTGTCAAGCCCTGTGAACGCATGCACATTCCCCTGAGGAAGTAGGCAAAGGTGTAGGAACCCCAATCATACTCTCCAATATGGTCCACATGTCATGTGGCACTGATCAAAGCAAAGGACACCGTAAAAGAGTTATTAGCTATAAAGCAGCCCCTAATGATCATCACGAACAATCGCCGAAGAATGCGATCCCTGACTCTCACATCATTGGGTATGGGCTAACTCAATAGCCCGCTCATAGCATCTACGCTTAAAGGACCTGTACGAATAGTCCTGCCCTTGAGCGCCTCCGCCAGAACTCCTAGAAAGGATCTGACGGCAGTCGGGGTAATATCTGTCGTATAATGCACTGGTACCCCTCCAAACTCCATACCTATGATAAACCACCAATCCATTGGCGTAATCATCACCTCACAGTCCAACAAATGGAGTGACTAAGTCTAGTGAAACCAGCGCTCAGACAATGCCCTGAGGTAACCCCAGGGACAACGGTGGGGAAGGATGGAAAAGAATGCTCCAAATCCCTAGTCATGCACGATCGCTCTATATTCAGGATGCAGAGCCTAGTACATGGCGTAAATGCTAAACCAGTTCCCTCTAGGTTGTGTAAAGTCGGGAACCTACATCACAAAGAAGATCAACATCAGAACCCTTTACTCCTCATCAATAGGAAAGAAGGAAGATGAAAGTCTAACTTTGTACCTCATTTGCATGCAAGTAAACTGAGGGATGTCTACTCAAATTGCCCAACAACTATAGGTTCACCACCTGAATACTCGGGAGGTCCCTACGGGGAACATGTGCAGTAGGAGCGGGAGCCTCAACCGGTACATCCTCCTCCTCATCGTCCACATCCGGTACATCAACCCAGACAGGACGTATCAGACGGAACGGGGTCGAGGTACTTCAGAAGCCCTCCTCCACACACCATAAGTGGTCCTGTGGGAACTACTCGATTGATCCAGATCCATATATATGGACAATAAGTCTCCAAATCACCTTAGAAAGGGTGTGGTAAATTCTTATCTGGAGTTTTTCAAAATGCAATTTTATGACTACATGCATGTATGCATTATTTTAACATACATCTACAGTAGAGTTAAAAATGCATGACTACCCAATGCCTACATTTTGGAAAATTTTTGCCATAGTCCCCTTTGTAAATATGACTATCCACATGCACATAGGCATGACTAGGTGGCCATTCAATAGCACACCTGCCCATAGTTATATACATCCTACATGCATTATTACAGTAAAGTAAAAAATTAGTAAGGGTAGCCTAATTACCAGGATTATTTTGCTTTTTTCACCTTTTCTCATTTGTGATAAGAAATAGCAGGAAAAGGTGGCAATTTGACTATTTCAAAAGTCAAAAATTTTCATATCATTATGTTCAGCATGGTTTAATACTAACATTTACTATGTTGAATATTTTTTATCAAGTCATTTCAGCATGCATGTGCACTACTATGTGTTTAGATGCATTTCATATGATAAGTCATTTTCCAACAGATAAAAACTAGAAAAGAATATATGCATACGTTACCAGGACAGTGTAGAACACTTGTACGATAACATAATTTGTAGAAGATCACCCAAACTCAGTAGATCTGAAGAAAAGCTCTCGGATTTCCTTAACGACGTAACTTGAAAATGACTTATGAAAGCAACTTGCAGGCATTATGTAGCCACGGTTGGCTGCAGGTCCACTGCATGGCACGCTGCGGTGTGTACTGCTGACCATCGCAGTGTACTGCGGCACTCTTACATGGGTCCCACCCCTCCGACTCGGTCTAGTTTGAGTTGCAAAGGAGTTCTTATAAGCTGAAAAGGCCAAATCAGGAAAATAAAAACGCTACGCAATTGAGCGGAATAGCCTGCAATCTTGGTTTTCACGGACCAAACTCTGGCTTTACATAACACTCATTGGTCTTCGCCCAAACACAGGGTACACTATAAAAATGATTTTAGTTGTTGCAGACTACATCCGGTAATATCCCACAAAGGTCTGATACCGTCAGTGCAGGGTCATAGCCCTAAAATAGATCCCTTGCGTACAGATTGCATCCTAGAGAGTCTCTTGTACGTAAGAGGTGCATCTTCAGGATAAAGTTTATATCAAGGATTCAAGACTTTGGTGATAGCCCCAACGTCAACAATCCTAGAGATTCCTGGTAGCTGTGGATCACGCGTCCTAGACAGTTCATCAGGCTGGTTATTCATTGCCATCCCTGGTAGAAGCAACAGGGAGTCAGAAATCATCCCATCATATTGGAAGATAATCCAACAAACCACATACATTTGCATTATGTTGTCATGCAGTGTATTATAATAATCTTGTTGCATTTCAAGTGTCTAGTATTCTTTATCCTATCCATGCCATTGCATTGTATGAATATTAAAAAGAGGGGCATCTGTAGACACTCGAAATTTATTCTGCCTACCTGTTACTAACATTACAGGAAGTGCAGAATCTTCTTTCAGAGATAACCCTGAAAGACAGCTCAGCTTAATCCCGGATACCACCGGAAGTTCAGTTTTTAACCCCGAAAAACACACCGGGAGTATCCTTTCCCCATCTTAGAGATAACCCCGAGGATAGCAGTGCAAATACCAGAAATTCCACCGGAGAAGGCCGAGTCATCTTGGAGATAATCCCGAGATATTCAGTCTCAGTCCTGAAAATAACACCGGGAAAAACAATGTCAAAATTGGAGATAACCCCAAGGAATGCAGTTGCAGTTCCGGAGATAACCCTGGAAATGCTTGTTTCAAATGCATGAAGTCAGCTTCAACCTCAGGACTCACATCGAGGCACTCAATTCACCAACCCAGAGATAACCCCGAGAGGATAGGCACACCTTAGAGACAACCCTGAGGGCATTCAACACTTGCAGCCATCCAATCTCAGAGATAACCCTGAGTAACATCTGCTTTATCTGCCAAAACCGGAGATAACCCCGGTGAAGGGCAAAGTCATCAAATTACCACCTCAGCCCCATATGGCGCCATCTCAACAAACAACATACATTCTACACAACAATGTCCCACAAGAACCAAGGAGTTGCAATTCTGAGTGACTACTACGCAAGGCAACACACTATATGGAATTTGAAACTTGAAGAGATAGGACATGGTTCCATCTTTCTGACTTCGTACAACCTCTAATCCCATGTCATTGTGTAGCTCTCGACAATAGCAGTCTGAAATAGGTCTTATACACCTCAATCGGATGCTCGGATTGAAGTTCTGCAAGTTCGAGCGGACATCACGTTGCACGCGTACATGTACTTTAAGAAGGTAGGACCCGCGAAGCCCAGGGCTCCCCGGGCAGCCGCAAGTACACCTGCGGCTCCCAGCTCTATAAATATAGAGCTCGGGGTGGCCATATTCAAGAGAAAAAAGGCGAGGAAGCCATGACAAATTTGCTCTGTACACACCCCATATTGAGTGCTTTCTCATTTTAAACACTTGTTCGCTAACATATAGCTATATTTTTACCAGCGGGAGCCTAGTATTCATCCACTTAAATTCATAGATGTTTTCTTTGGCAGCCCACTGCAAGCCTTCTTACACATTATAAAGCCTTTCTCTTCATCTTTGCACACACTCTTCTTCACATTGAGAGTCGTGTTGTGTGTGTATGCCCGGACTTCGGTCTGTGGTTTTTATTTCAGTCTGTATATATATATATGGACTAACATTATCGAGTTATGCCACGATTGAGGCTGGACTCACGTCCAAAGCGTTAACTTGCTTTTATATATATATATATAAACTGTTGTCGAACTTTGTTCGATGAGCACAATTTTACATCAAATGTATATATATATATATATATATATATATATATATATATATATATATATATATGTTAGGTTTGTAATATTCATGAACGCAATCAAATTGCAAAAATAAGCGGAAACGTGGAAAATTAGAATTTTAAAAATTTTACAAACCATATACCCGGATCATCCTTTATGCACAATTATTAATTAAACAAAAAAGAAAGAACAAGAATCATACCCTTGAAGATACGAGCTTCCTTAGGTACAAGTTCAACTCCAATCCTTTTCGCGTTCAACTTAAATCCACCGGGTTCGGTTCCTTCCTTTGATCAACGTTAGCCACCCAAGTGTTTGGCCTCTAGAGGTGATCCACCAAGGAAGAACAAAAATTCAAGAAGATGGGTGTTTGGCTAAACCTTAGTTTTCTATCTCTATAGAAAAGGGCGTACTCTCCCAACTATTGGAATTATGTATTCACGTGTTGTGAAAGTGTCAACCACCTCACCCATAATAAGACTCCTCTTATTTATAGATGTAGGCAACCCTCCTTAACAATTAAGGAATTGAGTTTTATTTAATTAATTAAATTCCTTTAATTAATTAGGCTCCTAATCTTATTAGGAATAATTAATTAAACTTTTAATTAATTAGCTTCCTAATCTTATTAGGAATAAATGAGAGTTTTTTATTAATTAATTCTCAAACTCCTTTAGGAAGTAAATAATAATAATAGTAATAATAATAATAATAATAAGACTCCTCTTATTAATTTATATTTAATATTTTCAAAATATTAAATAATAAATATTAAGCTATTTAATTTATTCTATCACCATAGATTAAATTAAATATACATAACTTATTATTACGATTATGCCATTAACTTCTTAAATAATTATTCTTTCTTTTATGGTGTGACCCTTTAGGTTCTAAAGTATTAAACAGGTTCTTGAATAAATCAATTAGAACAATTTTAATCTTATTTAAATAAATAAATTAAAATATTAATTTATTTAAATAAATAATATTTATTCTACAATAAGGATAAGCCTTCCTAGCGATCAACAACTTTCCAGATAATATTGATTTTAACATTAATCATAAAAGAACCTTTGAGTAAATAGTTTCGTGATAATTCAATCCTTCTACCATACAATGTCCCAATTAAATATAAGACATGAATTCATCGTCAAGTCTTATTTTATTTAATTATATGTATTTCGACTCTTAAATGCATTAACTCAAATAATGCAAATTAGAAACTCCTTTCTAATTTCATTACGCTTTTGCCAAGGACTCTTTGGGTTGTCATTTATCGAATCATATGACAATTCTCTTCTTTTACTAGAAGTGGTAGATTCTTTATTGATCATACATTATCTCCATGTACAACTTATTATACCCAAGCATACCCTTTGATATACCCTAAGGGTCTTAAGGAATAAGTCAAAGTATAACTCATCATACACAAGATACTATGATGATCTCAAGTCCAAGGATCACTTGTACTTTACTATCACTACAGAATTCCTATTATCGATGCACAAGTAAAACTTCATTAGGTATTCCTTAGCGAGCCAACGTTCAATTGAACTTATTCTCTAATAAGCACCTACATAATTTTTTTAGTGTCTCCACACAAATGATCATGAGATCAATCATCCTCATCCAATGAGCAAGTAACGTATGCACCAATCTATCCGGATTCACTAATCCCCAATTTTGTAATCTAATGATTGTGAACTATTTTAGTTTTAAGCTTTCTAAGAATTTAGATCTCATTAGAATGATCATCATCATTATTCTAAAAGCATTGCTTAAAACTATGGGTTTATCACATATTATAAAACAACATCATGTAGATAATTAAAAGCCTTTAATAAATTAATACTTTTTATTAATAAATGAATAAGATTGTTACAAAGTATATGCTTTATCATCAAACATGATTAGCTTGTGTGCATACTACTTTCAATATATATATATATATATATATATATATATATATACATTTCAGTCAGGCCTAGAGTTTACTTCGTGGCCTTTTACTGCTTTATTTACATTCCGTCCCGCCTGGAGTTTACTTCGTGGCGGTTGATCATTTTTACTGCTTTATTTATATTTCGTCCCGCCTGGAGTTTACTTCGTGGCGGTTGATCGCATTTACTGCTTTATTTACATTTCTGATCCCCCACGGAGGTGCTTCGTGGTAGTTGATCATGTCTCTATATATATTTACCGCTTTTATATATTTACATTTCTGATACCCCATGGAGGTGCTTTGTGGTGGTTGATCATGTCTGTATATATATATATTTACTTTTTATATATAAGCGCCATCGCTTTTCATATAAACTCATGACATTATGTGAGCCTAGGAATCATGTGATCACAGATTCAGTCCACTGAATCTAGTTTCAGTTTTCGTGATGGACATTTTCAGCTGTAAGCAGCTTGTAAATTATTCATGGTGTTTGAATTTTCTTAGATGACTTTTATGCCCATGAGGAGTTCTAAGACATCAGATATTATTTTTCAAGATGCTTAGATCTCAAAAATAAAAGCAATCAAGCCGAATATTTAATAATAAAATAGAAGTATAAAAATGTCTCAATTACTATTGAGCATAGGGTTTGAAAAACCTCTTTTACAAAACCTCACTGCTACATCATATTTAAAACTAAATTTTTATACAAATTCAAACTCTTTGTATATAGGTGCGAACGAGCCCTCGTACTACTTCTAAATAACAACACATTAACCCATACACACACACACACATTCATATAACAGTTTCTTGAAAAGTGGTAACATGGATGTCGGGGGGTGCCTAACACCTTCCCTCGGCATAATGAAGCCCCCGAACCCAAATGAATCTCGGTTTCGCAGACCCGTTTAGTAGTGTCACATCACTTGGTCAATGTGCAAAACTTTTCTCGGTTGCATTGGTGCAACCAGTTAAAAACACCAACTGGCGACTCTTACAGTCAAATCGTCGACATATACCTTTTCACTTATTTTTTCAAACAAATCTCACATAACATGAGAACACCAAAGAACAAGAACAGAAAAGGGACAAATAAAAATCACGACGTCGACATAATTTTTGGGTGATTCAAATTTCTACGTTTAGCTTACTTCTAGAGCATTCTTTTAATATATGGCTCATCTCCTAACTCATTATACATAAAGAGTTATGGATTTTATAAAAACAAGTAGTAAACTAATTTTTCGGAAAATCTCCATATTTGTTCTTCTTTTGATTTCTAGATTTTCTTATTTGATTCATGTTTATGCAAGTTTAAATCATCTCAACAAGCACATACATAAATATGTACTCATAAAATCTATAAATCTAATAATAGATCAAAGATTAAAATACCTTTTTAATTTCTTCTTCTTCTTCTTCTTCTTCTTCTTCTTCTTCTTCTTCTTCTTCTTCTTCTTCTTGTTTCTCTCTCTTTCTCTCTCTATCTCTCTCTCTATTCTTTCTTTTTCCTGAAGTGCTTGGCGTGGGAAGGAAAATGGAGGTGGGAGGGAGTATAATTATTGATTCCATCTTTTCCCTTCTTTCCCATCTCTTTCTTCCTTTTCCTCTTTTTCTTTCTTTCCCCCACATGTTCCCCCCTCAATTCCCTCTCCCACAATTCAACTCTTAATTAGCCCTGCCTCCCCCTTCTAGAAGATTTAATCCGTCTCTTTATTTGCTCATTTATCCGATTAATGTTTGTTTGACCATTTATCAATTTAACTTTTTACAATTTTAGAATATTGATCATAAATTAAATTAGACTTTTACATAAAAGTCGGGGTCTTACATTTATTCGTGTATTAAGAATGTTATATTACTTGTGGATTTTGGTTTTTAATTTAACTATGTTGAAATAAATCTCTATTCACTAGTATACAAATAGCTTTTGGATACAATTTTAAACCATGACTATACGGGTTTTCGTTTCACATGATGCGTGTCTATAGGTTGCGTGACAAATTTTGGACACGGTGATTCCGCCGTTTCGATTTCATTCTTTAAATCATATCTAATTTCACCCGTGACTAAAATGATGACCGATAGAAAATATATATAGGTATTGGACACAGTGGTAGTCATAACACCGTGACCAATATCTACGTTTATAATTGGTTTGTCACGTGAATATTATAAAAATTATATCTAAAAAAATTTGTTGTAGGCTTGTGGTCACGGTTTGGAAGTTCAAACTGGGACCAATATTAATGTATGGGTTTATTTTCGTCACGTGTGGTTTATAAAACCGTATCTAAATTACAAAAGTGGTCACGACAATGAATTAAAATGCGTGTCTAATAGTTGGTAACCAATTTTCAATCGTGACGAAACAAACATTGGTTTTGGTTTTTCACCGTGTCTAAAATGTTCCTTTTTTTAAAAAACATATTACTTTTTGTGACACAATGCCAATCGCCAATAACAACCTACAAATGAACATGAATCCAAAAATGAACAATATATATAAACTTGAAGACACCTTAACCCAAATCTTTCATACATTAAACCATTCATACCATTATAAATAAAACTAAAGCTATAAATAAAATTAATATCTACACAAAACATTATAAATAAAAGTAAAGATATCATACTCCTACAAGAGCATATGTGGATGAGGAACTGCCAAATATATTATATTCCCCATCTGGATCTGCTATAACTGGTTAAAGTGGTGGAAGTTCACCAGGTCTGCAATACAAGGTGGCAGTGGTGGCATTGTATATTGCAACAATTGATTTTCTGTGATGATATTGGATCCAAGGCATATGAACTTGACACTGCCATCTACCTCATTTGTGACAACTCGAGAATTTATACGATTAATAAAATCTTAATTGATTAAATAAAGGTTGAATAATAAGACCTAGACTGGAAATAAGGAATGGATTTAAAAAATTTTGTGTGAAAGACTTATATGGTTTTGTGTATTGTTATATTTGGGTAAATGCATATGAATAATATGTGTTTGTTTTTATTTGTTTATTATAAACAAATAAGAGAAGCTAAGGTAACCTAATTATAAATTAGGAATGAAAAATTGAATAACTTAAGGGTTATGATACGGGAGAATATTAGTATATAAAATATATACTAATTCTAAGAGATTTATTTTATACATCTCAGTTAATTAATTTTATAACCTAATTATAGCAAGTCTAATTGGGTTAAGGAAAAAAATGTGCATGAGTAAGGATATATGTTATAATTGAGGAAATGAAAACCCTAATTAAATAATTAGGGAATGGTAATATTAAAAGTATTGGACTATGTTATTTATTATGGCCAGAAGAAACTAAATTTGTAAGCCCAAAACATTAAAGGAATGGCCCAACATTTAGCCCAATGGGAGAGAGGCATTTTAGTCATTTGATAAACTAAATATTTTATAAAACAAAAATAAAACTTGGACAATCTAAGGCCACATGGCCGGTGGGTTATAGAGAAGGAAAAAAGGGGGAAAACATGTGTTGATTGTTTACTTTATTAGGTGAACAAACCTCCTATGTGTCACTTGTTTATTTCTCTAACATTTTTGTTCATTCTTGCACGCAAGCACTTAGTAATTAAGAAAGAGAAAGCATGAGAGTTATTGGGAGATGAATGTGAGATATACTAATATATCTACACATTTGTTTTTACTAAACCACAAAAGCTATTTCATTTTTCTATCATCTTATTACTTTATCTTAGCTAACAAAAACAAAACTAAAAAAAGAGAGAGAGAGAGAGAGCTATCATTTTGACAACTCCAAGAGGAGAAGGAGAGGGGATTTTGATCTTCATAAAACCAAGATCCATTTCATATTTTAGAAGGAGAAGAAGGAAAAGCTAAGGTATAACAAAATTTCTACTTATGTAGTCTAATTTCCTTTTTAGTTTGACTTGATTTTTGACAATATGAAGTTATTATCTTGAGGTTTAAAACCTTAGATATATGTGTATATAAGTGTTTCATGTTTAGATCTAACCCTTTTGAGGATCAAAAGTTAGATCTAAAGTATGAAATGGAAGCTAGGTTTTTCAAAATGTAGAAAATCCTAATTTTCTTAGCCTTAATGGTGTTTAATCTTGTGTTTGATGATTGTTTGATGAAATAAATCATGTATCATGGTAGAATCATGAGTATATGTGGTATTAGTAAGTGTTATGATGAGTTATGTTGGTTATTATGTGAAAACATAAATGTTTTATTAGAAAACACCAAGAGTTAAAAATCAAATTTTTGTGAAAACGAAACACAAAATTCAAATGACCATATCTCCTATTATAATTCAAATTTTTGAGTGTGGTTAAGACTTAGATTTAGATCTATGAGTTTTCTAACATCTCCAAGTAGAATCACTAGAAAATGTGTTGTAGATTTTCGAGTGGACTGATTTTAGCAAAGGAGTCAAAAAAAGAAAAATGACAAAAGTAAACTATCCAAACTTTTGTAAGGGCTATTTCGGACATTAAATTTATGAGAAAAATTCTGACCTTTTTGGATATGAAAATATATGGTATTAAGTAGCTCTTGTCCAAAAATGAGCTCATTCCGACTTAAAATGACCAAGTTATGACCATTTTAAATTTTGTGATTTTTCGACAAAAATGACTATAATCGGAGTTCTATAACTCCGATGGCCACGAAATTTAAACTGGAGGCTCACGTTAACACGTATAAGATTGTGCCAAGAGATGGGAATGTCTGGAATTGAGCATGATGGGGCTAAATTCTTAAGCTACACACTAAAAATGATTTTTGAAAAATACTAAAGGAAGTTGGAAAATTATAAAAAAAAAATTCTTTGTATGAAATATATGTATATGTGTTTGGGCAAAGGATAGAAAAATAATAAGTGATTTGGTGTTTTCATGAAAAGGATATGGAATTCAGCTTGCTGGATTGAATAATTTATGAATCTAGTTTGCTGGATTGAAGGATAATGAATCCAGTTTGATGGATTGAAAAGCAGTTTACTGAATTAAAAATATGTTGAATCCAAATTTTATTTGGATTGCAATCTAATTCTTTGGAATTGGAATCCGCTTTCATGGATTGCGATTTTGTTTCTTTGGATTGACCATCTAGATGCTGGATTTGGAATCCAAGTTGCTGGATTTGGAATCCAATCTGCTAGATTGGCAATTTGGTTGCTAGATTTAGAATCCAGATTGCTGGATTAGTATTTGACTTATTAAATATTAAAGAATAACTTATGAAATAAAAAATTGAGTGTTAAATCATAATGGATATGATATAGTGATTAAAGAATTATCAAAGGACGCTAATAATGCTAATGTTGTAAGGTGTTATCTAATATTTAATTATGTGATTAAGTGTTAGATAATTGATTGATAAATTAATTGTATTATGATACAAAGTATGATATGCTGATTAAAAGACCAATCTTATTAATGATAGGTCTTACAAAAGAATTTAACTTAAATTGTGTAGCAGTAGTCAACGAATCAGGAAAGTTTCCTTAACTCAACCTTGAGTTATATCTTTTAAATGGTATGGTGGTTAATTATTGTTGATTAGACCACGTCTGAGAATTATTGTTGATTATTCACAGTTAGTGCATGTTTATTAATTCAAATTAAATTAGTGATTTTTAGAATATACTTGGAGAATAACTGTTGTTGGATATTTATATCCGTAGAAGCTATTATTGATTGCAAATAGTACAATCAAATTCTGTCTATTGTTAAATCGTGTTGAGAAATGTCTTAGCTAATTTTTCTGGCTAGATAGACTTTTGTTAAAACTTGATAGGTTCGAGAAGAGAAGAGAACTAAATTATTATTGACAGGTGGATGCCAATTGTTTCGGCTAGATCGATAGAGCAAACCTGATAGGTTCGAGAAGAGAAGAGAAGCGATTAGAAATTGAAATCATCATATTTCGTTGTTATAATACAACTTCTGTTTGTAAGACTGAGAAGAAGAACCTTTTTATATAAAAGAGAACCTTTTGGTCGTATATTCGGCTATTGTGCACGTTTTAAGTATTATACATAATATTGGGTATAAGGAGTTGGTCGCTCTAAGTACTTGCTAGGGGATATGATTTAATCTTTATGGTTATCTGATACACCTGGGTATATCAAAGTAAATCTTTGATAGTTACTCGAGAAGAGAAGTTCAAGATCCTTAGGGATCACTCAGCATAAATTCTGGAAAAATATTTCCATCTTGTTATTGGGTATATCAAAGTCAATCTATGATAGTTACTCGAGAAGAGAATTTCAAGATTCTTTGGGGTCATTTGGTATAAACATTAGAATGTAATTATATCTTGTTATTCAATAGAATATCGTAGAAACTTTGAAAGCGTTTTACTCTTTCATTATCGAATTATTGTGTTGCATAGGTTACGAGAAGATTTGTTAGTGATTAATGAATTGTTCAGCTATTTCAAAGTTTCCCAAACTTTGGTGTCATTCTATCGAAATAGATAGTATGTTAATCTTGATTCTTATACATTCATTGTATGTCTTAACTTGCGGGGCAAATTTGGTGCTCACCCTTGCTAAATAAAATATTTCAGCTAGGAACGAAGAAGCCGGAGGGGCTGAGAAGAACAAGGGCAAAGGCTTATTACTGGAATAGTGTAATGACATTATTATTATGTTGTATTTGTAAACCCTTTTTATATATCTAAGGGTATGTTTGGAATGTTAAGGTTAAAGTACCTGGGGTAATGTATTAACAATATAAGTTAATGAGATGTATGTTTATATTCATAAATGAATGGGTAGTTAGATGTTATTTATATGTTGGATCGTGAGCACCAAACTCGGATTTGGGGGCGTCACAGGTTGGTATCAAAGCTGTAGGGGGGTGGGGAAAACCCTAGGATTATAACCATAAACAAGAGATAGAGAATACTCATTTAGAGTACTAAGTGAGGGATTGATAAAGTGTATCAACAGTGAGATGTGTGGACATCATGTGTATTAAGTTTGTACTGCTGAAGTACTAATCAAGCTATTTAATTGACTGTAGGATGTTAGGAGAAGATGAAATGAGTACAGAGATGCTAGCAGCTATTGCACCAAGTGCCGATGGTCGAAAAGTGAAAGCAAAGCTAAAGCCAGTCGATTGAAGAAGTGGGAAAAATGAACCCATGGTGAATCTGGGGATTGATCATGATGATTATCCCGAGATGTATTTGAGTAGAGATGAGGAGGAAGAGTCCGAGGAAGTTAAGGTGGAGAAAGACAATAAGACTAAAGTTGGTCGTATATTCGGCTATTGCGCACGTTTTGAGTATTATGCATAATATTGGGTATAAGGAGTTTGTCGCTCTAAGTACTTACCAGGGGATATGATTTAATCTTTATGGTTATCTGATACACCTGGGTATATCAAAGTAAATCTTTGATAGTTACTCGAGAAGAGAAGTTCAAGATCCTTAGGGATCACTCAGTATAAATTCTGGAAAAATATTTCCATCTTGCTATTGGGTATATCAAAGTCAATCTATAAAAGTTACTTGAGAAGAGAATTTCCAGATCCTTTAGGGTCATTTGGCATAAAATTTAGAAAGTAATTATATCTTGTTATTCAATAGAATATCGTAGAAACTTTGAAAGCGTTTTACTTTTTCATTATAGAATTATTGTGTTGTATAGGTTGCGATAAGACTTGTTAGTGATTAACGATTTATTCATCTATTTCAAAGTTCCCCGAAATTTGGTGTCATTCTATCAAAATAGATATTATGTTAATCTTGATTCTTATACATTCATTGTATGTCTTAACTTGCGGGGCAAATTTTGTGCTCACCCTTGCTAAATAAAATATTTTAGCTAGGAACGAAGAAGCTGGAGGGGCTGAGAAGAACAAGGGCAAGGGCTTATTGCTATAATAATGTAATGGCATTATTATTATATTGTATTTGTAAACCCTTTTTGTATATCTAAGGGTATGTTTGGAATGTTAAGGTTAGAGAACTTGGGGTAATGTATTAACAATATAAGTTAATGAGATGTATGTTTATATTCATAAATGAATGGGTAGTTAGATGTTATTTATATGTTGGATCCTGAGCACCAAACTCGGGGTCAGGTAACCCGAATTTGGGGGGGGGGGGGGTCACATCATTCATCTCCAACACTTGAAAAGAAAAACACGGTCTTCTCATTTATATATGAATCAAGAGAACAACACAATATTCTGATGGGAGAGCTATTCCTTTTAGTAAACCCAGATATAAATTTATCCCTTTTAAGGGTTACTTGATAGATCAAAAGGAGAGAAAAGCTTGTTTAGCTGTTGACTGATAGCACCAAAAACATTGAATCAGTTTAAATACCGAACAACATTGAAAATATAAGTACATTTTAAAAACAAGCATTTTAAATACCCATATTATCCATCACTTGTGTGACGCCCTCAAATTCAGACCACATTTGTCCCAAATTTGGTTGTCACGTACTAACTCTAATAATATATCAACATCTCGCGTAGCGGAACAATATAATAAATTACATTGATAGAAGATAATTATCCTTGTCCCACAGTCTTGCAACCGTGACTAATACAATACATCTTAAACTAAACATACCTTAATACAAATAAGTTCTTCTACTACCATATAGTAGTACATCCCTAGTTTTGCAGAAATAACTATTCCAAAGCTTTCTCTTTACCCTTGACCTTGCCAGAGGGTTCACCACGTTCTGCCTTCATTGAAAGTTTTATGGAAAGCAAGGATGAGCAACAATTTTCCCCAGCAAGTAATATAGCAAAAAGGGTAAACAATATGTTTTAAATTTCTCAAGGGTATATCAATAATGATAGTTCAAGATAGCAAGAAGTATCGATGATTATCAACAATAATCGCTATGGATAATAATATTCAATGATTAAATCAATTCAAGATTTCAAAGCAATAAATACTAAGAAGTCACTAAGAACTATGAACTTCTCCTAGAATTAACAGTAGTATACTGATAATTCTACAAAACGAGTACAACGGGTGATTAGCCTAAAGTACTCTATGTCATGCATAACATTTATTTTTTCTCATGCGCGCACGTCGGTTCCCCAACAATATATAATTTCCCTACCATGAGGGTTGTTCTTCTCAGTTATAAGACTCTACACCAAGTTAATGTAGTTTGGATAGCTTTCAATCAAATATCAATAGTCTAGCCAAATCAATAGCTTAGACAGTTTCTTTCACAATATATATGAACAATTATCGTTCGAATCAAAGTTTGAAGTATTAATTCTTCAAAGTTCTACTTGTACGATCAATAATAGCACAAGTTCAAGTAATGCTCAATAAAGAGTAAGGTTCGAGTACTTGCCTCAAGCGTAGTTTACCAAAGTAAAGCTTAATACCCTCTTCCGATTCCTAACATAATATATTTACACGTATAAGATATTCATTAGTTATATAAACTCATATATGTAAGTTCAAACTTACACATAAACGTCTAACTTAGTTGTAACTTTATACATACTACATCACATATCCTACATCTTCATAGCACAAATCAGATTGTATAACATCACAAAGTCCAACAACACCTTTTCAAATCATTTCTTGCAAATACCTTTTCAAACTTCATTCTTTAAATTTATAATCATTCGATAAATATTTAACTCTAGCATCAAGCATGTTTCTTAACACATTGGATAGCACACTGGTCACATAATGTAAGTTAACTTATCCCTACAAGCATGCTTTGAACATCAGATTTGAAACAGAAGCTAGACTTGATCTGAAGACGACGCAATTGCGTGTGTGCTCTGGCTAAAGCTTAGGGATCTGGTGCACATTGCGCCATCCCCTGGCCGCACTGTGGTTGAGCTTTGCATTTCCTGTTTCTGTCCCACCCCTTAGTATACTCAAATAATCACACTTAACATGCATACATGCTAAAGTACTTTATATAAGTGTATGATCATCTTGAGTTTACTTTTACATGGTTTTAGTTTATGATTTCCATGGAAGTAAGGCATAACATTGTTATGTAATCATCATGCTTTATAACTTTGGCCATATGTCTACATAGAGAGGTCACGCAATCTATTAATACACATGTTCATAGTGTTCATATCATTTATTTATAACTAGCATTGTTTACCGCTTTGAAACATGCTTTAACTTATGTTTGATTTAGCTATCATTATGTCCAACACATACGAATCATGTTTAGAGACATAATAAATAGAACATGACATCTTAAATCTTTAGAATCTAAATACTCATATATAATGCAACTAAATTTTGAAAACATGTTCAAGGTTGCCTTTGAAATCACTTTAACATAAATGATGCAATATAACACTTACAAGACAAATTTAAAACTCTTATCATGTGTAACTAAGTCATGTTAATATCTTTTCAAGTTCTGAACCTACTTCATGTAGCATTCAAGCACCTTAGTTCTATTATACCAAGTTTTTCTTGAAAACGTCTCTAACACAAGGTCTAACAAGTTTGATCATGAACAAAGACACTATAAACACTATATCATTCTCATTTATAATTGAACTCAATCATGTGTATAAACCACTAAGTTCAGAACTTGTAGAACATAAGTTTTAACAAGGTTCATTTTCAAAACCTTATGTTTTGTTATAAATTTCCTACTAAGATCATATTAGACACTTCATAATTCACAAAGAAGCTATGTACCACTTGTTATACTTATTTTCAAGCATGTTTAAGTCATTTTAGTAGATTAGATTTGATCAGATTGAATAACAGAATCCATTCTCATAATGGGTATGGCAAGAATATTGTAGCTACCGCACCCTAGTATAAATCTGGTGCAATCGCGCCATGCTCGAACAACAGCGAAGAATAAACTACATTACGCAAAGCATCATTCAACTTTGATTCTTTTCAATTTAAACATGTTCAAATAAATCATTAAAGGTTTTATATATGTAAACATACTTCCTAAACATATGATGGCATGCTAATTCACATTGATTAACTGAGAATTTTAAGAAATTTCAAGAATTTAGCAAGACCCAATTCAAGAACATAAATAGAATTTATACCTCCTTAAGCTTGAATTGAACTCCTCACACACTGATTATACTACTTCAATTGCTCAGCAACCCACACTCTCAAACTTAGACTTATTAGAAAATTATTCACGCAACAAAAAACTGAGGATGGTGAGCTTTCATTTATAGAGAATTGATTGACTAGTTTAAAGCTTTGCATCCAGGTTTGATTCAATGGAAAATGAGAGTAAAAAATAGATAAGCAAGAGTTGGCCAACTGCTCACTTGTAGCCATCATCACTGCTAACTTAGCTTTTAACTGCCGACTAACTTTTATGTAATGTAATGTTAGGCCACTATTCATGTACTGATTATTAACACTTATTTTGGGACATAATCTAAATCCCAATAAATGAGCTTAGTTTGGTTCTTTTAATTCCCAAAATGAAATTTTGATGTACATTTGTTACTATATTAGGAATTTTTTTGATTATTTATGTACTCACATCATATAATCCATGTACATTAGTCCACATAATGTAATATTTATAACATATGTAGACTCAATTTAATTGGTCACTAATCCTTGAATAACTTCTTCTACTATTTACTTACACATCGGTATTGAGATAAATATTTTAATACTACATATTTATTTACCCCCATATTTTAGAGTACACATTTAATTGTCTCGTTACACATGATAAGATAACAAAATTTATTTAAATCAACTTTATGATTTAATTACTTTTACTATATATTTTTGTATATCATTAATTCCAATTTAATGTCACACTCCATTTAGTCTTAAGCAATAGATAATTATATATTACTACTGTCCACATTTTTCCATATTACACATAGTAACATGAAATATTATTTAATGATAATGTTCACATTAATATTAATGGTAATTGATCCATTATTCTTCTCATTGATGTCAATACACCACCCATGCACTCTGTGGAATTATTTTTCCAAGTCTTACATGCGCCTTAACTATCTTTGGTTTTTTAGTACAAGAGTAGGCGCAATTGTCTTTACTCGAAATTTTTCTAACTTAGTTACAGTTACAAAAAATTCTATTAATTAATCCCTTTAATAAATAATATCCTCATTTATTATCTTTCCATTCTAGATAATTATGTAAATTACTTCATTAATATTATTCACAATGTAAATTAATTAATAATATAATATTAACTAATTTTCCACTTAAATTTCCATTCCTAGACCACACAAGGCATTTCTCAATTCTCATCACAACTCCATACTTATAAATTCAATTTGAATTAATTAAACTACTCGTCTTACTACACATCAATATTTATATTCAAATAAATACTCATTTTCTTATTATATTGAAATAATTATTTATTCCTGAAATCCTTGGTTCTTACATCCTCCCCCCTTATAAAAATTCTGTCTTCGAAATTAGTACATGGTTACACGAATAAATGGGGATAATCCCTTCGCATTTTATCTTCTAATTCCCACGTGGCCTCCTCGGCATTGTGGTCTCGCCAAAGTACTTTTACAGAAGATATACTTTTATTCCTTAATGTATGTTCTTTCCTATCTAATATCTGGACAGGAATTTCTTCATATGCTAGATTCTTCTCTACTTGGATGGGCTAGTAAGAAATCATGTGTTTGTAGTCAGGCTTGTATGGACACAACACGGGGATGTGAAACACATTATGGATGTGCTCCAACTCAGGTGGTAATGCAACTTTGTACGCCACTTCGCCCACTCGCTTCAGTATCTCGAATGGTCCTATGAACCTCGAACTCAATTTTCCTTTCTTGCCGAATCGTATTTTTCCTTTCCAGGGAGATACTATTAAGAAAACATGACTTCCAACTTCAAAGTCGCAGTCCTGACGATGTAAGTCTACGTACTTCTTCTGGCGATCTTGTACAACTACTAATCTAGCCCTTATCAATGTCACCACATCTGCGGTTTGTTGAACTAATTTTTGCCCTAGTATCTTTCACTCTCCAACTTCATCCCAACACAACGGTGTTTCACACTTCCTCCAGTAAAGAGCTTCGTACGGTGGCATGCCTATACTCACATGGTAACTATTGTTATAAGCGAATTCCACTAAAGGTAGGTGATCATCCCAACTTCCTTTAAATTCCATCACGCAAGTTCTAAGCATATCCTCTAGCGTTTGTATCGTTCGCTCACTTTTTCCGTCTGTCTGCGGATGATAAATGGTACTTAACCTCCATCCTCTCTTGCAAACTTTTCCAGAATTTCGACGTGAAGCGCGGATCTCGGTCAGAAACAATCGATACCGGCACTCCATGTCGTGAAACAATTTCCTTTACGTATAGATTCGCTAACTGATTTAAACTATATCGGATCTTGATCAGTAGAAAATGAGCCATCTTTGTTAATCGATATACGATAACCCAAATGGCATCAAAACCTTTTTGCGTGACTGGAAGTCCTACCACGAAATCCATCGTAATATACTCCCATTTCCATTCTGGTACTTCCAACGGTTGGAGTAGACCACTCGGCCTCTGGTGCTCTACTTTGACCCGTTGACACGTAAGACGTCTACTAACACAATATGCGATTTCATGTTTCAGATTAGGCCACCAAAAATGTTGTCTCAAATCCCGGTGCATCTTCATGCCTCCTAGATGAACGAAATACATCGTGTTGTGTGCCTCATGCAAAATTTCTTCCCTCAACTCGGTTACCGCTGGTACCCACACTCTTCCTTCGAATCTCAAAATACCGTCTCTATATATCTTGAATTTTTCTTCCTCATTTTCTGTGATCCTCTTATTGAATTTCTTGCATTCTTCATCCTTTTCTTGGGATTCCTTTATTTTGTCCAACAAGGTCAGACGAACTTCTACTACAAATAGTCTCTCTTCAGACCTCTCCGGTACCTTCACTTCTATTTCCAATTTCTCCATATCTCTTATTAATTCCTCTTGAGTTGTCAATTGAAATAAATTCTCCCTTCCTTTCCTACTCAACGCGTCGGCCACAACGTTCACCTTTCCCGGGTGATAAAGAATATCGCAGTTGTGACGCCCCCAAAATAGGTATACATCAACCATTCTGAGTCGCCAAATACATGGTACAGAATTCAAATACAACTTAATTATACAACTGTCGTGTAAAGTACGACAAAACATAAGCTGGGAGTTTTAACACGAATATTGTCTTCTAGACAATATCCAAACTCAAATTCAATATTATTACATTTATTTTCACACTATTTCACAAAATAGTGAGGACTACTAATGCAAACATCTGGACCGTCACTCCGTTCCCCGACTAGTCCCAGCTATATTCTCATTTCCTAAATAGAACAATGAAATCAAAGGGTGAGCTCAACAAGCTTAGTAAGGAATATTATGACTAAGATAATGCAGAATAATTTATTGTTAGCCTTCAACAGTGTTAAACTGATAAAATACAATAGACATCAAGTTTAACTGCAGAACAAGCAATCCATTAGAAGATTCAAGTAGAGCATGATATCTACTAACTTCCATTATTTAAAAAGTTTATCATCAATTTTATCGCTAAGACTCAACTTAATAAATAATCCACATCATTGAATCATCGCTGCACTACGACCAAGGATATTCATTAGTATCACGACTAAGAATTATCCATGTACTACGGGCCAAGGATATTCGTGTTTTCATCAATGGTCATGATCATGTCAACAACTATCCTTCAATGCACTACGGGCCAATGAGGACTTTTACCACATCATTTATAACATTACGGTCATGATTATACCGAATAATCCCCGGTCATAATCATACCAAGTCCATCTATGCACTACGAGTCACAGATGACTTTCATCATAATATAAGCATGAGGATGAAGACAATAATATAAGAATTCAATTAAATGAAAGTAAGGGACAAATTTTAAAGATTTATAATTTAATTTATCCAGAATTTAATAATGTCCAAATTGTCAACATGATAATGCTTTATGGAGTAAAATTCAAGAATAATATTGTATCAAAAATGATTTGGACCGAAAAGAAATTTTTTTTGTCATGAATAGTACCCCGAGTAAATAGTAACCAGGTGAATAATACCTTATGAATAGTACTTCAGGAATAGTAACCCCGTAAATAGTACTTCAGCATGAAAAAGTTAAAACTTATCAAGAATGCTCAGAATAATATTTTCATGAAAAGATACTGGATGAAGCACAAATATCAAGGATATTCTACTAATTTTATGGAGTATAGAAGCCAAAACTTTAACAAAATGAGTGTAGAATTCGAAATCTGAAATGAAATAATATTACTTACATACTACAGAGTATGGAAGAAAATATTATTTCATATGAATACAGAACAAAAATAATATCCCTTACCTTAAAAAAAAGAGTATTCCAATTGGTATAGCAGGGATATTCTTGAAGATAACTTTCACTGTTTTCTACACTCAAAGATTTCTAAAACTCGAAAGAAATACGCTTAATATTATAGAAGAAGAATTCTTTGATTTTGTTGTGATTTTCAATTCTAACTAAGCATCTTATTTATAGGAGAATGGAAAGGATACTATTTGAATGCAAAGTAAGGAAAAGTTCACGGGTGCAATTCTGAAGAATTTTTTTGATTTACTATGCAATAAAATATAATATATTCTATTTTTCATAAAAAAAAACAAAACTTATATATATATATATATATATATATATATATATATATATATATATATATATAAAACAAAAACTTATAAAATATAATTATATATATACTTTCCTTTCTTTCACATAAACTCCCCCCTCCCCCATTTCCATTTTCATCACACGTGAGCCCCACCCATAATTCATCCAACATGTGGGCTCCACCTTTATATATATATATATATATATATATATATATATATATATATAAATATATATATATATACATCTGAATAATTTTATACCAATTAATTTGAAAAATGAGTAAATGGAGGTCCAAATAATACGCCAAATTTACAACAAATACTTCATAAAAATTTCCTCAATATTTTTAACAACATTTATCATCATTATTATAACTCAGAATATTTAACAACCAGATCATTCCCAGGAATGAGGGGGCTTTTCGATAAGAATTTTTTCCTATTGGCGCGCAATTAGGTGACCAAACCTCTCCTCGACAGAACTTTCTAGATATCGTCAATATTACAAATAATAATATGAATAATTGTATCGTCTTAATAATTGATTTAATAATATAAAAAATATTGACAATAATTGGATCAATTAATGTGAGATATTATGCAGTAATTACTATAGCAATAATTGAATATAATTGAGTGACTTCTCACGTAAGTATTAATAATCAATACAGTGTACTACTATGCAACCACGCTTATTACTGTACTTTTAACACCGGGTATTTCAACAGTTAACGTTAAAAATTTCGCCGTTATTTTTATAAAAAGATATTTCTGTCATTTTCTCATTCCGACAATAATTTTGTTGTGGGGTCGACGAATAATTGTGTCGTCATACGGATAATCCCTGTTAAAACAAATATTCCCCGACCAATCAAATATTTTATAACAACTTGTATACTTTGTAAGATTTATAAATATAACCCACAACTATAACATTATATCAACTCCACACCATAATATTCAAAAATTTATTTCGAGAAAAATAATCTTTATTCATGAAAGTTGGGGTCTTATAACCTCCCCTTTTTATGAAATTTCATCCTCGAAATTAGGGTACCTACCTGGTATGTCGAAGAGGTGAGGATACCTTGATTTTATTTCAGATTATAACTCCCAGGTCATTTCCTCAACATCGCGGTTTCTCCACAAAACTTTGACTTGAGGTATAACCTTAGAGCGCAGAATATGTTCCTTCTTATCCAAGATTTTAATAGGAACCTCTTCATACGTTAAATCTTCCGCTATTTCATCTGGTTCTAACTCAATAATGTGGTTCAGATCTTCTACATATTTATGTAACATAGATATGTGAAAAACGTTATGAACACGAGACATACTTGGCAGTAAAGGGAGTCTATAGTCCACAGTTCCTACTCGGTCAAGGTTTCAAAAGGGACAATAAATCGAGGATTGATCTTTCCTCTCTGTCCAAATCTTGTAACTCCTTTCAATGGAGCAACACGTAACAACACATGTTCTCCAATATTGAATTCCACGTCCTTCCAATGAAGATCAGCATAACTCTTTTGACAGTCTTGTGAGGTTTTTATACGTTGCCGGATCATTTGAATCTTTTTCGTAGTCATCCGTACCAATTTTGGTCCCAACAACGTTGCTTCACCCACCTCGTCCCATCATACCTGGAGAACGACACTTTCTTCCATACAACGCCTCAAATGGAGTCAGGCCGATACTTGCTTGATAACTGTTGTTGTAGGAGAATTCCACTACTGGCAAGAACTTGTCCTAACTTCCTTTGAAGTCAGGGACACAGAGTCTTAATAGGTCCTCAAGAGTTTGAATAGTCCTCTCCGACTGTCTGTCCGTTTAAGGATGATACACCGAGATAAATCATAAATTCGTGCCCATAGCTTTTTACAAACTAACCCAAAATCGTGAAGTAAATCTTGGGTCTCGATCAGAAACTATGTATACTGGCATACCATGCAGTCTTAAAATCTCATTATGTATATACGAGCAAGACGTTCAAGTGTATATGTTTCTCGTATAGGTAAGAAATGAGCAGACTTGGTCAATCTATCAACAATGACCCGAATTGCATCAATTCCTTTAGAAACCTTGGGAAGACCAGTAACGAAATCCATGGTAATGTGCTCCTACTTCCATTCTGGAATTTCAAGTGGTTGCAATATCTGAAACTCTGTGATTGAAGTAATATCTAAAAAGGATTTTAATCTACACTCTACGCTTTGGGTAATTTCTTCAACCCAGTTTAATTACGTCATTTAAAGTTTCATAAATATAGCTTTCAATTTTCTGTTAAATTCAACAATTGGAAAGAGTAAGGATTATGTGCATATATGTGATAAGATGTTATTATATGTGTTTTCCTATATATTGTATGGTTCCATATCATCAGTTTCATAATATTATAACGTATATTATTTCTTCAAAAGTTACAGAGTATAGAATATGGCCATATGGCCCTTATACATAAATTTAATATGTCAAACATACATTATTTCTTAAAATTCACACTTGTATATAATTATGCATGTTAAAATGAAGAAAACAAACCTTGAATGGATGGATTTGGTATTATAACGAATCCGTAGTGTTGATTTCTATGTTTTGTGTTCAAAACCTTCAAGAACATCAAGAACAGTGAAATTGCATGTTTTAATTCTGTAATTATGTGTTTTAATTGGTTAAAATCACTCTATAAAGGTTGGGTAATGATTATGTACGAATTATAGTATGTGGGTATATTTAATTTGATGAATTTAATGATCATGTAATGATAATTTCGCCTGATTCTGTGTTCTTCGCGAACTGGAAATTCAGAAACTGGAGTTTCGCGCCGCGACGCCAACTCCATGCCTAATTCTCGCGTCGCAGCGCCATCGCGTCGTAGCGCCATCAGTCACTTGGCGCCATGTCTCAAGTTGCTAGTTACTACCTGGCGTCGCATGCGCCAAGAACTAAAATATAATGTTGAATAGCAATACCACTTAGCAGAATGGTCCAGAAATGAATTTTTTAAAAGCTCAAGTCTAGCAATGTGTTAGTAACTTAATCTAATAAACATAAAAACATGTTAGACACATAATGAGGTGTTAAAATAAATTCTTAACATGTCAATAACACATTTATGTGTAAATTGGATGATTAAAGCATAGTTAGCTTATTGTTCATGAAGTGTAAATTATGTGACAATGAGTGTAGTAGTTTGACTATGTATAGACATAATTCGAGTTAGACAAAAAGGACGAATGGATGATGATTAGTTACATTTTAATTGACTGGTATTCTGAACGTAAATGATATGTAGGATTAAATCAAGGAACGAGTATAATTAACGTGTAATCTACGCACGAGGCAAGATTCCTAACCCTACTCTATATCTTTATATGAGTTTATACGTTGTCTCTTTACATTAAGAAAATTCTCGTTATTATTGATCAAGTCCATTTTATTATATTAAAGTGTATTTATCTTTCAAAGTGTGATTCTGTTATACAATAATTATTCTATTGTATACCTTTCGAGATTGCTATTCAATTTAAATTGTCAATTACTGTTGAACCTTGTTAGACTAGTGAACCATTCGACTAGTCCATAGTTGATGAGCTTTCTAAATTTTTGAACCCTTGATGAATTATCCAAACCAAACTTCCTTTGGTGCGGACTCTAATGTCAAACTGAGATGAACAACCCTGTATAGGGGATTACTTATGCGTTAGCGTTAAGATATTGTGCATAGTATGGTAATAAGGGCTGATCCCCCTAAGTACGAGAAGAAGAGTCCATAGTCTTATGTCTGTTAAAGGTTTCAAGTATAAACACTTGACAACCTAGGACATAGTTCAAGGTCTTATGACCCTCAGAAGTTCTTTTGTTTCTTGTTATTCATTATTGATTCAAAAGCTGAGTTTTCCTATTTCAAAAGTCTTTGATTTATTCGCATGTTATTATTCTTTTGTCATATTATTATACTTGTGGGAAATCGTGCTCACTCTTGCGTAATAATAACATTACAGTTAAGAATGAAAGATCTGACGAGCCTTCCACTAGTAAAGGCAAGGGCAAGGTTAACAAATGAGGAACTTGTTGTTATTTAAGACTTGATGTGTATAATTATTTATAGACTTGATGTTATTTAAGACTTGTTATTGTTTATGATTCCGCAAAGATATTTATGGTTAGAGTGACCTGGGATTGTATTTTATGCAGTTGATGTAACCCCATAAGGGGAGATTTATTTATTTAATTCTATCTATTGCATGGTTTGCTTTTATTTATGGGTAGATAGATAGATGATATTTGTACAATGAACACCAAATCCTGCGGAAATGGAAGTACCCGGATTTGGGGGTGTCACAGGTTGGTATCAGAGCTGTAGGTTATGAACCTTAGGTGGGGGAACAACCTTAGGTAGTAGCCTTGTAGAAGATAAAGAACATAGTGGTGGTAACTCTTATCGAGTTCTAAGAAATGAATTTCTTAATTCATTGAAGATAATAAAAGACTTTATGTGCTTATGTGTTAAATTATGTGCTCGCTAGTACGGATTAGTAACTAAAACTTAAAATTTTGTTGTCAGGATGTCGGATGTTGGAGGAGCTAGTCGAGCTGGGGAGGAGGAACCCCGAGTACCTACAGAGGAGGAGCCCCGAGACATTCATGTCATCAGGGAGCAGTTGGTACGGAGAGAGCCATCTCCTTTGATCATTGTTGTTGGTCGGGAGCATAAGCCTGAGACTGATCCAGAGGAGGATTCTGATGAAGAAGAGGAGGAAGAGGAGTTCCCACCGAACTCCATCGATGCTGAGATGTATGATGCACTTTATGATCGTAACATAGAGTTGCAAGACACTGTTCAGGAGCTGAAGGAGAGGACTATTATCCAGCAGATTACCACCGAGCAGAAGGATGGGGAAATTATGACTCTTCACACACGTTTAGGAAACGTGGAGTGGGATTTGGTTCACGAGAAGGGTCAAACCGAGGAGAAGTTCGAAGAAATAGAAAAGTTGAAGAAAGATCTGAAAGAGAGCTCAAAAAGACTGGCTATAGCAGAGGAGGGTTGGGTAAGAGAGTCTCGTCGTGCTGATCTTGCAGAAGAGGATTGTCGTGCGAAGAAGGCTAAGCTTAGGGAGACGTACACTACACTTCAAAATGCAATGGATGAGGCCCAGGATCGAGTTATGAGATACCCAATCCAGTTTGAAGGACTACCATCTTCTATGCTAGATCGCAGAACGATGTCCCGCATCAAGGAAGAGGAACGTGCCAAGGCTATGCAGCGCCTCAGCAGGCAGTGATATGATTAGTTTAATTATGTGAAACCTATCTGGTAGTTAATGATGTAAATTCTGATGTGTTTATAAAACAAAGGAATATTTTAATGTTTTAAATCCTGTAGATTCTTTATCTCGAGATAGTTGATGTAAATAGCAGTGATGCTATCGTATGATGTTAAAACTTTTGAATTGAATAAATTGTCAAAGTTTATTCGAAATAATGTGTTAAGTGAATTATGATTAAATGTTTTAGTTAAGCCTTAAATGTTTAAGGGATTGAATAAAGAATTAATAAGCGTATATTCTTAACAGAAATATGCCGCCTAGAAGAAGACAAAACCGTCAACAAGCTCAAGGAGAACTAATGAATAACAACAATAACGCTAATGTTAACCCTGTTTAGCAGTTGGTGAACCTATTAGCCGGAGAAATTAATAATCAACCACAAGCTCCACCAAACACATCGTTTAAGGATTTCAAGGCGGTGGGACCGCCAGAGTTTAAGGGTTCCATAAACCCAATCGAGGCTCAAACCTGGGTTATGGAGATGGAGAAGGTGTTTGATGTCGCTAGAGTAAGAGAAGACCAGAAAACCGCATATGCAACATTCATACTGAAGTCTGAAGCCAGTTATTGGTGGCAGGCAAACAAAGTACGGGGAGGAGAAGCTATAATAACTTGGGAGAGATTCAAGGAGATGTTTTTCGAGATGTATTTTTCGACCAGTTCGCAAAACCAAATGGAAGTTCAGTTTCTGGAGTTGAAACAGGGGAGTAAGTCCGTAGCAGATTATGCGGTAAGACTCAATGAGTTTTCTAGGTTGGCTACATACCAAGTTTATACTGATGAGAGAAAGGCAAGATGTTTTGAGCAGGGACTGAAGCCCTGGTTGTACAAAAGGTGTCAATGTTCTAATTGAACACTTTTGTTGGAGTGTTAGAGAAGGCAATACTCACTGAAGGTGGAAGCGATGCGGTAACTCAATATAATCAGGATCAGAAGAAGAAAAAGAGTGAAAATGAAGGAACTAACAAGACTGGTGGAGGTAGCACGGGAGGTAGTAATAATCAGAAGAGGAAGTGGTCTGATAACTTGTTAGCTGGAAGTCAACAAGGAGGGCAGAAGAAGAAGATCGAAGCGTGCCCAACCTGCGGAAAAGCTCATCTGGGAGTTTGCATGAAGAGAAAATGAGTGTGCTACAATTGTGGTCAGGAAGGCCACATAGCACCTAACTGTCCTAACCCAAAGAAGGGTGCTTGCTTCACTTGTGGCTCAAAGGATCATCTTGCAAGGGATTGTCCTAAGAAGGGATCTTGAGGGACGGGATCAGGAGGGAATAGAGGAAACAGCGGTGGAAGCACTCTGACTATCACAGGACCAACTGCAACAAACTGACCGACCGCTAGAACATTTAACATGACAATGCAGGATGCAGCGCAGTCTCGCGATGTGGTGTCAGTTATCATTCCGATCAATAAAGTTAATGCTTATGTATTATTTGATTTGGGTGCTACTTGTTCATTTATATCTGATGACTTTACTAAGAACTTAGAATTGCTTAAGGACGAGTTAGAATACCCCATTAACATAGAAATTGCGAATAGAGAAATAATCCATGTTAAGTACGTACATAAGAACTATAGAGTGGATATTAAGGGTAATATCATGAACGTAGATTTTATCCCTATTCGACTTGGAGAAGTCGACGTTATTTTGGGTATGGACTGGTTATCCAATTATGGGGCGATAATTGACTGCCAGAAGAAGCGTATTAACCTTATAACTCCGTCAAAGGTTGTGTTTTATGGTAGCAAGTCGCCTAGACAAGCGAGTTGTCTGACGATGATGCAGGTCAGGAGGTTGTTAAGGCAAGGCTGTGTAGGATATCTAGCTTACATAGTCGATAGTCGTTAAGAGAATCTGAAAATAGATGAGATACCAGTAGTGAGAGATTTCGCAGACGTATTTCTGGATGATTTGCCAGGACTTCATCCAGATAGAGCAGTTGAATTTGTGATCGATTTGGCTCTAGGAACGGCTCCAATATCAAAGGCACTGTACCGTATGGCACCGGTAGAGATGAAAGAGCTGATGGTTTAAATACAAGAATTACTAGACAAGAAGTATATAAAACCAATTGTATCACCGTGGGGAGCACCGGTTTTATTCGTAAAGAAAAGGATGGGACAATGCGGCTCTGCATCGACTATAGAGAATTGAATAAGGTCACGATAAGGAATAGATATCCATTACCGCGAATCGATGACCTGTTCTATCAGTTAAAGGGAGCAAGATACTTTTTAAAGATAGACTTGAGGAGTGGTTATCATCAACTGAAGGTGAGACCAAAGGATGTACCGAAGAAAGTATTCAGAACACGTTATGGTCACTACAAATTTTTGGTAATGTCATTTGGTCTAACGAATGCTCCTACAACATTTATGGGCTTAATGAATGGAGTGTTTAAGTCGTTCTTGGACAAATTCATAGTGGTATTTATAGATGACATTTTGGTATATTCAAAAACCAAGGAAGAACATAAAGAGCATTTGAGGGTGACGTTAGAGACATTGAGGAGGGAGAAGTTATATGCCAAGTTTTCAAAATGTGGATTTTAGATTGAAAGAGTACAATTTCTTGGACATGTGATCGATAGGGACGAAATTTTGGTGGATCCCTCCAAAGTCGAAGCTGTGATTAACTGAGATCAGCCGAAGACGCATTCAATAGTAAGAAGTTTTCTCGGATTGGCAGGTTATTACAGAAGATTCATTCAGGATTTTTCCAAGATCGCAACTCCGTTGACGAATTTGACTAGAAAATCGGTGGAATTTGTTTGGACGGAGAAGTGTGAGGAAAGCTTTCAAGAATTAAAGAAGATGTTGAGTTCAGTACCTATGTTATCTCTTCCGGATGACACAGGAAATTTTATGGTATATAGTGATGCATCGCATAAAGGACTTGGTTGTGTACTTATGCAAAACGACAAAGTCATTGCGTACACATCAGGACAACTGAAAGATTATGAGAAGGGGTATCCGACCTATGACTTAGAGTTAGCTGCAGTGGTTTTTGCTTTGAAAATCTGGAGGCACTATCTCTACGGGGAGAAGTGTGAAATATATACAGACCACAAGAGTCTGAAATATATTTTTACACAGAAAGACTTGAACATGCGCCAAAGACGGTGGTTGGAGTTAATTAAGGACTACGATTGTGAGATTCTATACCATGCAGGTAAGGTAAATGTGGTTGCCGACGCCATAAGTACAAAGGGTCAAGAGAAACTGATGATGTTGACCGCTTCAGAGAAGCTAATTTCAGCAATGGAAAAGCTAGAATTGGAAGTAAAGTATCCTATGGAGATTGATGAGAAGCTATTTCAGATGCAATCTGGTACAACTCTACTAGACAAGGTTAAGGAGGCTCAACTTCAGGATGACGAATGTAAAACGGTGAAAAAGAAGATATCCGAAGGAACCGAATCAAGATTCAAGATGGATAAGGAAGGAATACTGAGATTTGAGAGTAGAATTTGGGTACCACTAGTACCAAAGATTAAGGAAGAAATTTTGAACGAGGCTCATAACTCACGATATTTGATTCACCCTGGTAGTACCAAGATGTACCAAGATCTTCGACAACATTTCTGGTGGCCAAATTTGAAACAAGAGGTTGCAGAATGTGTTGCCAAGTGCCTGACATGTCAGAAAGTGAAAGCAAAACATCAGAGGCCGAGTGGGTTACTACAACCTTTAGAGATTCTAGAATGGAAATGGGAACATATTACAATGGATTTCGTGGTTGGCCTAACGACAACTCAGAAAGGCTACGACACAGTATGGGTTATTGTTGACCGACTGAAGAAATCTGCACACTTCCTTCCGATCAAAATCATATTCAACTTAGATCAGTTGGCAAGGTTATATGTGAAAGAGATTATTTCGAGGCACGGAGTCCCGGTGTCAATTGTCTCAGATAGAGATCCGCGTTTTACGTTAAACTTCTGGAAACATCTACAGGAATGCATGGGTACACAGTTGCGAATGAGCATGACATATCACCCTCAGACAGATGGACAGAGTGAAAGAACAATTCAGACATTAGAAGACATGTTAAGAGCTTGTATAATGAACTTTAAAGGAAATTGGGATGATCATCTACCGCTCGTAGAGTTCAGCTACAACAACAGTTACCACGCTAGTATTGGAATGCCGCCTTATGAAGCGTTATACGGCAGAAAGTGCAGAACTCCGCTATACTGGGATGAAGTTGGCGAAAGACAATTACTAGGCCCAGAATTGGTACAACAAACAGCAAAAATAATCAAAGTGATCTGAACAAGATTGATAGCAGCTCAAGATAGACAGAAGAAATACGTCGATCCACACCGTAAAAATGTTGAGTTTGAATCGGGTAGTTATGTGTTTTTAAAGGTCTCTCCCTGGAAAGGAAAGATCAAGTTCGGAAAGAAAGGGAAGTTAAGCCCAAGATTCATCGGACCCTTTGAAGTACTGCGAAGGGTCGGAGAGGTTGCATATGAGGTAGCCTTACCTCCAGCTCTAGAGATTGTCCACAACGTTTTCCATGTTTCAGTTCTACGACCCTACAAACCCGATTACAAGCACGTGATTGAATATGAACCCCTACATTTTGACAAAGACTTATCTTACGAAGAAATTCCTGTTCGATTTAATCGATGAAAAGAGCAAGTTCTAAGAAATAAAGTAATACCTTCTGTTAAGGTAATTTGGAAGAACCACAACGCTAAAGAAGCAACGTGGGAACTTGAAGAGAATATGATGAAGAATTATCATCATTTATTTACTTAGATTAGTATAAGCGATTCTGGGGACAGAATCTTTGTAAGGGGAGGAGAATGTAACGGGACGAATTATTTGAGTCGTGATTCTGAGGACATAATCCTTTTAAGGGGGAAAGATGTGACAACCGAGATTTTGTAATTTAATTTTTATATTTATTGGATCAAATAAATATTTTTGATGATTTAATTATTAGATTAAATAATTAATTGATGAAATTGTGGTAGAATAATTTAATTGTATGTGTTATATTTATTAAATTAATGTGGAGAATTGATTTATGTATTTATGTGAGCTTATTGAATTAAAAGAAATATTTAATAAGCCTAATGATATTTTAATTAATTTAATAATTAATTAGAGAATTAATGAATCGGACATAATTAATAAATGAGAAATTTAATTATGTGACTATGTGAATTAATGAGAAATTATTATATGTTATTTGAATTAAATTAAATTAGATGTTTGAATTATTATCTAAATGGATTTGACATGATTTAAACTATATTATAAGGATTAATTAAATTAAATGGGTATAAGCCTTTTAAGGTTAGCCAAACAAGGCTCTAAGGGGAGTTAATAGCAGTTAACCCATGATTGGGTAACTGACCACCACCACGCCAGTTCTTATACGCATCAAGCGTATTATTTTGCTATTCACGTATGCTAAGTTAATTAATGTTAGGTTTGTAGTATTCAAGAACGCAATCAAATTGCATAAAAAGTGAGGAAACGTGTAAAAAACAGAGTTTAATAATTTTACAAACCATATACCCGGATCACCCTTTATGCATAATTATTAATTAAAGGAAAAAGAAAGAACAAGTATCATACCCTTGAAGATCCGAGCTTCCTCAGGTACAAGTTCACCTCCAATCCTTTTCGCATTCAACTTGAATCCACCGGGTTTGGTTCCTTCCTTTGATCAACGTTAGCCACCCAAGTGTTTGGCCTCTAGAGGTGATCCACCAAGGAAGAAGAAGAATTCAAGAAGATGGGTGGTTGGCTAAACCCTAATTTTTTTATCTCTATAGAAAAGAACGTACTCTCCAACCATTGGAATTATCACTTAGTCTTAATATCTGATATAAGACTCATCTTATAAAGATATCAAGTAACCCTATTTAAAATAAGGTATTATTTAGTTAAACCCTTTTTAATTAAAGGGGCTCCCTAATCTTATTAGGGATAATTAATTAAACTCCTTTAACTAATTTTCCTTCCTAATCCAATTAGAAATAAATGAGAGTACTTATATTAAATTAATTCCTAAACTCTTTTAGAAATTAAAATAATAATAATAATTGTAATGATATTAATAAGACTCCTCTTATTAATTTATATTTAATATTTCTAAAATATTAAATAATAAACATTAAGCTATTTAATTTATTCTATCACCATAGATTAAATTAAATATACATAACTATATTATTACGATTATGCCATTAACTTCTTAAATAATTATTCTTCCTTTTATGATGTGACCCTTTAGGTTCTCCATATTAAACCTAGGTTGTGAATAAATCAATTAGAACAATTCTAATCTTATTTAAATAAATAAATTAAACAATTAATTTATTTAAATAAATAATATTTATTCTACAATAGGGATAAGCCTCCCTAGCGATCAACGACTTTCCAGATAATATAGATTTCAACATTAATCATAAAAGAACCTTTGAGTAAATAGTTACCGTACAATTCAATCCTTCCACCATACAATGTCCCAATTAAATATAAGACATGGAATTTCTGTCAAGTCTTATTTTATTTAATTATATGTATTTCGACTCTTAAATGCACAACACCAAATAATGCAAATTAGAAACTCCTTTCTAATTTCATTCTGCCTTGGCCAAGGACTACTAGGTTGTCATTTATCGAATCATATAGGACATTTCTCTTCTTTTAATAGAAGTGGTAGATTCTTTATTGATCATACATTATCTCCATGTACAACTTATTATACCCAAGCATACCCTTTGATATACCCTAAGGGTCTTAAGGAATAAGTCAAAGTATAACTCATCATACACAAGATACTATGATGATCTCAAGTCCAAGGATCACTTGTACTACTATCACTCTCTGAGAATTCCTATTGACAGGCAAGTAAAACTCCATTAGGTATTCCTTAGCGAGCCACGTTCAGTGAACTTATTCTCTAATAAGCACCTACATACTTGCTTTAGTGTCTCCACACAAATGATCATGAGATCAATCATCCTCATCCAATGAGCAAGACAACGTATGTACCAATCTATCCGGATTCACTAATCCCCAATTTAGTAATCCAATGATTGGGAACTATTTTAGTTTTAAGCTTTCTAAGAATTTAGATCTCATTAGAATGATCATCATCATTATTCTAAAAGCATTGCTTAAAACTATGGGTTTATCACATATTATAAAACAGCATCATGTAGATAATTAAAAGCCTTTAATAAATTAATATTTTGTATTAATAAATGAATAAGATTGTTTCAAAGTATATGCTTTATCATCAAACATGATTGGCTTGTGTGCATACTACTTTCAATCTCCCACTTGCACTAAAGCCAATCGCCATGGTATCTCATACTCTTCTTCTCTAAGTGACGATTATCCTGCTGTTGGATAAGCTTTAGTTAATGGATATGTAATGTTGTTCAAGAGAGTCCTCTATCTCTATAGTGATTTCCTATCTTTCAATGATTCTAATAATCAAATGAAAGTGCCACAACACATGTTTAGATCCAAGATGAGACTTAGGAACTATTCTAGTTACGTAATGAACTTTTAATCCAAACAATCAACTTGCGACTTCATTTATAGCTATATACTTTGTCTTTATCACTAAACCAAACAACTCTTTCTTTGTTTGGAACCTTTCAATTCACCGCATCCTTTGTTCAAGATAACGCTTTACCTTAAAGTGGATTTTTACGTCATCTTAGTGCATCTCGAAAAACTTGAGTCATTAAGCCCTCTAGTTTTAATTTAGACCCACCATGAATATGATCACATCCTTAGTGCTTGGGTTAAGCACTTTAAGATGTTTTTCAACGACTCATAGTGAACTTCTCCATAATATGGTGATCGACATCGGGTCTCGTACATTTCATTGCATACATGATTGTCACTCATGCGACCTCTCTTTTCAGGAGTCTGTGGGAACTATTAGGAGAGATACACTCCAAGGGCTCATCAACATGAGACATCCCATGGAGTTTGCCATGCTAAACAACTTTAGCATCAAATGAATATACGTTCCTTGGGTTAAGTCGAGGATCCTTTTAAATCTATCTATATAGATTTGTATCCTCAATTAAGATACTCTTCCCAAATCATTCATGGAGGAATGTTTAGACAACTTTATCTTTACTGATTGTAGCATTAGTATGTCATTCCTTATCCGTAGTATATCAACATATAATACTAGGAATGTCACGACGCTCCCACTGACCCTTTTGTACACACTAGAACTCTTACCTCATCATATTTAACTCTAGATCATCATCTTCTATGATGCGTACCTCATCATCATCATCCATGATGAATCCATACCTCCTAGGTATCTTCGGTACTATTCTAGATTTACGATTTGGTTGTGGTATAATAGGTCTATCTACAGGTTCCTCTTATTTGACTTATTGTATTTTGTGGTTCTTGAACTCTTCAAGATCTATTATCCTCCCACTAGCCCCTTTTAATGATAAACACCTTTATCTTAGAAGGCAGCGTGTTTCGTAACAAACACCTTTTGCTAAGTAGAATTATAGAACATATACCCTAAACTTACTTTAGGATGTCCCACAAATCATACATGTCAAATCTTGTCCCAAGCTTATCCTTGAAACTTTTTTCACATAAGTTGGACAACCCCTTATCTTAACATACTTAAGATTAGGAATCCTCCCATCCATAACTTTTATGGAGTCTTGAAATGGATTTTGAGGTTACCTTTTCGTAGATATCGACCATTTCTAGGACATGATCCTAGAAGGATACTGGAATGTCGGTAAAATCATTATGGACTGCACCATGTCCAACAAGGTACGATTTTTCCTTTCAGATACATAAATCATTTATTACATATCAGGAGGTGTCCATTATGACAAAACCATTTGAGATGATCTAGAAACTTATTTCACAAGTATTTATTTCTTGATCTAATCAAAGAATCTTAATACATTGTCAATTTGTTTCACTTCTGAATTCTTTGAACCTTTCAAATAATTCATACTTGTATTTTAGCAAATACACACATTCAACTCTTTGAAAGATCATCTCCTTTTCTTATACTAATTTGTTCAATATGCAAAATTATTTTCATGTAAGTCAGTATACAAAATTTATTAAGTAATATTCGATTCTATACAAAACATTATTATTATAAATAGAACAACAATTGTTCTTAATTATAATACCAAAGATTTCATTGTCCAACAATAAAATGGAAATAATATTTTAACAAGCTGGAATACAATAACAACTTATTGACTTAATAGATTTGCCCGTAGGCATTGCTAAACTATAAGTTTCTATGGCTAATATGGCAACCTTTGTTACATTTCCACACATAGGATTACTTATATTTGTTTAGCTTTCTACTTACGCTTGGTCCTTCATAAATCTATATTTATGATAACCAAAGTCGGTATCCAATACCCAAGTAGAACCTTGACTTAAAGAAAAATTTATTTCAATCATGAACAAATTTGTATTTGTAACCGAAACTTCACTAAGCTTCTTTGGTTAGCCTCTGCAAGATGCTTCTCGCAGTTTCCTTCCAGTGTCCAGGCTTATTGCAATGGAAGCAAACTCCTTTGCTATCCATATCAGTTTTGTTCTTATTATCCTTTGTTTATGCCTTTCTTAATACCTTCTTTGAATCGTTCTTCTTTTCAGAAGATCCTTTGGCCCCTACCAGTAAGACATAGTCTTTCTTGGTTGGAAAATGAGTCTCATCATTTTTCAACATGTTAAGCAAATCAACGAAGCTGATATCTAGCTTGTTTATATGAAAAATTCACAACAATTGTGAAAGGAGTCCGGGAGTGAGTGCAAGATCAAATCTTGGCTCAACTCTCCATCCATGAGAAAACCAGTTGTCCTAATTGATCAATCAAATTGATTATGTTAAGAACTTTTTATGCATCATTTATAGTGCCATTGGCCATTCTAGATCGGAAGAGCTCCTTAGATATGTCGATATCTATCGGTCCTATTTTCCTCACCATCAACTACTTGATGTGCGGGGAATATAGTAGGAGCATCCATTGTTTCATCTTGTATTTGAAGCTCGTTACTCATAGATGCGAGCATGATGCATTGAGCCAATGTGCATCATCTTGCCACTTTCTAAAAGTAGCAATCTCTTCCTCGGAGGCATTATGCGTAACCATTGCGAGAGATAGGCGTATTAAGGACATAAGATAGCTTTTCGACTATGAGAACTATTCTCAAATTCCTTAACCAATCCGTTTAATTGATTACGGTTAATTTAGCATCTAATATGCTTCGTGATGATAGTAATTTTAGACATTGTAAAATTCGTAAATGAATTTGTAATTAACAACATTTTAAGATACATTCTTTTATTAATTACCAAAATAATTTAGGTCTTGTTTTAAATTGGTATCTCCCACTATTTTCTTCAAACTATATTACCCTCACTTATATAGTTCGGCAAAATCTAATTAAAGATTTGCTAGTGAGAATAAGGATCCCATTTCAAATGTATATAGCCTTGTGGTGACACAACAAACTATATATAAATAAATAGGTAGACAACTTTTGTCAATTACATCAACTATGCAACTCCCTTTCTTTTGCCTCTTAGATTATTTTGATCAAGTGGTGGCACATCCGAATCAAAATTATCCAAGTTAAGTCCGACCTAGCACTCCATATATTCAAAAAAGAAAAATATCATCCTTGTGGTGACACAACAAAACAATATTGTTCAATTTTCTTTATAAGCATCAAATGTGATAAATTAACATCTTAAATACTTAATACTTGCCTTGTGGTGACACAACAAACTCATATTAAATATTTAATACTCTATTAATTTTATCATGCTAGAAGGCTGACGTTCGATATTCCAAATATCTTTGAGCGCTTAGGACTTAATATAAAAATTTGAGGGGTTTGTTATTAATTTGTCTCATCTTGTTTTAGCGCATACGCATATATATATAAAATACGCGTCATATTAATGAACATGTGAAGCATGTTTGCATAATATATAATATATATAGTATAAGCATGCACATATAGAATACTATATTCTACCCGGATTGATTATGGACTTTTATTCTAGTTTGGTTCACTAGAGCCACCAAGTGAACCAAAAGGTCAAACCCTAGGGGTGCAAGAAATAATATTTAAATATAACTATTACATTTAAACGGGCTCCATTACAAAGCGGGTCTTCAAAAGCTTGCTCCTTGATCTCTAATTCTTCAAAATTAATTCTAACTATTCCTATTACAAAACTATTTAAAATAAATAGAAAACCTTGATCGGTGATCGAGGGAAAGTACATAGAGGGAGATCGAATTTATATTAAGAAAAATTAGAGAAGACGCAGTACTGTGAGACCCCATTTAATAAAACCCATACATTCATACATCCAACTAAAATAAAATCCAATCATATTGGTCGATAGTCCATAATCAATCCCATTTATTATCATACACATCATCATATGCATCAATAAATAACATTCATCTTATGAATAATAAACATTTAAATATATATATTGATATCATTTAATGGGCAAATTTAGTTAGTATAAAATCTAATTTTGAATCAAAATAAACTCCTTTATTTTAATCCAAATTTAAATCAAAATAAAACTATTTTATTTTAATTTATCCAATTTTGAATAAATTAAACTATTTTATTTTAATCAAAATCTTTAATCAAAATAAACTCCTTTATTTTAATTAATTATGGTATCCAATTCCATGTAAAAAAAAAAAAACTCCTTTATTAAAGAAAACACGGATTCTCTTTCCTATTCACAAATAAACTCCTTTATTTTGAATAATATGAAATCTTATTTCATATCTAAATAAACTCCTTTATTTAAGGAAAGACTCGATTCTTTTTCCTATTCACAAATAAACTCTTTTATTTTGAATAATATGAAATCTTATTTCATATCTAAATAAACTCTTTTATTTAAAGAAAATTATGATTCTCTTTCCTATTCACAAATAAACTTCTTTATTTTGAATAATATGAAATCTTATTCCATATCTAAATAAACTCCTTTATTTAAGGAAATATAGAATACAATTTCAACTCCAATTAGTTATCATGGAATCCAATTCCAACTCTAATTAGTTAGCATGAAATCTAATTTTAAAATTAAAATAAATTTTATATTTTAATATTAAAATAAACTTTTATTTTAAGATTAAAATAAATTTTATTTTAATTATTAAAATAATTAAGAATATATATATATAACTATTATATATATATATATATATATATATATATATATATATATTATATTAACCATGCCTATGACTATAATAATCATCAGTAGTGAAATCCTTGAATCTCCTGTAACAAATTCAATGCTTTGATATAAAGTATTCGTGGGTGATATAACAAATCACGAAAACTGTTTTTTTTTTTTCACTGAAAGCTAAAGCAACAGCAAATAGACTACTTGATATCACTCGGAATAAAGCAACAGCAAGCCATGATTCCTGGGCCAGGTGAATAATATTATCTATATATATATATATATATATAATATTATCATAATGAGAATCACATGAATCAAATGTTTATATATCATATCATTTGCTGTCCTTTTCCGTGATTCACGGTTTTCGAAATAAAAGGATTTTGGCACTTTTTTTTTCTTTTTTTTTATTTGTTAAACGTGATTTCCCGTTTCCAAGAATATCCATTCTCCTGGGCCAAGTTTTTCAAAAGTAAAAACCAACTCATGAATTAAAAACAATTACGTGAAACGTCCGCCTGTAAACCAAATCACCAATCCCACGAACAGGAGAAAGAGGTGGTTAGTGGGTTTTTTAAATAAATTTTATACAATAAAATTATGCCCAATTAAATTGTTCTAAACACATATCAATATACATATTAAATTAAACAATTAATAATTTGCATAAAGGTTTGGCTCTGATGCCACTGTTAGGTTTGTAGTATTCAAGAACGCAATCAAATTTCATAAAAACTGCGGAAACGTGTAAAAATCAGAGTTTAAAAATTTTACAAACCATATACCCGGATCACCCTTTATGCACAATTATTAATTAAAGGAAAAAGAAAGAACAAGTATCATACCCTTGAAGATCCGAGCTTCCTCAGGTACAAGTTCACCTCCAATCCTTTTCGCATTCAACTTGAATCCACCGGGTTTGGTTCCTTCCTTTGATCAACGTTAGCCACCCAAGTGTTTGGCCTCTAGAGGTGATCCACCAAGGAAGAAGAAGAATTCAAGAAGATGGGTGGTTGGCTAAACCCTAGTTTTTCTATCTCTATAGAAAAGAACGTACTCTCCAACCATTGGAATTATCACTTAGTCTTAATATCTGATATAAGACTCATCTTATAAAGATATCAAGTAATCCTATTTAAAATAAGGTATTATTTAATTAAACCCTTTTTAATTAAAGGGGCTCCCTAATCTTATTAGGGATAATTAATTAAACTCCTTTAACTAATTTTCCTTCCTAATCCAATTAGGAATAAATGAGAGTACTTATATTAAATTAATTCCTAAACTCTTTTAGAAATTAAAATAATAATAATAATTGTAATAATATTAATAAGACTCCTCTTATTAATTTATATTTAATATTTCTAAAATATTAAATAATAAATATTAAGCTATTTAATTTATTCTATCACCATAGATTAAATTAAATATACAACTTTATATTATTACGATTATGCCATTAACTTCTTAAATAATTATTCTTCCTTTTATGGTGTGACCCTTTAGGTTCTCCATATTAAACAGGTTGTGAATAAATCAATTAGAACAATTCTAATCTTATTTAAATAAATAAATTAAACAATTAATTTATTTAAATAAATAATATTTATTCTACAATAGGGATAAGCCTCCCTAGCGATCAACGACTTTCCGGATAATATAGATTTCAACATTAATCATAAAAGAACCTTTGAGTAAATAGTTCTGTAAATGCAATTCAATCCTTCCACCATCTGATGTCCCAATTAAATATAAGACATGGAATTTTCATCAAGTCTTATTTTATTTAATTATATGTATTTCGACTCTTAAATGCACAACATCGAATAATGCAAATTAGAAACTCCTTTCTAATTTCATTACGCCTTGCCAAGGACTCTTTGGGTTGTCATTTATCGAATCACATAGGACATTTCTCTTCTTTTAATAAGTGGTAGATTCTTTATTGATCATACATTATCTCCATGTACAACTTATTATACCCAAGCATACCCTTTGATATACCCTAAGGGTCTTAAGGAATAAGTCAAAGTATAACTCATCATACACAAGATACTATGATGATCTCAAGTCCAAGGATCACTTGTACTACTATCACTCTGAGAATTCCTATTGACGAGCAAGTAAAACTCCATTAGGTATTCCTTAGCGAGCCACGTTCAAATGAACTTATTCTCTAATAAGCACCTACATACTTGCTTTAGTGTCTCCACACAAATGATCATGAGATCAATCATCCTCATCCAATGAGCAAAGCAACGTATGTACCAATCTATCCGGATTCACTAATCCCCAATTTAGTAATCCAATGATTGGGAACTATTTTAGTTTTAAGCTTTTTAAGAATTTAGATCTCCTTAGAATGATCATCATCATTATTCTAAAAGCATTGCTTAAAACTATGGGTTTATCACATATTATAAAACAGCATCATGTAGATAATTAAAAGCCTTTAATAAATTAATACTTTTTATTAATAAATGAATAAGATTGTTTTAAAGTATATGCTTTATCATCAAACATGATTGGCTTGTGTGCATACTACTTTCAATTAAAAGTTGAGAGCTCAGAGAGATTTCAGAAGAAGTGTGGGAGAAACTCTGTGATTGAAGTAATATCTGAAAAAGGGATTTTAATCTACACTCTACGCTTTGGTTAATTTCTTCAACCTAGTTTATTTACGTCATTTAAAGTTTCATAAATATGGCTTTCAATTTTCTGTTAAATTCAACAATTGGAAAGAGTAAGGATTATGTGCATATATGTGATAAGATGTTGTTATATGTGTTTTCCTATATATTGTATGGTTCCATATCATCAGTTTCATAATATTATAACGTATATTATTGCTTCAAAAGTTACAGAGTATAGAATATGGCCATATGGCCCTTATACATAAATTTAATATGTCAAACATACATTATTTCATAAAATTCACTCTTGTATATAATTATTCATGTTAAAATGAATAAAACAAACCTTGAATGGATGGATTTGGTATTATAACGAATCCGTAGTGTTGATTTCTATGTTTTGTGTCCAAAACCTTCAAGAACATTAAGAACAGTGAAATTATATGTTTTAATTCTGTAATTATGTGTTTTAATTGGTTAAAAATCTCTATAAAGGTTGGGTAATGATTATGTACGAATTATAGTATGTGGGTATGTTTAATTTGATGAATTTAATGATCATGTAATGATAATTTTGCATGATTCTGTGTTCTTCGCGAACTGGAAATTTAGAAACTGGAGTTTCGCGCCGCGGCGCCAACTCCATGCCTAATTCTCGTGCCGCAGCGCCACCGTGCCGTAGCGCCATCGTGCCCCAGTGCCATGTCTCAAGCTGCAGCGCCACGATGTCGCAATGCCAAGAACTAGTATAACAGTGGCGCCACAGCGCCACTTAGCAGAATGGTCCAGAAATGAATTTTTTAATTGCTCAAGTCTAACAATGTGTTAGTAACTTAATCTAATAAACATAAAAACATGTTAGACACATAATGAGGTGTTAAAATAAATTCTTAACATGTCAATAACACATTTATGTGTAAATTGAATGTTTGAACGCCTAGTTAGCTTATTGTTCATGAAGTGTAAATTATGTGACAATGAGTGTAGTAGTTTGACTATGTATAGACAAAATTCGATTAAGACAAAAAGGATAAAGGTATGATGATTAGTTACATTATAATTGACTGGTATTGTGAACATAAATGATATGTAGGATTAAATCAAGGAACGAGTATAATTAACGTGTAATCTACGCACGAGGCAAGTTTCATAACCCTACTCTTTATCTTTATATGAGCTTATACGTTGTCTCTTTACATTGAGAAAATTCTCGTTATTATTGATCAAGTCCATTTTAATATATTAAAGTGTATTAATCTTTCAAAGTATGATTCTGTTATACAATAATTATTCTATTGTATACCTTTCGAGACTGCTATTAAATTTAAATTGTCAGTTACTGTTGAACCTTATTAGACTAGTGAACCCTTAATGATTCGACTAGTACATAGTGGATGAGCGTTCTAAATTTCAGAACCCTTGATGAATTATCCAAACCAAACTTCCTTTGGTACGGACTCTAATGTCAAACTGAGATGAACAACCCTGTATAGGGGATTACTTATGCGTTAGCGTTAAGATATTGTGCATAGAATGGTACTAAGGGTTGATCCCCCTAAGTACGAGAAGAAGAGTCCATAGTCTTATGACTGTTAAAGGTTTCATGTATAAACACTTGACAACCTAGGACATAGTTCAAGGTCTTATGACCCTCAGAAGTCCTTTTGTTTCTTGTTATTCATTCTTGATTCAAAAGCTGAGTTTTCCTATTTCAGAATTCTTTGATTTATTCGCATGTTATTATTCTTTTGTCATATTGTTATACTTGTGGGAAATCGTGCTCACTCTTACGTAATAATAACATTGCAGTTAAGAACGAAAGATCTGACAAGCCTTCCACTAGTAAAGGCAAGGGCAAGGTTATCAAATGAGGAAGACTTGTTGTTATTTAAGACTTGATTTGTAGTTATTTATAGACTTGATGTTATTTAAGACTTGTTATGGTTTATGATTCCGCACAGATGTTTAAGGTTAGAGTGACCTGGGATTGTATTTTATGCAGATGATGTAACCCCATAAGGGGTGATTTATTTATTTAATTCTATCTATTGCATGGTTTGCTTTTATTTATGGGTAGATAGATAGATGATATTTGTACAGTGAACACAAAATCCTGCAAAAATGGAAGTACCTGGATTTGGAGGTGTCATACTCTTCATATTGCTCTACCAAAATGTATGTCGAAGATCATGATACATTTTGGTACTCCCAGGATGGATTACAAACGGTGTGTTGTGTGCGTCCATCATGATTTTATACTTTAAATAATGGTCATTAGGAACACAAAGTCTAGAGTTGACTCATAGTCTTCCTTCTTCATCGATTCTTGCTTCCGGGATAGCACCTTCTTGTACTTTCTTCCTCATACGCATTAGCTCTAGGTCTGTAGCTTGAGCTGTTTTAACTTTATCGATTAAAGTCGGTTCTACTCGTATATTTACCATCATCACGTGGGTCCCTAGGGTCTTTAACTCTATCTCCATCCTTTGCAAGTCATATAAAATGGGCCTTTGCATTGACAATATCGCACTCGTACCCGCATATGATATTCAACTCAATGCGTCAGCTACCACATTCGCTTTTCCAGGATGGTATTGAATATTATGAACATAATCTTTCAACAGTTCGAGCCAACGTCGTTGCCGCATGTTGAGTTCCTTTTGAGTGAAGAAATATTTGAGGCTTTTATGATCCGTATAGATCTCCACTTTCTCCCCATACAAGTAATGCCTCCAAATTTTAAGTGCAAAGACAATAGCTGCCAACTCTATATCATGAGTAGGATAATTGCTCTCATATTGTTTGAGTTATCGAGAGGCATAGGCTATAACTTTCCCATGCTGCATGAGAACACATCCTAACCCTTTCCCCGAAGCATCACTGTAGATGACAAATCCCTCCGAGCTAGTTGGTATTGTCAGAACAGGTGCTGAAATGAGTCTTCTATTGAGTTCTTGAAAACCCTTCTCACATTCCTCGCTCTAACCGAATTTTTTATCTTTTTGAGTCAGCTGAGTTAATGGAGTAGCAATTCGAGAAAACCCTTCTACGAATCTCCGATAATAACCAACTAAGCCGAGAAAGCTACGTACTTCGGTCACTGATTTAGGTTGCTCTCAGCTTTGTATTGCTTCAATCTTCTCTGGGTCAACAGATATTATGTGACTTGATATCACGTGCCCAAGGAATGTTACTTCCTCAAGCTAGAACTAGCATTTCTTCAACTTGGCATAACGCTTGTTTTCACGAAGTTTTTGGGGTATCAACCTCAAGTGTTGCTCATGATCTTCACGGCTTTTGGAATATATGAGAATGTCATCAATAAAGACAACCACAAAATGATCCAAATATTCCTTGAATACTCGGTTCATCATATCCATGAAGGCAGTAGGAGCATTAGTCAATCCAAAAGACATAACTAAGAATTCATAACGCCCGTACCGAGTTCTAAAAGTAGTCTTTGGAATGTTATCAGTTTTAATCTTCAATTGATGGTATCCAGAACGAAGATCGATCTTTCAAAAGAATTTGGCGCCTTGCAACTGGTCAAATGGGTCATCAATGCGTGGCAACGGGTACCTATTTTTGATAGTGACATGGTTCAACTCTCGATAATCAATACAAAGTCGCATACTTCCATCTTTTTTCTTCACAAATAGAACAAGAGCACCCCAAGGAGACGTACTAGGATGAATGAAACCGATGTCTAACAACTCCTGCAGTTGGGTTTTTAACTCCTAAAGTTCAATAGGAGCCATTCGATATAGGGCTTTGGAAATGGGTTTTGTACCGGGTTCAAGGTCGATACAAAATTCAATTTCACGCTTTGGGGGTAGCCCAGGAAGATCTTCAGGAAATACGTCAGGAAATTTATTAAGAATAGAAATATCATTCAAAATTGATGTATTTTTATTTAAATCCGTAACATGAGCTAAAAAAGCTTGACATCCCTTTTTGAATAAATGAATAGCTTTATGGCTTGAGATGACGGTGATTGATTTTAATGGTTTGGTTGCTTGAATTCGCATAATAGGTTGGTTAGGAATATGAAAGCTAACAACCTTAAGAAAATAATCAATTTTTGCATGATGAGTAGTTAACCAATAAATCCCTAGAATCACATCAAACGCAAGTATTTTTAAGGAAATAAGATCGACAGGTAATGTAAGGGTACCGATTTGAACCAAACAAGACTTATAAACAGTGGATGTAGTGAAGGTTTCTCCCAATAGAGTTTCAACAGATAAGTCAAAGTCTAATTTTTCCAGAGTCAAATTTAAACATTGAGAGAAAGTAGGAGAAATAAAAGAATGGGTAGAATTAATATCAAATAAGGTATAGACTTCGCTAGAGTTTACGATTAACTTACCCGTGATAACCTCGTTCGGGTTCCTTGCTTTCTGGGAGGTTACGACAAACGCTCTCCCTTGAACTACTGGTTTTGACTTTTTTGGAACAGCCTTTGGTACCTCCATCCCAGCTAGACTTGGCTTCCCTGCATTATAAAATTGAGCTAGGTTACCTTCTCTTCCATAATTGCAACACGTTTTAGACTGCTGCACACAGTTTGGACTGATATTTCCCTCCCCTCCGCATTTGAAGCATATGATAGGCGGCCGTTCTCCTTCCTTAACAACGGGGGCTGGTGCTAACGTCTTTTCATCATTATTGAATCTCCTCTTATTGAAATGTACACTTTTATTATCTTGGCCATGATTACAACCGAAGTGATTACCATTTCTGGCATGTTGATTCCTCCACGTTTGTTTTCACCGCTTTGATGACTGCTACCACTGGTATTATCGACTTGTTGGCTGCTCTCTCTTGGTTAGGTTGACTCATTATCGCACTCCAATAACTGAGCCCTATTTACAACATCTGAATACAAACACAGTTTATGAGAGATAAGGTATTGACGTATTTCGGGTTTCAAACCTCTTAGAAACATCCGCGTCATTCTCTCTTCATTATCAACTAAGTGGGACGCAAACCGGGACAACTCGGAAAACTTAGCTTCGTATTGTGACACGGTCATATGTGACGAATACTTTCAGGAAAGTACTTGTCGTTGAACAATTCTTGGAACTTCTCCCAAGATATCCTCCGTACGGCAGGCTGGGAATGATTTACAGATTCCGACCAATAATATGCCTCTCCTTACAACATGAAAGTGGCAAAGGGAACCTTTTGTTCCTCAGAGCATCCCAAGACATCAAATATCTTGGTGATCTGCTTTATCCACGTCTCGCCTTAAGTGGTTTTGGCTCTCCCAAAAACTCTGGTGGTCCCATCTCCTTAAACTGCTTAGCGGTGACCGTCCGAGAGTTGCTAGTGTTTTCACATGAATTTTGGACAGGAGTCTCTCTCGCCTGATGTTGCATGAATTACAGAAAGCCCCTAAACATTTTTTCGTTCATCATTTGGTCAGTGTTGTTGTTTGCATGAGGATTTTTGCCTTCCAGATGCACATTTTCCTGGTTATTGATAATTGGTGATTCAACGGTCTCATGTGCTCCATTGCTATTCTGAACATTCTCGGATGTCATTTTCAAATACTGCCACAAAATAAGGGTTAATTGACATGCAATATATTATCCCTATATTCTGACCTACCAATTAAATAACAAATAAACTTAGGTAGGTCATACTACCGAAGGAATTACCCGTCTATCCCATCCTAGTTCTAGTCTCACATCTCAACCAGGGATCATATCCCTAAGCTTTGATACCAACTATGACGCCCCCAAAATAGGTATATATCACCCATTCTGAGTCACCAAATACATGGTATAGAATTCAAATACAACTTAATTATACAACTGTCGTGTAAAGTACGACAAAACATAAGTTGGGAGTTTAACACAAATATTGTCTTCTAGACAATATCCAAACTCAAATTCAATATTATTACATTTATTTTCACACTATTTCACAAAATAGTGAGGACTACTAATGCAAACATCTGGACAGTCACTCCATTCCCCGACTAGTCCCAACTATAATCTCATTTCCTGAAGAGAACAATGAAATCAAAGGGTGAACTCAACTAGCCCAGTAAGGAATATTATAACTAAGATAATGCAGAATAATTTATCGTTAGCCTTCAACAATGTTAAACTGATAAAATACAATAGACATCAAGTTTTACTGCAGTGGAACAAGCAATCCATTAGAAGAGTCAAGTAGAGCATGATATCTACTATCTTTCATGATTTAAAAATTTTATCATCAATTTTATCACTGAGACTTAGCTTAATAAATAATCCACATCATCGAATCATCGCTGCACTACGGCCAAGGATATTCATTAGTATCACGACCAAGAATTATCTATGCACTATGGGCCAAGGATATTCGTATTTTCATCAATGGTCATGATCATGTCAACAATTATCCTTCAATGCACTACGGGCCAATGAGGACTTTTACCACATCATTTGTAATATTACGGTCATGATTATACCGAATAATCCCTTGTCATAAGTATACCAAGTCCATCTATGCACTACGGGCCACAGATGACTTTCATCATAATATAAGCATAAGGATGATGACAATGATATAAGAATTCAATTAAATGAAAGTAAAAGATAAATTTTAAAGATTTATAATTTAATTTATCCAGAATTCAATAATATCCAAATTGTCAACGTGATACTGCTTTATGGAGTAAAATTCAAGAATAATATTGTATCAAAAATGATTTGGACCGAAAAGAAATCAATTTTTGTCATGAATAGTACCCCGTGTGACGCCCCCAAAATAGGTATACATCACCCATCTTGAGTCGCCAAATACATGGTACAAAATTCAAATACACCTTAATTATACAACAGTCGTGTAAAATACGACAAAACATAATCTAAGAGTTTTAATAAGAATATTGTCATCTAGACAATATCCATACTCAATGTAGTCCTCATTACATTTATTGTCACACTATTTAACAGAATAGTGAGGACTACTAATGCTATCATCTAGATCGTCACTCCGTTCCCCGACTAGTCCCGACTACGTTCTCATTTCCTGAAGATAACAGTGAAAGAAAGGGTGAGCTCAACTAGCCCAGTAAAAAATATTATGACTAAGATAATGCAGAATAAATTATCATTAGTCTTCAACAATGTTAAACTGATAAAATACAATAGACATCAAGTTTAACTGCAGTGGAATAAGCAATCCATTAGAAGAGTCAAGTAGAGCATGATATCTACTATCTTCTATGATTTAAAATGTTTTCATCAATTTTTATCATTTGAGACTCAAACAATGAATAAACCACATCATCGAGTCATCCACGCATGCTGCGAGCCAAGGATATTCATTAAATCATCAATGGTCATGACTATATACCGAATAATCCTCGGTCATAATCATACCAAAAAGCGGCCCATCAATGCACTCTAAAGCTCATCGATGACTTTTACCACATCATTTATAACATTACAGTCGTCATGATTATACCGAATAATCCTCAGTCATAATCATACCAAGTCCATCTATGCACGTAAGCCAAAGATGACTTTCATCACAATATAAACATGAGGATGATGACAATGACATAATAATTCAATAAAACAAGTTCAAGAATAAATTTTAAAGATTTATAAGTTAATTTATCTTGAAAGCAATTACGTCCAAATTGTCAACATGATACTTCTTTGTGGAGTAAAATTCAAGAATGCTCAGAAGAATATTTCAATGAAAAGATAGGATGAAGCCTTAAATATCCGGGATATTCTACTAATTTCATGGAGTATAGAAGCCAAAATTTTAACCAAATGAGTATCATAGAATATATGAAAGCGCAAATGAATTTTCACCCGTCATGCAGTAATCCACGAGTATGATCATTTCCATAATTTAATAAGGAATGAATCTGAAGGATCATTCACCATGCATGTCATAATCCACATGTATGTGAGGTTATTCCAAATGTAATAATAAAGAATGGAACTGTGTCATGCGTAATCCGCATGCACGAGGATATTCCAACGGAAAAATAAAGAATGGAATAACAAAAGAATTCACCACGCATGCGATAAATCGCATGATAAAAGTTATTCTAATGTAATAATAAAGAATGGAACTAGGTTCAGCGTAATCCGCATTACATCTGTGATATTCGGTGAGAATAATAAAGAATGGAATAACAAAGAATTCACCATGCATGCGATAGATCGCACGCAGACAGAGTTATTCCAACGTAATAATAAAGAATGGAACCCGTGTCTAGCGTAATCGCATACAGCACAGGATATTCCAATGAATAATAAAGAATGGAATAACGGAAGAATTTTACCATGTATGCGGTGCTTAGATAGATATGTTATTTCAACATAATAATAAAGAATGGAATAATGTAAGAATTTCACCATGTATGTGGTACTTAGATGTATAACAGAGTTATTCCAACATAATAATAAAGAATGGAATAACATAAACTCTCTTCATGAATATGAAAGAAATAATACCCCTTACCTTAGAAAGAAACTGGATACTGGAGCAGAGAGGTAGCAGACTTCTATTCTTCATTCTCTCTATAATTTCTCTCTATAATAATTGCTCTATAGCTTTAATGAATTGGTGAGAAATGAAGGAAGAATGAGCTTCTATTTACAGAAAAATATAGTTTCGATAATTGCACGTTTTGGGGCTCGAAATATTACAGTACAATACCTTCAACTTTTCTTTCATTTTTAATTTAGTCCCGCAAGTATTATCAAACTTGCACCACCTCCCCTAATAATAAATAATGTGAATCAATAGTTATAATCATGTGAAAATACGAATTATAGTATAGTACCTCCATCTATACCTCTATTTTTAACTTAGTCATGCAAGTATTATCAATCTTGCACCAACTCCCCTAATATTACAAGAATGTGAATCAATATTACACACATGTGAACAAATAGTTATAATCATGTGAATTAATAGCAATTAATTGCTCATTTATCCGGTTAATTACCCGACTGGTCAGTATAACATTCAGACATCAATAAATATCTAAATAAATGTCAATTTCCACTAACACTAATAATTTCAACACAATGGAACTATCAATTTCATCTTTAATTAACACGAACTTATTCATCATTAATATTATAACTCACAATATTTAATAACCAGGTCGTTCCTAGGAAAAAGGGGGCTTTCTGATAAGGATTTTTCCTTATTTGGCGGCGCAATTATATGACCAAACCTCTCCTCGTGTAACTTCAGACATTGTAAATATTGTAATTTAATAATATGAATAACTTTGTCGTCTCAATTATTGATTTAATAATATATCATATAATGCATGATAATCTTTGTGACAATAATCGAATCAATAATATGAGAGATATGATGCAAAGAATTATCGTAGTAATAATTGAGTATAACCGAGTGACTTCTCACGTAAGCATCAATAATCAATACCGTGTGCTACTATGCAACCATGCCAGACATCTTTGTACTTTTACTACCGAGTAGTTCAACAGTTTAACGGTAAAACTTCTGCCGTTATTTTTATAAAAAGATAATTATGTCATTTTCTAACTACGACAATACTTCCATTGTGGGGTCCACTAATGATTGTACCGTCGTACGAATATTCCCTGTTAAAATGAATATTCCCCGACCAATCGAATATTATATAACCACTTGCTTACTTTGTAAAATTTATAAATATTACCCACAACTATAAGATTATATTATTTCCACACCATAATATTCAAAAATATATTTCGAGAGAAATTAATCTTTATTCATAAAAGTTGGGGTCTTACACCCCGGGTGAATAGTAACCAGGTGAATAGTATCTCGTGAATAGTACTTTAGGAATGGTAACCCCGTGAATAGTATTTCGGCATGAAAAAGTTAAAATTTATCAAGAATGCTCAGAATAATATTTTCATGAAAAGATACTGGATGAAGCTCAAATATCAAGGATATTCTACTAATTTTATGGAGTATAGAAGCCAAAACTTTAACTAAATGAGTGTAGAATTCAAAATCTGAAATGAAATAATATTACTTACATACTACAAAGTATGGAAGAAAAATATTATTTCATATGAATACATAACAGAAAAAATATCCCTTGCCTTAAAAAAGAGAGTATTCTAACTAGTATAGCGGAGATATTCTTGAAGAAAACTTTCACTATTTTCTATACTCAAAGCTTTCTAAAACTCGAAAGAAATACACTCAATATTATAGAAGAAGAATTCTCAGATTTTGGTGTGATTTTCAATTCTAACTAAGTATCCTATTTATAGGAGAATGAAAAGGATACTATTTGAATGCAAAGTAAGGAAAAGTTCACGGGTGCAATTCTGAAGAAATTTTTTGATTTACTATGCAATAAAATATAATATATTCTATTTTTCATAAAAAACAAAACTTATTATATATATATATATATATATATATCCTATATCACACGTCATCACCCGTGTGATGCCTTTTTTCTTCCCCATATATATATATATATATATATATATATATATATATATATATATATATATATATATATATATAAAAACAAAACTTATAAAATATAATTATATATATACTTTCCTTTCTTTCACGTAAACTCCTTCTCTCCCCCCCCATTTCCATTTTCATCACACATGGGCCCCACCCATAATTCATCCAACATGTGGGCCCCAATTTTATATATATATACACAAACTGAATAATTTTATACCAATTATTTTGAAAAATGGGTAAATGGAGGTTCAAATAATACGCCAAATTTACAACAAATACTTCATAAAAATCCCCTCAATATTTTTAACAACATTTACCATCATTATTATAACTCGCAATATTTAACAACTAGATCGTTCCCAGGAAAGAGGGGGCTTTCCGATAAGGATTTCTCCCTATTGGCGCGCAATTAGGTGACCAAACCTCTCCTCGACAGAACTTTCTAGACATCGTTAATATTACAAATAATAATATGAATAATTGTATCGTCTCAATTATTGATTTAATAATATAAAAAATATTGAAAATATTTAAATCAATTAACGTGAGATACTATGCAGCAATTACTATAGCAATAATTGGATATAATTGAGTGAATTCTCATGTAAGCATCAATAATCAATATCGTGTGCTACTATGCATCAATGCGTATTATTGTACTTTTAACACTGGGTATTTTAACAATTAATGATAAAACTTTCCCTGTTATTTCAACAATTAATGGTAAAACTTTTCTCATTTCGACAATAATTCTGTTGTGGGGTCCACCAATGATTGTGCCGTCGTACGGATATTCCCTGTTAAAACGAATATTCCCCGACCAATCGAATATTTTATAACAACTTACATACTTTACAAGATTTATAAATATAACCCACAACTATAACATTATATCAACTCCACACCATAATATTCAAAAATGTATTTCGAGAAAAATAATCTTTATTCATAAAAGTTGGGGTCTTACAGCAGTCATAATCCTAGATTAATTCTAACCACCTTCTTTGACTTTTGTTCAACTCCTTCTATGTAAAGATATATTTCAGACTCTTGTGGTCCGTGTATATCTCACATTTTTCACCGTACAAATAATGCCTCCAAATCTTTAACGCAAAAACTATTGGCGCTAACTCTAAGTCATGAGTAGGGCATCGTTTTTCATAATGCATACGCAATGACTTTGCCATGTTGCATTAGCACACAGCCCAGTTCCCTATGCGACGTATCACTATACACAACAAATCCTCCCGTATCATCTAGTAATGATAATACGGGTGCCTCGCTTAATCTCTTTTTCAGCTCTTGGAAACTTTTCTCGCTCTTGTTTGTCCACACTAATTTCACCGTCTTCCTTGTTAAATTGGTCAACGGGTTGGCTATCTTAGAAAAATCTTCGATAAATCTTCGATAGTACCCAGCTAACCCTAAGAAACTTCTCACTTCGGTCGACGTCTTCGATTGCTCCCAATTACTCACTACTTCTACTTTCGCAGGGTCTACTGAAATTCCATCCTTATCCACCACGTGTCCTAAGAATTGAACATTCTCCATCCAAAATTCACACTTAGAAAATTTCACATACAACTTCTCTTTTCTTAATGCTTCCAAAACCATCTTCGGATGTTCGGCATGTTCTTCTTCCGTCTTTGAGTAGATCAGTATATCATCAATGAAAACTACTATGAATTTATCTAAGAATGGCTTGAATACTCGATTCATCAAGTCCATAAATGTTGTCGGAGCATTCGTCAACCCGAATAACATTACCAAAAATTCAAAATGTCCGTAATGAGTTCGAAACGTCGTCTTTGATATATCATATTCCTGCACCTTTAACTGGTGATAACCTGTTCGTAAATTTATCTTCAAGAAACACTTGGCTCCCTTCTGTTGGTCAAAAAGGTCGTCTATCCTTGGTAACAGATATCTATTCTTAATCATCACTCTGTTCAATTCTCGATAATCGATACAGAGCCTCATCGATCCATCCTTCTTCTTTACAAACAACACTGGTGCTCCCCAAGGAGACACACTCGATTGTATGTAACCCTTATCCAGCAACTCTTGCAATTGTATCATCAACTCCTTCATTTTTACTGGTGCCATATGGTATGGAGCTTTCGAAATTGGTGAAGTTCCTGGTGCTAAGCCTATTACGAATTTGATTTCTCTGTCTGGCGGAAGACCAGGCAGATCATTCGGAAATACATCTTAAAATTCTTTCACTACGGATATATCCTTAATTTCTACTCCCTTTTTTCGAGTGTCAACAAGGTATGCTAAGTAACCTACACATCCTTTTCTTATCAATTTCTTGGCATGCATGTGACGAATGAATTGTTTGAGTTGTGATTCTGGGGACAGAATCCTTGTAAGGAGGAAAGGATATAACGATCCAGGATTTTATTTGTAATTTAAAATATTTATTAAATTAAATAAATATTTTATTTATGTGGTTGTTGTTAGTATATATTTGTCAATTAAAATTATTAGCTAATACTCTAATTTAATTTAACAGTTAGAGAGTTGTTAAAGATTACATGAGTTTCTATATTGCTATCGTAATTTAATAATTAAAATGATATACTAATTATTAAATAAAATTATAATGAGATTATAATTTTGTGATATTTGGTTAAGTGGGAAATTTATTTAGTATGTGGTAATTAGTTTATTTAATTAAGATTGGATATGGAAATCTAAGTAAACAATGTGGGACAATAAACTATATTATAAATGACTTATGAAAATAAATTAAAAGAGTTTTAATTTGGTTTTACCAAACAAAGCCTTAGAGCTTTTGAAGTTCTTATTTTAATATTGTTTTGCCAAACAAGGCTTAAGGAATGATTAAGTCATTATTTTAAAATGGTTTAGCCAAACAAGCTTTATGGCTTTTGATTTTCAAAAAAAAAACATTGTGGAAACTTATGTTCTATAAGTTCTGAACTTAGTTGTTTATATACATGATTGAGTTCAAATATAAATGAGCATGATATGGTGTTTATAGTGTCTTGTTCATGATAAAACTTATTAGACCTTGTGTTAGAGAAGTTTTCAAGAGAAACTTGATATAATAGAACTAAGGTGCATGAATGCTACATGAGGTATGTTTTGAACTTGAGAAGATGTTATCATGACTTAGTTACTTATGATAAGAGTTTTAAAAGTTGTCTTATATGTGCTATACTACATCATTAATGATAAAATGATTTCAAGGACAAACTCCATTATCTTTTGTAAACTAAGTATTAATATAAGAATGATATGTGCACTCAACTAGTCAAGCATGACATAAGTTATTTAAGCATGTTTTAAAAGTATGAACTATGCTATGTCTATGTAAATGAGATAGATACATGTGAGCATGCTATTAGAGGCCTATTAGTACCAATATATGGTTTAAAAACTTATAACATCAAATCTTGTTAAAGAAAGTTGTTAAGCCTTATTGATTGAAGTAAATCTTTATGGAGCTAAGTAATTTGAATGTGAAATTGAAAATAAATCACAACCTATTTGATATCAAGTACGGATGGTTAAGGTATACTTATACATGCCTAGCTATTCTAAGAGTATGATGAGAAAGAGAAATGAAGGTTTTACAAGCCTAGTTAGGAAACAATGTAACGTTACTATTATATTAAGAATGTATGAAATATATGACTAATGGATGTGAATCCATGATTATATAACTGTGTAGGAATACACGAAGTGCAGATAAGTGTTAAGCAGTTAAGTCGTAGTTAATAAACTATGAATCAGGCAAGTCTTTCAGTTCCTATTTGCTATGTGAACGTGATGATGAACTATTTTAAATCTTTATTGCAAAGAGCATGATGTGTTATATATATGTTGAAAGTATGAAATGTTAAAGTCAATTTATGACTATGTTGATTGATTAAAGCATGTCTTTGATTTAGTAAGGACTCAATCTTTATACTTGTTATATGAACTCGTAGTATGTATGTTATATGTTGAGCATGTTATTATGTGCTTTATGTGATGCATGAAAACTATTAGATTTTGTTAATTGTCGAGCTCAACCTTGCAAATAACCACTTTTTTGTAGGTTTAAGATTCAAGGTAAAGTTATGTGTTACTTGAAAGACATGAATCGGATGTGATACTTGAAGATTTATACACTTTGGTTGTGTTATTATTATTTGAACCATGTTTAAGGTTCCGAATAATGTATTAATGTTGAATTATAATATCGTTTTGCGATGTAAACTATTGTAGTATTAAAATAATTATGAGATATTTAGATGTAAATGTTGAAGGTTTTGGGAACGAGGATAGTTTGTAATAGAATATTTTAATTATTCCGCAAATTTCAATGGTTGCATTATCGTTTAATGATGTAAAATTAGAGGTTGAATGTATTATTAACGACCGAAGTCGAGAATTAAATTGTATGAATTTTGGGGTTGTTACAGTTGGTATCAAAGCTGTGGGTTATAAACCTTAGGTAATAGTACCCTAGGCTATAACCTTAGAGAATAAAGGAGAAGATGATAAAGAAGTTAAGAATTAAACAATTATATTTAAGTATGGTAAAATTGTACTCTTTAGTAGTTGATGTATGGTATCTGGGCTAAACGATTCCTTCATAGAGCGGAGGTATATACGAACTAGCAACTCGGAACCTAGTTTGTTGGTTGTTTGTGGGAAACCACTCAGCGTACCATATTAAAACTATTAGAGACTCGATGTGTATCAAGTATAGAAAATGGATACGTATGATGAAAAAGGGAAAGAAAGAGGATCGTAAAAAAAACGATTACGAGTGAAGAAAAGAATTTTAAGGGAGATGATTATAGAATCAGATCACGACGTGATCTATTTAAGTTATAAGAGAAAGATGGTTTGTAATGTTTGAATTATTATAGCTTGATGCTATTAAGGTAATGTACTATGATATAGTACGAGGTAAACTCACGAGGATTTATAGATAATGTGATACGAGGAATTCGTATTGAGCAAGTTAAGGGTAAGTTGTTAAGAGTAAGATAGAGTTAGGTGGGATTTCAATTGAGGACTCATGTGATGGCTGAGTTGTACAAACCTTTGTATGGGCGAGAGTTTTGTGCTTGTGCTTAGTTTATCACATTGATAATCATTGGAATGTTGGTGTCGCGCTATCAATGTATATGTGGCGAAAAGGTGATTCTTTTCTCATGTGTATATTTGATAGTTAGAAACTATTAAGATTAGTTAGATATTATTAGGATTAGGTGCGATTCTTAAAACTAATGCATATGGTAAGTTCGTGACTCATAATAATATGGTATGTTTTGAACCCCTCAACGAATGGACGCCTATGGTCTAACTAGGACAAGTTCTTAAACTCATATTATTGTGGCAAGTTCCTAAACTTCCAATGTGCGGTAAGTTTGATGAACTATTTTGGGTAGAAAATGGTTATAGTATAGAGAGCATTGATGAAGTTGAAGATTGATAGAATGGTTAAGTACTGAAGTAATAAAGTAAAGATTGAAGTTAATGGATATCTGGATATTCTAAATCTACTAGCTATGCTAGACTTTCAAAATTTATTGACTTCGTGCTGATGTTTGCACTTTTATTTTCTTGAAAAACATTGGATCAAATGATGAAACCAATGAGTTTTAAAAATAATATCGTTATTCAGATGTTCATGTTAATTGCTTCATTTAGACAAAAATGATTTGAAATATATCAAAATGTATTTATATCATCAATGTGTCATGGAACACAGTGCGAGAGATGAAAAAAAATGATGGAGTCATCAATGCAAGATTACTTAGTGTTGGATGTGATCTAAGGATCGCCAAACCCACTATGGTATGATGTAGTATGATAAAATCACCAAATGACGGAATCCTCAAGCGGATTTGTAATACAAAGTATGCGATATCATGACGTCATAAAAAGGATTTTGAGATTTTTTAAGATATGAGAATATATATATATATATATGTATATGTATATTGATTGATATTGAATTTTTGTAGAAGTCTATGCTATTTGATTCAAATTTAGACGATTATTAAAAGATGTTCATGAAATTCAAGCGTTTCTTGAAAAGTTATGCCAAACCAAATTTATTTTGGTGCGGATTCGGATGTTGAAAAGTCGAGATGAACAACCCTTTTATAGGGGATTACGCGGAGGCATTTAGATGTTTGTGCACAATACACATTTACGAAGAAGGGGTGATCCCCCAAGTACAAGGAGTCCCTATAGTCTTACGATTGTTAAAGTTTAAGTTGAAAGATTACTTATAACTATGGACATACACGATGTCGTTTAAATGTTTGTGTACAATACATCGTATACGAAGGGCTTAACACCCCAAGCACGGAGTCCCTATAGTCTAATGATCATTAAGGTTTAAGTTGAAAGAGTACTTATAACCGTGGACGTAGTTCAAGGTCATATGACCCTCAGCATGATTTGGAATCTTTTAAATTCCTGTTATTTATATCGCTTCCCAATTGTTGAGCAATTATGGAAGATTCTTATTATTCTGAAAGTTGAAAGTGGAAAGGATGAGAAAATTAAGAAAAACATAATAATTTCAAGAAAGAATTGAAACTCCAGAAAGAAGAGAAATGTGAAACTCTTAGAAGAGGAAGATGTAAGAAATATGATGATCTTAGAAAGATCCTTAGAGAAAGAATTTGGTTGTAGAACCCAATGAATGAATAAAGTATTAATGTAAAATCTATTTTGATAGATTGAATGAATAAAGATTAATAGATAAAATTTTGAGGAAGAAATTCTTAGAAGAATGGGTGAATGTAATATTCCTAGTATTTATGATAACGATCCTTAGCAAAGGAAATGAATGGGTTAAAGATTATATAATACTAAAAATATAATTGAGTTCAAGTGAAAGTTATGAAATAAAACCTAGAATTTGTTAAAGTAATGAATGTAGTAGGAAATTTAAAACCTATATTAAGGTCATGTGTTGAAGTTATTCAACGAAGAGATTTGATGAAAACCTGAGTAAGGTAGGGTTTCGGTGATTTCGAGGACGGAATCCTTATAAGGAGGGAAGAATGTGACGAATGAATTGTTTGAGTTGTGATTCTAGGGACAGAATCCTTGTAAGGAGGGAAGGATGTAACAATCAAGGATTTTATTTGTAATTTAAAATATTTATTAAATTAAATAAAATTTTATTTATGTGGTTGTTGTTAGTATATATTTGTGAATTAAAATTATTAGATAATACTCTAATTTAATTTAACAGTTAGAGAGTTGTTAAAGATTACATGAGTTGTTATATTGCTATCGTAATTTAATAATTAAAGTGATATATTAATTATTAAATAAAATTATAATGAGATTATAATTTTGTGATATTTGGTTAAGTGGGAAATTTATTTAGTATGTGGTAATTAGTTTATTTAATTAAGATTGGTTATGAAAATCCAAGTAAACAATGTGGGACAATAAACTATATAATAAATGACTTATGAAAATAAATCAAAAGAGTTTTAATTTTGTTTTACCAAACAAAGCCTTGGAGCTTTTGAAATTCTTATTTTAATATTGATTTGCCAAGCAAGGCTTAAGGAATGATTAAGTCATTATTTTAAAATGGTTTAGCCAAACAAGCCCTATGGCTTTTGATTTTCAAAAAAAATGTAACTGATATCAGTTACATATATATTTATATTATATAATTTATATCTATTATATTATACGTTATATGTTTCTATGTACGTAAGTTAGGGAAGAGAGAATACAGAGAAGAAGAAGAAGAAGAAGAAGAAGAAGAAGAAGAAGAAGAAGAAGAAGAAGAAGGGAAACCTTGAGAAAACAAAAGAAAAACTTTCCTTATCTCCATCTTTTCTCCTAATTCAACCTAGAAAGGTATCAAACTAACCCTTATACTAAATTAAGATGTTTTGTATTTAGTCTTTATAAAATTAGGTTTTCATGATTGTGAATTTATATGCATATATGGTGTTTATATGTATTCATGTATACGCTTACATGAGATTTTTATTGTTGTTCAAAGGTATTCATCTAGTTCTAAAATTCTAATTTATAGTTTCTCAAGTTATTCACTTAAAAAGCTATTTTGGTTGGGTAATTTGAAGAGATGTTGTATATATATGTGTATGGATGTATTATCTAGTATATATAGTCTCTTTAATTGGTTCTAAAGTAATCAAAATCATAAGAATATGTTAAAGATAAAAAACTTGGGTTTTGATGGCATATGTATATTTTAACTTATGTTGGAGTCAAAATTGATGGATAGAATTTAAAATTTATGATAGATATTGTTAGTATGTTGAAAAACAAAAACAACCCAAGTTGAATGAGTCAAAACGGATGTAAAACGAATTCACGGTGAAGAATTTCGCTATGAATGTCAAAAGAAGAGGTAATAAGAGAAATAGTGAAATTAAAGGTTGTAATCTTTGATGTTATGTTGTTTATGTGGTTAGAAACATGTTAGAAACATTAGTTTATGTTTCTGTAAACATATTACACCTTGGGTAAGTTGGTATGGTTGTTAGAAAGGAATTTGTAGGCCTAATTTGGCTTTTTGTGGTGTTCGGGATCAAAATTAGCGAGTTAGCAGAAGGGACCCCCGCCCCGGCGGGCCCCCTAGTGTAAAAACCCCCGCCCCGGGGGGCGGTAGTCTGCCAAGCCAATTTTAGGAAAAAAAATCTGACAGGACATGTTTTACTAAAACAGCCATAACCTTTTCATACAAATTTCGATTGAGGTGATTCAAGATGATCCGGAACGAGGATGAATAGACCTACAACTTTTGTTCTTTAAGTTGTTTAATTTAAGGTCTTTAGAAAGGGTAAAAATAGTCATCTTTGTGACTATTACGTATTCGTAGGTGATCGGAGGGCGTCAATCAAGCACATACGCAAGTATAGTGCTCCCGACGATGGAATATGTTATTCTAAGTGATGTAACATAAAAATTCATGATATTATACATGACATATAAAATTTCCTTGGTCATAATAGAAAGAATTGGCATGACTTAGTATGCGTTTTGAAAAGAAACTTAAAGATTTTGAAAAAAAAACAAACCTTGTGGAAACTTATGTTCTATAAGTTCTGAACTTAGTGGTTTATATACATGATTGAGTTCAAATATAAATGAGAATGATATGGTGTTTATAGTGTCTTGTTCATGATAAAACTTGTTAGCCCTTGTGTTAGAGAAGTTTTCAATAGAAACTTGATATAATAGAACTAAGGTGCATGAATGCTACATGAGGTAGGTTTTGAACTTGAGAAGATGTTATCATGACCTAGTTACTTATGATAAGAGTTTTAAAAGTTTTCTTATATGTGCTATACTACATCATTAATGATAAAATGATTTCAAGGACAAACTCCATTATCTTTTGTAAACTAAGTATTAAAATATGAATGATATGTGCACTCAACTAGTCAAGCATGACATAAGTTATTTAAGCATGTTTTAAAAGTATGAACTATGCAATGTCTATGTAAATGAGATAGATACATGTGAGCATGCTATTAGAGGCCTATTAGTACCAATATATGGTTTAAAAGCTTATAACATCAAATCTTGTAAAAGAAAGTTGTTAAGCCTTATTGATTGAAGTAAATCATTATGGAGCTAAGTAATTTGAATGAGAACTTGAAAATAGATCACAGCCTATTTGATGTCAAGTACGGATGGTTAAGGTATACTTATACATGCCTAGCTATTCTAAGAGTATGATGAGAAAGTGAAATGAAGGTTTTACAAGCCTAGTTAGGAAACAATGTAACGTTACTATTATATTAGGAATGTATGAAATATATGACTAATGGATGTGAATCCATGATTATATAACTGTGTAGGAATACACAAAGTGCAGATAAGCGTTAAGCAGTTAAGTCGTAGTTCATAAACTATGAATCAGGCAAGTCTTTCAGTTCCTATTTGCTATGTGAACTTGATGATTAACTATTTTAAATCTTTATTGCAAAGAGCATGATGTGTTATATATATGTTGAAAGTATGAAATGTTAAAGTCAATTTATGACTATGTTGATTGATTAAAGCATGTTGATTGAGTAAGGACTCAATCTTTATACTTTGTTATATGAATCGTAGTATGTATGTTATATGTTGAGCATGTTATTATGTCTTTATGTGATGCATGAAAACTGTTAGATTTTGTTTAACGTCGAGCTCAACCTTACAAATAACCACTTTTGTAGGTTCAAGATTCAAGGTAAAGTTATGTGTTACTTGAAAGACATGAATCAGATGTGATACTTGAAGATTTATACACTTTGGTTATGTTATTATTATTTGAACCATGTTTAAGGTTCCGAATAATGTATTAATGTTGAATTGTAATATCATTTTGCGATGTAAACAATTGTAGTATTAAAATGATTCTGAGATATTTAGATGTAAAGGTTGAAGGTTTTGGGAACGAGGATAGTTTGTAATAGAATATTTTAATTATTCTGCAAATTTCAATAGTTGCATTATCGTTTAATGATGTAAAATTAGAGGTTGAATGTATTATTAACGACCGAAGTCGAGAATTAAATTGTATGAATTTTGGGGTCGTTACAATGCATCATCGTAAGATAATACGATTGCTTAAGCGATGAGCTACCATCAAACACAACCTTAGACTTATTCGGAGTCTGAAGGTTTACACTTTTATTCTAGCAATAAATTATCGCAATATGGTTATACAATCAATCCATTCCTAATATTATGTCAAATTCTCCCCATCTTATCGGGATCAAGTCTATGCTTAGTTCATGATTTCTAATATTTACACGACAATTTCGGTAAATATACTCTACAGGGATTACTTCCTTATTCGCAACTTCTATGTTCAATGAATTTCCTAATCGTTCTCGAGGTATTTTAAGTCGAGTAGCAAATTCCTCTAATACAAAAGAACAGGTGGCACCCGAATCAAATAATACATAGGCATTTATATCATTAATCGGGATAATACCTGACACAACATCCTTCGCAGCTACGACGTCCTGGACGGTCATATTAAATGTTCTGGCAGTTCGACGGTTGGATGGCGTCGGTCCGCCAATCATCAATTTGCCAATCCCTCCTTGTTGGCCACTTCCTCAGCTACTTCCTTTCTTCGGGCAGTCTTTGATCAGATTGTCCGCCGAACCACAAGTGAAACATCCTTTGATCTTCTTCGGCTTCGGGCAGTTTGGAGCATAATGTCCCTCTTGGCCACAGTTGTAACATACACTGCGCCCTTTCCAACACTTGCCCTGATGATACCTCCGACACTTTGGGCATCCTTCCATCTTCTTCTTAAACTCTCCTCGAAACTTCCCCACCTGATTGTTGAGATTCTTGTTATTGTTGTTGTTGTTGTTGTTGTTCTCCCACTTCCTCTTTCCTAAATTACTACCTCCGTTGCTGCTTCCTCCTCGGCTCTCTCCCCCAGTGCTTGTTCGTCGAAAATCTAATTACGCTCACACGCAAGTGCACGTGGTCAACAAGTAATATAATGATAAGTCAAGTATCGTTCCCACAGAGAATTTAGTATGACATTAATCCTAATAATTACCAGCTTTATATTAATCCAAATTTTATTAAACTATCCAATTTAAAAATTAGAACTATAAAAACTTAAAATATTAAAAATACTAAGAATACAAAATAATTAACAAACTTAAAAACTGTAATTTCAAACAAATATTGGAGAATTGGGCTTACAACTTCACTCTAAGTATCACTCTGATTATCACCCTTTATTCCAGTTTAATGCACTATCCCAGTTTATTAATCAAGAACACTCAAGTAGAACTAGCCATCTCTCGATGCACTAATACCATATTAAGTTAAATCCAAAAATTAGATAGAATTAAGCTAAACACCTTAATTAACTAATTCACTATATCTTTATGTGAATTACAATCAAAGAAGGTTTATGTAAGACCCCGAATTTTATGAAATAAAAGTATTTAATTTTTCTTATAATTGTTATTCAATAAATGGTTAAATTGATAAAAAGTTATAGTTAAGGGTGAGATATGAATTTTTTTTTCAAAATAAGCAAGTGGCTATAAAATACTTATTGTTGTCGGGGAATATTCGTTTGGTTGTGGAATATTCTTGTTGTCGGAGAATATTCGTATGATTTGCAAATGCATTTGTGGGCCCCATAATGTAATAAGCTGGCTCGGATGAAGAAAATGATAAGTTTGAGTTTTTATAAATAACTTGGCGTAATTGTTGCCAATTAACACCGTTGGAATATCCGGTGGTTAAAATACGAATATGGCTGTGGTCGCACAAAGAAGTTATTACCAGTATTGCACAATATTTTGAATTATTGATTCTTACGTAAGAAGGCACTACTCAATAATTGTTACGATGAGTTACCGCTCAATATTTTATTTTATTGATTCAATAATTGTTGCGTTGATAGATTATATTATTGTTGTTTCAATAATTGTCATCGCACAAGATTCCCATTATCGATCAATAATTCATATTATTTGAATAATATTATTAGATAGCATTATTGGCGATGTCTAGAAAGTTACATCAAGGAGAGGTTTGGTCACCTAATTGCTGGCCAATAAGGAGAAATCCTTTATCTGAAAGCCCCTCTTTCCTGAACCGCCTACGGTTGTCATTATTGTGATTTTGTAATATTATTTGTGAATAATTAATTATTAATTTATATGATAAGGAAATATTTATTTGATGCGGATATAAATGATGGATTTATTTATGTGGTTATAAATGAAGGAATTAATGTTGAGGTGTTTTATCAGTATTTTATCGGATTGGAGGTATTAAAAGATCAAATCGGTGTTCTAAAGCTCTATTGCGTGAGTTATAATTTTAATCCGACTGTTGGATCGTTCTGATTTTTGGATATGTTATACATATATAAGTTGAGTATATGTCCACAGATTTTGAACCGTTAAAAATTAACGCATGATTTATTATGAATTTTAAAAGGTGTTAAAAATCATCCGTTTGTGGATTTCGGATGTTTTCTGTCTGGAATTTGGAAAAACTTAAAGCTACAAAGTTGTAGAGAATTCGATTCCGTATGGAATGGACATAAAATTCGTATTTTTCTGATAAACGGGCTATTTTCTATGAATTACTGAAGTTTCAAAAAATAAAATAATTTTTATTAAAATTGTTTGGGACCCACTTTTTGGTTGGTGTTGAATACATGTGTTGAATTGAGTTCAAATGTGGAGGGCTGGTCTTTGATGGCTGTGTAGGAGAAAAGAATAATTAATATATTATTTTATTAATTTAGTCTCCTTTGGCGGTCTAGCATTTTCTTATAAATAGGTGCTTATGTTAGAATTGAAAATCTCACCCGAAACATAAGTTTTCTCTCTATATATTATCGAGCGTATTTTTGTGAGTATTTAAATACTTTGAGAATTGCTATTCAGTGCAAGTTTCCTTCGGCTTTACATCCGATATTCCAAATGTAAACAAGCACTACTCTTTTGAGGTAAGGATTGTAAGGTTATTATGTTTCTTTGGGCCAGTAATTTTTCTGACCTTCAAAAATTCAGGAAAAATTTGAAATGATATTTTGATGAGTTTTCTCGATTGTGTTCAAAAAAGGCGATTTTTGGATGTATAGATTAGGAGTTATGAATTTTATGGGAAAAGACTATTTTAAAGGTAAACCCTTAAACTCCTTATGGTTAACTCCAAAATTAATGAAATTTTTATTGGGAGTACATGTATATAACAGGAGTATATCCTGTAAATTTTAGAATTTTTGGACAAAAGTATAATTTATGATAAATGTCTAAATATTCGGCAGTTTTGGCCATATGAAAAATAGTAAATGAATTTTAAAAATTCGAAGATAAATATATGTTCAATATGGGACTATGTTCTGCAAAATCCCAGAAAAGAAAATTTGTTTGTACTAATTTGGTATTTTTCATAAAAAAAATGGTCTAGTTATGAGTAAATGAATTAAATATGTTATGTGAAGTAAGAAAATTAAAAAATGTGATTTTATGGCATGAGAATCATATATGAGGTATATGCAGATTTTTGATGAGGGTTTTGGTTATTGGTGATGAAATCTTATGAGTTTGGCATTTTAGGATGATTAAATGCATTAATTAATAAAGTGTAAATAATTAAAATAAATTATTTATAAGTTTAAGAAATGATTAAAATATTGTTGTAATATTAATAATATTAGATTATGAGATTATTAAGTGATTTATAACATTTGGATTAAGGTGTTGTAAATATTGATATGGATATTATTGTGAAACTTTATCTTTTCGTGTCAAGGTTACTATTTATGAGTTACTATTCATGAGTTACTATTCACGACAAAATTGGTTTCTTTTTCTGACCAAATTATCGTTGATTTATAATCTTACTCTTGAAATTAAATCCATACTTTGATCATATTGTTTTTATTATCATGTATAACATTTTTATAATCCTGGTGATGAAATTTCTCTTTGACTTGAGTGTAAAGATGAGTAAATTATTGGTATGATCGTGACTATAAGTTCTCTTTGGCCAGTAATGCAAAGTTGAATTGTTGAATGGTATGATCATGACCATTGAATTTATAATTGAATATCTTTAGCTTAAAGTGCAAAGGTGAATTGATCAACATGTTTATAATTATTGTTTATATAAATTCTGAAATGATTATATATTTCTTTGGGATATGAATATCTTTGGCCTGTAGTGCAAAGATGACCTGTTATTGAATATCTTTGGCTCGTAGTGCAAAGATGACCTGTTGTTGAATATCTTTGGCCCGTAGTGCAAAGATGACATGTTGTTGAATATCTTTGGCTCGTAGTACAAAGATGACATGTTGCTGAATATCTTTGGCATGTAGTGCAAAGATAAAGTGTTAATGAATATCTTTGGCCCGTAGTACAAAGATGAACTTATTAGTATGATTATGAACAGGAACTGTGATTTGGTATAACCATGATCTTTGATGTTTCAAATAAAGACAGGTGATGTAAATTATCTTCATCCTGGATGAGAAGAGGAAATTAGAACTCTAATTATGATTATGAGTTATTCACATGACTGTGAACAGGATCTATTGATTGATGTTACAAGAATAAAACATTGTTGGTGAACTTTTAACATGGAGAAGATAATAGACTTTATGGTCTATTTGACTCTGCTAATGGATTGCTCGTTCCGCTGCAACTATGGTGGTAAAGTTTTATCATCTACCATATGTTCTAAATCTCTGATTTATTACTGATGAAGGCAATTGATAATTTAATTATCTTTAGTCATGATATTCTTTACTGAGCTAGTTGTGCTCACCCTTTTGCTTCACAATTCCTTTTAGGTAATAAAAGTGTAGCTGGGTCGAGCGGGGATAACAGGGGAATAGAACGGTGGTCTATAGCTGTTAAGGTTCTCCCTAAATAGTATGGAAATAATTTTATTTAGAATTTTAGATAAGTGTGTCGTATTGTATATGTCATTTGATATTTAATTTTGGTGAACCGAATAGGGTGAGGCGATCCCAACTTTGGAAGGGTGTTTTGTCACTATTATACAAGATGTCTAATGACATACAACCTCGTGTTATCATAAGACAGGGTTGTGCACATCCACTTGCTGAGTATATCTACGAGCACTACCTATATGATCTTGGAGTTTGGTTGAAACATAATGTTCAATTGCAGACGGTGGAGATAGTTATATGTCAAGAGAAGACTCACCATTGGAAGGAACATGATAGTAATCTTCTCATTTTTCTTTGGGGTCTATTGGATCAACCAAGAATAATTCTCTGGACATATGATATCTATCATAACTTAGATTCATGGCCTCCTTTGTACGAAGGTTTCCTTGACTATTTCCCAAAGATTTTAATTTCTAAAACAGTTATTGACTGTACCTTTATGTAAGGTGCCATTGTGACGTGCTATCCAAGTTGGTGTCCAGATTCACAATTGGTATATATTTGTATCAAAACTCACAACATATGTGTTATTATTTTTTGCACGACAATTGTAGTAATAAAGTTGTAGTTGTTTTCTGTACCATGTATTTGGCGACTCAGAATAGGTTGGATGGAATGGACCTATTTTGGGGGCGTCACAGTTTAAGTTCATGTTCTCTATCCGATTACATGTGATACTAGGCATATCTCTACCCTAACATTCATCAAGATTCCATATAATCACATAATTCAAGAACATGTGCTATAATTACTAGGTCTAGACTCATATTTCCTCTCTCGAATCCATACAAGTCCACATAGAATTGGTGATCAAGCAATTCATCAATGCAAGCACAAATCAATATAAATAAACTAAAAGATAGATTATTAAACTAAAATTAAAGATTACATAATCATCGTTCAACCCAAAGATCCGTCATAAGCCTAATAAGTAAATTAGTTCATCACGGATGAATTAAAAACTGAAATAATCAAAGAAATCATCATTCCAATTACAATTATTGAAATAAAGAAGTAAGATGAATGTAAAACCACCCTTCTCCTTAGCTCCAAACTTGCAATTTTCGTTACTCAAAACCTCTAATCTTCCCTCCAAGGCTTTTGCTCAAATTCGGGCTCCAAAGAATATTAATTGAATTGTATGATGCTAATCCCTTGTTGTCTCTTCTTAATTATATGCCTAAGACACGTATTCTGACTTTAATTCCATGCCCAATTGAGTTCCAAGCCATGCCAACCACCAGCCTTCACGTTATTGCAGCAGTTTAAAAGAAATAGGAGTTTAAGCTTTCCCGTACCCCCCGCCCTGGCGGGGGTTTTGCTCTCTAAATGACCACCCTAGCAGGCTAGCTTTCTATTAGTTTATCAGTACCTCCTCCCCGACGGGGGTTTTTCATGTAATAAGTCCGCCTTAGCGGGCATCCATTCTAATTTTTGTCCAAGTTTAGCTTCTGATCTTGCCATGATTAGCCATGAATACACCTTTTTAAGTCCAAATGCCACTCCACCACATCTAAACACAAAAAAAACACTAAACAAGTAAAATGAAACATAAAAATAAAGAATTAACACAGTCTAAGCTCGAATTAGAGGCCAATTCGTAGGTATAAAACCCATTCATCAGTGTTCTTTCTCTTCTTCTCTTTGTTATACAGACTTAAAGCTTCACTTCCTCCTTCTGCAATAATAGCTTTCTCCAGCAATGTCATAAAAGAATCTATCTGAAGAACCGACACGTTATTAAACAACCAAGTTTTTAGTCCTTGCTTAAAACACCTAGCTTTCCTCTCTTCATCTACCACCTAGTGTTCAGCAAACCGAGCTAGTTCATTGAACTTAGTCGCGCATTGCGCCACCGTCATATCTCATTGCTTAAGTTCTAATAACTTTACCTCAATCTTATTTTTCATGCTCTTCGGGAAATAATTCTCGAAGAACAAAGTCTTAAACCTCTCCCAAGTGATTTTCCCTTCTCCTACTCTCTGCTGATTTTCCTTCCACTAGTAGTTTGCTTCACCTTTCATCATATAGGTTGCAAATGTCATCTTCTAGTCTTCACCCACATGAGCGATGGTGAAAGCCTTCTCCATCTCTTTGATCCATGTCTGAGCCACGATCGGGTCGGTCGTTCCTACAAATTCTAGTGGTCCTACACTCCTAAAATCCTTAAAGTTTGTGACTGGGACTGCTTGGGGAACGGGAGGTACTAGTTCATTTCTTCCCCTAAGAGCTTCTCCTAACAAATCTATAAGCCTCTATATCGAATCTATTAGTCCTCTCTCATCATTAACCGACTCTTCTGGTGCAGTTATTCTACGTCTGGGCGCCATTTTTTTGCATCATAAAATTTTCATTTTATTATCTAATTATATTACTTTAAACATTTTTTTAATAAGAATAATATTTATAACACATTCCTGAAACAAGATCATTTATATTCATATGCCAAATGGTTACAATTGCATGTTCTTTTCTAGCATACTTCTATAAATAACAACAACATATCCCCTCTTAACATAAAAGACGGGGACAACATTCACATATTACCCCTCTAACATTTTTCAAAAGTTTGGGGGTTTACAACTATCTCACATCTTACACAAAGACTGAGATTTAACAACAATAATTTAAACAACACATAAATAAAACACTAAAACTACTAAGCTTCTTCCTCTAGACTCAATCTAACATCCCACGCTCCACGGCGCTCTGGTATTACTTCTGAGTAATGTGCACCACCATATCTCGGCTTATGGTATATCGGGTATGTCCTTGCTCAGCCGGATAGTGATTTACCCCATCAATTAATATCTGTAACGCCCCCAAATTCAGGTACTTAAAATCCAAACTCGGTGCTTTACGATACCATTTCTATGAGCGGAAATAATACTAATAATAATAACAATAATATAAATATCAAACTTAACTTACATTTATCGAGTCTAATCCCAATCATAACCTTTACTACATTCTTTACATGATATATAATATATATCATTATCTTATCTAGGATCTAACTATTACAAAATATACCATAAAACATATTCTGTTTGCTTTCCTTTTCACTTGTTCTTGTCTGAACCTTCTGGTTGATCACGCCTAGCTGAAAACATTTAAATTTAAAGCAAGAATGAGCATTTGGGTGCCCAACAAGTAATAACAATTATAAATATAATTAGCTGAAAGAATTAAATATTTTCTTTGTACATCACTTCTACAATGAATTAATAGTTGTGAAGTAAACTGAACCAATCATAACTATATATTATTTCTATATCAAAGTTTTTTTTTGAAACTACGTATTGACTATATATATATATATATATATATATATATATATATATATATATAGGGTAGTCGACAGATTATGAACATTGTTTTCTATTTTCGAAAAGGTTAGATAGAACTTCATCTACAAACCGTCATAACTTACGGGCACGAGGGTGTACATCCCATGGACCCTGTATTGATCAATACTACATTGCTAGAATGATATTATCGTTCATCCTTTGTCCGCTTTGGTACATAAAAATTTTCCCATGTTCGGGATGTTCATAATTAGTCAGGAATTCAAACCAAAACAATTTGATTAGATACAAAAGAGTTTTATCATATTCAACGATATTTCTAAATCTGTGTCTAGCTGATCAAATAGCTTAGAGGTATATATATATCAACATGTGATTAAATACAATGATTATCCAAGTGGGGACACTTGTATAACCATGTTTAGAAATTAACGAACAAAATATATATAAAAATTATCATATACTAACATGTTGATAAACAATGATCGGATATAGAATATATCACAATAGGGTTAATAATCTAGCATAATAATAATATAATTCTGAAATATTCTTACTCATATCCATTGCATAAAGAAAATGCAAAGGTAGGATACTTACCTGGTCTGCTGCTTACAATACGCAACTTAGTTTTATCTTTTATATCATGACCTATCATTAATAAGATCATTCTATCGATTAGAATCACACATTATAACACATAGCACTACTTATTGCAGTCAACACATAACCTAATCACATTGTCATACACATTCATCAGTCATTAAATCACAAACAAACACTTAACTAATCAAATAATCTAAGTCCAGATCAATTTCTGAAACTTGTCGGCATACCGACTGCTTTATCAGTAATTATCGAGTCTAAGACTCTATATCGAATATCAATATCTATTTAGACTATTTAAATAACAATCATATCATTTTTAACTAACTTACAATAATTTTTAAACATTTATTATAATTTATCACAAATTTTCAAACACCAGAATCATTATAAAATGATTTAAATATCAAATAATTCTATTTATCATTAATATTTAATTAATATTAAACTATTAATGAAACCATTGCCAAAATATTAAAGTTATTTATAATAACTCAAAATATTTTTAAAACATTTATATTACCCCTTAAAGGATTTTTAAAACATTTAAAATAATTTTCAAATAATTACCATTAATATTAAAATTTTAACATACTATTTATCCAAATATTAAAAATCATTAATTATAAGTTTAAATATTAATATATCATTTTAAATGATTTTTAAATAAATAAAACTATTTTTAAACTATTTATTTAATATAATTATTAAATAAATTTAATATCATTATCATTAAATTAATATCATTAATATTAAATTATTAATGACATTATCCTTTAAATATTAAAAGTTATATTTAATAACTTAAAATATTTTTAAACATTATAATTGCATTTAAAATGATTTTTTTATAATATTAAAATCATTTTTAAACTCATTTATTTAATATAATTATTAAATAACTTTAATATCTTTAATAATAATTAATTAATGAGATTTACCTTTAATATTAAAAGTTATATTTTATAACTTAAAATATTTTTAAATAACTTATTCATATTTAAAATGATTTTAATATAAAAATCATTTTTAATTTATTTATTTAATAAATTTATTAAAAAATTAATTATCATTAATATTAATTTATTAATGAAATTTATCACAAAATATTAAAAGTCATTAAAAATAACTTAAAATATTTTCTTATACCATAATATAATTTTAAATGATTTTTCAAGTATTAAAATCATTTTTAAATAATTTATTTAATATTATAATTAAATAAATTAAATACCTTTTAATATTTCAAAAATAATAAATATTTATTAAAATATATTAAAAATTATTAAAAACTAATTTTTAGACATTAAAATAATTTTTAAGAATTTAGTTTGTATTTTTAATAATTTAAAACTATTTTTTTCTATCAATTTACTAAAAATAATAATTTTATAAATAAAGTGTCGCTATAGGTGCCTTAGGCGACAAAACTGTCGCTAAATGTGTTCTTGAATGTGAAAGTAGTATGCACACAAGCCAATCATGTTTGATGATAAAGCATATACTTTGTAACAATCTTATTCATTTATTAATAAAAAGTATTAATTTATTAAAGGCTTTTAATTATCTACGTGATGTTGTTTTTATAATATGTGATAAACCCATAGTTTTAAGCAATGCTTTTAGAATAATGATGATGATCATTCTAATGAGATCTAAATTCTTAGAAAGCTTAAAACTAAAATAGTTCCCAATCATTGGATTACTAAATTGGGGATTAGTGAATCCAGGATAGATTGGTACATACGTTAACTTGCTTTCATTGGATGAGGATGATTGATCTCATGATCATTTGTGTGGAGACACTAAAGCAAGTATGTAGGTGCTTATTAGAGAATAAGTTCTTTGAACGTGGCTCGCTAAGGAATACCTAATGGAGTTTTACTTGCTGTCAATAGGAATTCTGTAGTGATAGTAAAGACAAGTGATCCTTGGACTTGAGATCATCATAGTATCTTGTGTATGATGAGTTATACTTTGACTTATTCCTTAAGACCCTTAGGGTATATCAAAGGGTATGCTTGGGTATAATAAGTTGTACATGGAGATAATGTATGATAAATAAAGAATCTACCACTTATTAAAAGAAGAGAAATGTCCTATGTGATTCGATAAATGACAACCCTAAGAGTCCTTGGCGGCGCGAATGAAATTAGAAAGGAGTTTCTAATTTGCATTATTTGAGTTGTGCATTTAAGAGTCGAAATACATATAATTAAATAAAATAAGACTTGATGAAGAATTTCATGTCTTATATTTAATTGGGACATTGTATGGTGGAAGGATTGAATCATACAGAACTATTTACTCAAAGGTTCTTTTATGATTAATGTTGAAATCTATATTATCCGGAAAGTCGTTGATCGCTAGGAGGCTTATCCCTATTGTAGAATAAATATTATTTATTTAAATAAATTAATTATTTAATTTATTTATTTAAATAAGATTAGAATTGTTCTAATTGATTTATTCACTGTTAGGTTTAATATGGAGAACCTAAAGGGTCACACCATAAAAGGAAGAATAATTATTTAAGAAGTTAATGGCATAATCGTAATAATATGTTATGTATATTTAATTTAATCTATGGTGATAGAATAAATTAAATAGTATTATTTAATATTTTAGAAATATTAAATATAAATTAATAAGAGGAGTCTTATTAATATTATTACAATTATTATTATTATTTTAATTTCGAAAAGAGTTTAGGAATTAATTTAATATAAGTACTCTCATTTATTCCTAATTGGATTAGGAAGGAAAATTAGTTAAAGGAGTTTAATTAATTATTCCTAATAAGATTAGGGAGCTTAATTAATTAAAAGAATTTAATTAATTAAATGAAACCCAATTCCTTAATTGTTAAGGTGGGTTGCCCACATCTATAAATAAGAGGAGTCTTATTATGGGTGATGGGGTTTTTTTGTTGACTTTTACAACATACGTTATTCCAATTGTTGGAGAGTACGCTCCTTTTCTATAGAGATAGAAAAACTAGGGTTTAGCCAACCACCCATTTTCTTGAATCTTTATTATTCCTTGGTGGATCACCTCTAGAGGCCAAACACTTGGGTGGCTAACGTTAATCAAAGGAAGGAACCAAACCCGGTGGATTCAAGTTGAACACGAAAAGGATTGGAGGTGAACTTGTACCTGAGGAAGCTCGATCTTCAAGGGTATGATTCTTATTCGTTATCTTTTTCGTTTAATTAATAATTGTGCATAAAGGGTGATCCGGGTATATGGTTTGTAAAATATTTAAACTCTGATTTTTACACGTTTCCGCTTATTTTTGCAATTTGATTGCGTTCATGAATATTACAAACCTAACAGAATGTTCTTGGGCCAAACCCAGAACTTCATGTCAGATAACAAGTGCACTATTTTGACTAACAATATTTGTTAGACCAGAATGATTATGAGCTTGAACGTATGCTAGGACTGTAGTATTAATGCAACACTACAACTAGAATCCAATTTCATGGCAAAACAACAACAGGTCAGCAAGTTATTAGCTTCCAAAAACCATGTTAGAAGCTGTTCTTCATTTCTGGGTTACCCAGAAATGAAGAACAGTTCGGGTAGGCTACTTTTGATCCTTATAGTTTCTAATATGGGCTTACTTTGAAGGATCTATTGGTTCCAGCTTGTAAAACATATGTCAGGGTATAATATAATAACCTCATATCATTATAACAACAACACCAGTGCAAGATCTGGCATGGTCAAACCATGTAAGAAATGGTGTTCATCCCATTTCTGGAAATTCCAGAAACATGTAATCGTGATCAACAAGCCTAGTTTGACCATCGATTATGTTCGATCAGTTGCTTGTTTAAAGTATCTAAAGCCACCAATATACAGTACATATACAAGGCTGTGAGACCTCGAATTTTATGAAATGAAAGTATTCAATTTTCTTATAATTATTCTATTTAGTAAATGGTAAAATTGATAAAAGGTTAAAGTTAAGGGTGATATGTGAAATTTTTTCAAAGTAAACAAGTTGTTATAAAATAATCGGTAGTAAAAGAATAATAATACGCGTGGTTGCATAGTAGCACACGGTATTGATTATTGATGCTTATGTGAGAAGTCACTCAGTTATACTCAATTATTGCTACAATAATTGCTGCATCATATCTCTCATATTATTGATTTAATTATTGTCACAGTATCATCTGCATAATATGTTATATATTATTAAATCAATAATTGAGACAACAAAGTTATTCATATTATTATTTGTAATATTGACAATGTCTAGAAGTTCTGTCAAGGAGAGGTTTGGTCACCTAATTGTTTGCCAATAAGGAGAAATCCTTATCGGAAAGCCCCATCTTTCTTGGGAACGACCTGGTTGTTAAATATTGTGAGTTTTAATATTAATGATGAATGTTATTAAAAATTGAAGTTGAGTTCAGAGTTTAATTTGGAGACACGGACGTGATATTTTAGTCTGGAACGATGAAATTAGTAAAAATAGACTATAAACACAAAATTTACCGGGGTTGACTTTTTGGTGCCAATAGTTGACTTTTTCGGAAAAAGTCAAACTTCAAAATTTCAAAAATAAATTTTTTGATAAAAATAGTTCCATTGTTTTGGGATTATTAGTGTTACTGGAAATTGACATTTATTTCGATAATAATTGATGTCTGGAGGTTATATTAACCAATCGGGTAATTAATCGAATAAATAAGCAATTAATTGCTATTAATTCACATGATTATAACTATTTGTTCACATGTGTATACTATTGATTCACATTCATGTACTATTAGAGGAGGTGGTGCAAGATTGATAATACTTGCATGAGTAAGTTAAAAATGGAGGTATAGATGGAGGTACTATACTGTAATTCGTATTTTCACATGATTATAACTATTAAGTCACATGAATGAACTATTAATTCACATAATTTACTATTAGGGGAGGTGGTACAAGTTTGATAATACTTGCAGGACTAAATTAAAAATTAAAGAAAAGTTGAAGGTATTGTACTATAATATTTTGAGCCCCAAAACGTGCAATTATCGAAACTATATTTTCCTATAAATAGAAGCTCATTCTTCCTTCACTTCTCACCAATTCACTAAAGAGCAATTATTATAGAGAGAAATTATAGAGAGAAAGAAGAAGAGAAGTCTGCTACCTCACTATTCCAGTATCCAGTTTTCTTCTAAGGTAAGGGGTATTATTTCTTTCGTATTCATGAAAAGAGCTATTGTTATTCCATTCCTTATTATTATGTTGGAATAACCTGTCTATGCGAAGTATTGCATACATGGTGAAATTCTTCTATTATTCCATTCTTTATTATTCTGTTGGAATATCGCGTCCGTAAGCTTTATTTGGCATGACACAGTTCCATTCTTTATTATTCTGTTGAGAATAACCTGTCTGTATGGTCTATCGCATGCATGGTGAATTCTTCTATTATTCCATTCTTTATTTTTATGTTGGAATAACCTGTCTATGTGGATTACCGCATGCATGGTGAATGATCCTTTGTATTCATATGAATAGTATTTTCATTCAAAAGGGGTTTCTGCCAGGGGCAGATTTATAATTTTTCTGATCCTCAAAAATTATGGAAAAATTTAAAATGATAATTTTATGAGTTTTCTAGACTGTGTTCAAAAATGGCGATTTTTGGATGTATAGATTAAGAGTTACGGATTTTATGGGAAAAGACTATTTTAAAAGTAAACCCTTATAACTCCTTGTGGTTAACTCCAAAATTAGTGAAATTTTTATTGGGAGTACATGTATATAACAGGAGTATACCCTGTAAATTTCGGAATATTTGGACAAAAGAACAATTTATGATAAATGTCTAAATATTCGGCAGTTTTGGCCATATGAAAAATAGTAAATTAATTTTAAAAATTCTGAGAAAAATATATGTTCAATATGGGATTATATTCTGTTAAATCCCAGAAAAGAAATATTTTTGGGACTGATTTGGTATTTTTCATGAAAATGAACTAGTTATGAGTAAAGAATTAAATATGTTATGTGAAGTAACAAAATTGGAAAATATGATTTTATGGCTTGGGAATCCTATATAGGGTATATGCAGATTTTTGATGAGGGATTTGATCATTGGTGATGAAATCTTATGAGTATGGCATTTTTGAATGATTAAATGCATTATTTGGTAAAGTGTAAACAATTGAAATAAATTGTTTATAAGTTTAAGAAGTGATTAAAATATTGTTATAATATTAATAATATTAGATTATGAGTTTATTAAGTGATTATAATATTTGGATAAATTTAAAGTTTTTAATATTTATCCTTGTTTTTTTTTTATTAATGCTTATATCATTGTCATCATCCTCATGCTTATATTATGATGAAAGTCATCTTTGGCTTACGTGCAAAGATGGACTGTTGATTATTAGTTTTACAGTTGCATATCTTTGGCTTACGTGCAAAGATGGACTGCTGATTATTGGTTTTACAATTGTATATATTTGGCTTACGTGCAAAGATGGACTGTTCTTTGGCTTACGTGCAAAGATGGACTGTTGATTATTGGTTTTACAGTTGTATATCTTTGGCTTACGTGCAAAGATGGACTGCTGATTATTGATTTTACAGTTGTATATCTTTGGCTTACGTGCAAAGATGGGATTGTTGATTATTGGTTTTACTGAGTTGTATATCTTTGGCTTACGTGCAAAGATAGATCGTTGATTATGGTTTTATAGTTGTATATCTTTGGCTTACGCATAAAGATGAACTATTGATTGATGAGTATCTTTGGCTTATATGCATAGATGAACTGTTTATTGGTATGATTATGACCGAGGATCATTCGGTATAATCATGACCCGTAATGTTATAAATGATGTGGTAAAAGTCCTCATTGGCCCATAAAGTGCATTGATGGGACGATTATTGGTATGATTATAACCGAGGATTATTCGGTATAATCATGACCATTGATGATTACATGAATATCCTTGCTCAGTAGTGCGTGGATGACTCGATGATGTGGATTATTTATTAAGTCGAGTCTCGGTGATAAAATATTGATTATACACTTTTAATTAAGTAAAAGATAGTAGATATCATGCTCTACTTGACTCTTCTAAAATACGGTTGTATGTCTTTTTGGCTCTGTAGTGCAAAGATGAATTGTTAATGAATATCTTTGGTAGTAGTGCAAAGATGAATTTATTAGTATGATTATGAAGCAGGAATTGTGATTTGGTATAATCATGATTTTTGATGTTTCGGTGAAGATAGGTGATGAAAATTATCTTCGATCCCGGGTGCGAAGAGGAATTTAGAATCACAATTATGATTATGAGTTATTCATATGATTGTGGGCGTGAATTGTTGATTGATGTTACGAGGATAAAATATTATTGGTGGACTTTTAACATGGAGAAGATAATAGAACGATGGTATATTTAACTCTTCTAATGGATTGCTTCGTTCATTACTTAACTATGGTTGAAAAGTTTTATCATCTACCATATGTTCTAAATCTCTGATTTATTATTGATGAAGGCTATTGATAATTTAATTATCTTTAGTCATGATATTCTTTATTAGGCTATTTTGTCTCAACCTTTGCTTCACAATTCCTTTCAGGTAATAAGAGTGTAGCTGGGTGGAGAGGGGATAACAGGGAAATAGTGTGATGGTCTGAGACTGTCGAAGTTTCTCAATACATTATAAAACGGCATGACACGCAACAGATAATTGTATTGAGGACCTAAGATGTGTGTGTCATATTTTATACATCACTTAATAATTGATTTTGGCGAACAACAATAGGGTGATGAGAACTCGACTTTGAAAGCATCAAAAGTGCACCTCATTAGAATGAATATGATAGTAATCTTCTCGTTCTTCTTTGGGGTCTTAAAATATTTGTTGTTGTATTTTATATGGCATTGTAACAATTTGAGTTTGTATACTGTCTACGAGATAATATTGTATTAAAACTCACAGCTTATCTGTTGTCGTACTCTACACGACAGTTCAACAGTTGTATAAATGAAGTTTGTATTTGATTTTTATAGAGTGATATCTGGCGACTCAGAATAGGTCGTGTGGACCTATTTTGGGGGCGTCACAAAGGCTATAAACTGGATACAAACATATCATTATAACACTTATAACCCGACAGTTCAAAGGCTTAAAAAATCCTGTCAGACGCTGCTAAAAGCTTTCTGGGTTACCCAGATTTTTAAAAAGTCATGGTCGGTCAACCCTGTTTGACCCTTTATAACTTTTAATCTACAACATATATGGACTTGATTCAAGTTCCATATTAAACAACTCATAGCATACTACAAGATGAAACACTTAAACAATAAAAACACATAACAACCAAAGATCTATAGCCTCTGACATTTGTTGTCAGAACACAAAAAAAATATTTTCCATATTTTGAAAATCATCAATTTTGAGCACTATGATGTTATGGATCCACTTTCTACCAACCCAGATCATTGATTAACACCTTCTACAACATGAATAAACACAAAAATACAAGATCCAACACAGCTTTAAAGATCAAATTTCTTGGTTAGGGTTTATACATTTATGCATCAATTCATGATTCTGGGCTTCTAGATCAATTATGGTGATAGTGGGGCTTGAATATAAGACTGGTATACTTTTAATTTTGGTTGGTTTAAAGAGAGAGAGAGAGAGAGAGAGATAGAGGATTGGTTGAGAGAAAGTGTACAAATGAGGCTTTGTAAATGATTTTCTCTCTCTCTAAATCTATATATATGGGTTAGATACATTGTATTTGTAACGACCCAAAAATTTGGATTTTCCAGAATTTAAGTTTAAAGAATTAGTTATTAATAAAATAAATTTTTATTAATAACATTATGTGTTATGTGTTTATTAATCATTCTTGAACCTAGGCTGATTATAAGTCGGGAGGATTCTGGCTACGAGCTAGACTGAATGAGTAAGAATTTTCAAGATAAAAATAAAAATTCTTCGGGAACAAAATATTTCTGGGGAAAAAGACGAAATAGGCACTATTCACCTGACGAAACCTAAGGGTTAGGGTTTGAATAACTTAAGCCGTTCTAAGAGTTCAGTATGTCGAAATGACATTCCGTCAAAAGATTTGCCGATAATATGTCGTGAAAAGTTAAGTAAGCCAATAAAAGTTTTTCTCGAAAAACGTGCAAAAATCGGACAAAATAAAAATGATGAACAGTATTGTTGTGTACTTTTCACTCATTTAACTACGTTAGGGTAAAACGTGAAGGAAAACGCTTAACGCCAAAAAGTGTTTTCATTTTTTCAAAAATCCGAAGAATACGTAAAAGTTAATCGGTAAAGGAAAGACGAAATATCCAAAAATATTTGGATTCCGAGAATTGCAGTTTTTAAAACTGTCAGACAAAACCCAAAAGATGGAACCACAAAGCTTCCAAGGAAGCTTCGTGAATAGTAAGGAGGTGTGTTAAGGAGGTGGAAGTAGTAAACTTAAGTAATAAGTAAACTTAAGTGTTAAGTAAACTTGAAAGTTAAGCAAACTTAAAGGCTAAGTAGACTTAAGTGTTAAGTAAACTTAAGGAGTAAGTTTACTTAGTCCTTAAGCCATGAATAGTAAGAAGGTTCAGGGGGCAAAATGACTATTTTGCCCTAGCTTTAGATTTTCTATAAATAGTAAGCTTAAATCATTTAAATTGTATTTTGAAAATCCTACACTAGAAAGAGAGAGAGAGGATTCGGATGGAGAGGGAGGAGGAAGAGCTTGAGCATGATTGATCGGATCGAAAGTGTTCGTGAAATAGAAAAGCTAGCAAATCGTCGGTTTTGTCTAGCGGAAGAAAAATAAAGAGGAAATGTATTAAAACCTAACTTCTATGTTAGATTTTCTTTAAGTTTTATATGTTTAAAACATAACTTAATGAGAATAAGAAGTATATGATGTTAGGAATGATTTCATATGGTTGAAATCATAAGAAAATGAAGAAATAAGAATTTAAAGTTTAGTAAATAAATTTCTTAAGGAAGTATAAGATTCGTAATGAATTAGAACGATCCGAGTGGATTATATAAATAAGTAGGTGAAATAAGTAAGGAATAATGTTTTATAACATCAAATTCCAATAAAAAGTTAAATCGTAATCCAAAATATCGATTAAAATGAAGAACAAACGAAGAACATGCGAAGAACACGAAGAACGTTGTTGATGGACAAATTTAAAACCATCATAGGATAATTGTTGTTGATGGATAAGTTTAAAACCATCGCGTATAAGTTAGATGCTTGTTGCTTGGTTAGGAACGGTAGAAACGTTCATGAAGAACAGATTAAAACTTAGCTATAACGAAGTTATGGCAAAAATTTCGTAAAAGACAAACGAGAATTAGAAAGTTAGTAAAATGAACCCGAACGTGTAGGGTTTCATAAGAATGTAAGAAAATGTTGAAAACGTGAGTCGTGGACTCAAGAACGATCGAATTCCGAGTTCGGATGACCGAATTACGGATGAACGAACAAAGAGCGTTAAAAACATAAAATGAATGAAAGGTGATGATCAAGCCAATAGAATGGCACATTAATGGATTCAGAACAAAGTTCTGTCCAGGTGTATTGAAGTACATAAGATAAGGAAGAGAATGGCTTTGAAATGACCTCATTCCGAGTTATAACGGATAAGTTATGGAAGCGGGAAGTAAGCGTCTCAAATTGGATTTAACACTTAGAGAAATTTTCTAGGGTTAGGGCTTGGCGCCGCGGCATCAACCATGCCTTGTAAGGTGGCGCTGCAGTGCCAGACCAGAGGGCCGAGTACTGTAAACTCGCCCCGCGGCGCAAGAGATAGAAGGAAGAGCTGTTAGGTTTGTAATATTCATGAACGCAATCAAATTGCAAAAATTAAGCGGAAGCGAGATAAATCAGAGTTTAAAAATTTTACAAACCATATATCCGGATCACCCTTTATGCACAATTATTAATTAAACAAAAAAGATAACGAATAAGAATCATACCCTTGAAGATCGAGCTTCCTCGTGTACAAGTTCACCTCCAATCCTTTTTTCGCTCAACTTGAATCCACCGGTTTGGTTCCTTCCTTTCGATCAACGTTAGCCACCCAAGTGTTTGGCCTCTAGAGGTGATCCACCAAGGAATAATAAAGATTCAAGAAAATGGGTGGTTGGCTAAACCCTAGTTTTTCTATCTCTATAGAAAAGAACGTACTCTCCAACAAATTAGAATTATCACGTAGTCTTAATATCTGATATAAGACTCCTCTTATAAAGATATCAAGTAACCCTATTAAAAATAAGGTATTATTTAATTAAACCATTTTAATTAAATGGGCTCCCTAATCTTATTAGGGATAATTAATTAAACTCCTTTAATTAATTTTCCTCCTAATCCTATTAGGAATAAATGAGAGTACTTATATTAAATTAATTCCTAAACTCTTTTAGAAATTAAAATAATAATTGTAATAATATTAATAAGACTCCTCTTATTAATTTATATTTAATATTTCTAAAATATTAAATAATAATATTAAGCTATTTAATTTATTCTATCACCATAGATTAAATTAAATATACATAACATATTATTACGATTATGCCATTAACTTCTTAAATAATTATTCTTCCTTTTATGGTGTGACCCTTTAGGTTCTCCATATTAAACCGGTTGTGAATAAATCAATTAGAATAATTTAATCTTATTTAAATAAATAAATTAAACAATTAATTTATTTAAATAAATAATATTTATTCTACAATAGGATAAGCCTCCCTATCAACGATTTCCAGATAATATAGATTTCAACATTAATCATAAAAGAACCTTTGAGTAAATAGTTACCGTGCATAATTCAATCCTTCCACCATACAATGTCCCAATTAAATATAAGACATGGAATTATGTCAAGTCTTATTTTATTTAATTATATGTATTTCGATCCTTAAATGCACAACTCAAATAATGCAAATTAGAAACTCCTTTCTAATTTCATTCTCGCCGCCAAGGACTACTGGGTTGTCATTTATCGAATCACATAGACATTTCTCTCTTTTATTAGAAGTGGTAGATTCTTTATTGATCATACATTATCTCCATGTACAACTTATTATACTCAAGCATACCCTTTGATATACCCTAAGGGTCTTAAGGAATAAGTCAAAGTATAACTCATCATACACAAGATACTATGATGATCTCAAGTCCACGGATCACTTCAGACTACTATCACTACAGAATTCCTATGACAAAGCAAGTAAAACTATATTAGGTATTCCCTAGCGAGCCAATGCGTCAAATTGAACTTATTCTCTAATAAGCACCTACATACTTGCTTTAGTGTCTCCACACAAATGATCATGAGATCAATCATCCTCATCCAATGAGAAAGCAACGTATGTACCAATCTATCCCGGATTCACTAATCCCCAATTTAGTAATCCAACGATTGGGAACTATTTTAGTTTTAAGCTTTCTAAGAATTTAGATCTCATTAGAATGATCATCATCATTATTCTAAAAGCATTGCTTAAAACTATGGGTTTATCACATATTTAAAAACAAAGATCATGTAGATAATTAAAAGCCTTTAATAAATTAATACTTTTATTAATAAATGAATAAGATTGTTACAAAGTATATGCTTTATCATCAAACATGATTGGCTTGTGTGCATATTACTTTCAATCTCCCACTGCACTACTAAAGCCAATCGCCATCAGTATCTTATACTCTTCTTCTCTAAGTGACGATTATCCCTGGCATTGTTGGATAAGCTTTAGTTAATGGATATGTAATGTTGTTCTTGAGAGTCCACCATCTCTATAGTAATTTCCCATCTTTCAATGATTCTTATAATCAAATGAAAGTGCCACAACACATGTTTAAATCCAAGATGAGACTTAGGAACTATTCCTAGTTCTGTAATGAACTTTTAATCCAAACAATCAACTTACAGCTTCATTTATAGCTATTTACTTTGTCTTTATCACTAAACCAACAACTCTTTGCTGTTTGGAACCTTTCCAATTCACTGCACCACTGTTCAAGATAACGTTTTACCTTAAAGTGGATTTTTCTGTCGTCTTGGTCTGTCTGAAAAACTTGAGTCTGTTAAGCCCTCTAGTTTTAATTTAGACCCACCATGAATATGATCACATCCTTAGTGCCTGTTAAGCACTTTAAGATATTTTTCATCGACTCATAGTGAACTTCTCCATAATATGACCGATCAACATCGTGTCTCGTATATTTCATTGCATACATGATTGTCACTCATGCGACCTCTCTTTTCGTGAGTCTCGTGGGGACTATTAAGAGATACACTCCATAGCTCATCGACATGAGACATCTCTTGGAGTTTGCCATGCTAAACGACTTTAACATCAAATGAATATATCGTTCTTTGGGTTAAGTCGAGCATCCTCTTAAATCTATCTATATAGATTTATATCCCCAATTAAGATACTCTTCCAAATCATTCATGGAGGAATGTTTAGACAACTTTATCTTTATCGATTGTAGCATTGGTATGTCATTCCTTATCCGTAGTATATCAACATATAGTACTAGGAATGTCACGATGCTCCTAATCGACCCTTTGTACACACTAGGTTCATTCTTATTTTGATAAAATCAAACTCTTTTGATTGCCTCATCAAAACGAATGTTCCATATTTGAGAAACTTGCTTCAATCCATTTCTCTCGAGTGTCTACAACACTTACCTCATCATATGTAATGGATCATCATCTTCTATGATGTGTACCTCATCATCATCATTTATGATGAATCCATACCTCCAGGTATCTTGGCATTATTCCAGATTTACGATTCAACTTGTGGTATAATAGGTTCATCTATGTGTTCCTCTTATTTGACTTATAGTATTTTGTGGTTCTTGAACTCTTCAAGATCTATTATCCTCCCACTAGCCCCTTTTAATGATAAACACCTTTATCTTAGAAGGCGCCGTGTTTCATAACAAACACCTTTTGCTAAGTAGAATTATAGAACATATACCCTAAACTTACTTTAGGATGTCCCACAAATCAGTACATGTCAAATCTTGTCCCAAGCTTATCCTTCAAACCTTTTCACATAAGTTGGACAACACCTTATCTTAACATACTTAAGATTAGAATCCTCCCATCCATAACTTTTATGGAGTCTTGGAAATGGATTTTGAGGTTACCTTTTTCGTAGATATGCACCCATTTCTAGGACATAACCCTAGAAGGATACTGGAATGTCGGTAAAATCATTATGGATCGCACCATGTTCAAATAGGTACGATTTTTCCTTTCAGATACATCAATCAATTATTATGTATCGAGAGGCGTCCATTATGAGAAAACCATTTGAGATGATCTAGAAACTTATTGCACAAGTATTCCTTCCTTGATCCGATCAAAGAATCCTAATACTTTGCCAATTTGTTTCACTTTTGAATTCTTTGAACCTTTCAAATAATTCATACTTGTATTTCAGCAAATACACACATTCAACTCTTTGAATGATCATCTCCTTTTCTTATACTAATTTGTTCAATATGCAAAATAATTTTTATGTAAGTCAAGTATACAAAATCCATTAAGTGATATTCCAGTCCTATACAAAACATTATTATTATAAATAGAACAACAATTGTTCTTAATTATAATACCAAAGATTTCATTGTCCAACAATAAAATGGAAATAATATTTTTAACAAGAAACTTGAATACAATAACAACTTATCGACTTAATAGATTTCCAGTAGGCATTGCTAAACTATAAGTTTCTATGGCTAATATGGCAACCTTTGTTACATTTCCAAACACATAGATTTACTTATATTTGTTTAGCTTTCTACTATTTGGTCCCTTCATAAATCTATATTTATGATAACCAAAGTCAGATCCAATACCCAAGTAGAACCTCGACTTAAAGAAAAATTTATTTCAATAATGAACAAAAATCAGATTGTAAACGAAACTTCACTAAGCTTCTTTGGTTAGCCTCCGCAAGATGCTTCTTGCAGTTTCTTTCCAAATGTCCAGCTTATTGCAAAGTGGAAGCAAGCTCCTTTGCTATCCGTGACGCTTTTGTTCTTATTATCCTTTGTTTTTCCTTTCTATATACCTCTTTCTTTGAATCGTTCTTCTTTTTCGAAGATCCTTTGGCCCCTACCAAGAAGACATGGTCTTTCTTGGTTGAAAGTGACTCTCATCATTTTTCAACATGTTAAGCAAATCAACGAGGTCGATATCTAGCTTATTCATATGAAAAATTCACAACAATTGTGAAAGGAGTCCGGAGTGAGTGCAAGATCAAATCTTCGCTCAACTCTCCATCCATGACAAAACTCGTTGTCCTAATTCGATCAATCAAATTGATAATGTTAAGGACTTTTATCTCTGCATCAGTAGTGTCATCTGGTCATTCTAGATCGGAAGAGCTCCTTAGATATCCGATATCTATCGGCCCCACTTTCCTCACCATCAACTACTTGATGTGCATGAATATAAGTAGAAGCATCCATAGTTTCATGCCGACGTCAAGCTCGTTACTCATAGATGCGAGCATGATGCATCGAGCTAATCTGTGCATCATCTTGCCACTTTCTAAAAGTAGCAATCTCTTCCTCAGAGGCATTGTCTGCAACCATTGCAGGGATAGGCGTATTAAGGACATAAGATAGCTTTTCAGCTATGAGAACTATTCTCAAATTCCTTAACCAATCTGTTTAATTTGGTCCAGTTAATTTAGCATCTAATATGCTTCGCAGTGATAGTAATTTTAGACATTGTAAAATTCTGTAAATGAATTTGTAATTAACAACATTTTAGCATACATTCTTTTATTAATTACCAAAATAATTTAGGTCTTGTTTTAAATTGGTATCTCCCACTATTTTCTTCAAACTATATTACCTCACTTATATAGTTGGCAAAATCTAATTAAAGATTTGCTAGTGAGAATAAGGATCCCATTTCAAATGTATATAGCCTTGTGGTGACACAACAAACTATATATAAATAAATAGGTAGACAACTTTTTTGTCAATTACATCAACTATGCAACTCCTTTTATTTTGCCTCTTAGATTATTTTGATCAAGTGGTGGCACATCCGAATCAAAATTATCCAAGTTAAGTCCAAACCTAGCACTCTATAGATTCAAAAAGAAAAATATCATCCTTGTGGTGACACAACAAAATAATATTGTTCAATTTTCTTTATAAGCATCAAATGTGATAAATTAACATCTTAAATACTTAATACTTGCCTTGTGGTGACACAACAAACTCATATTAAATATTTAATACTCTATTAATTTTATCATGCTAGAAGGCTTAACGCTCGATATTCCAAATATCTTTGAACGCTTAGACTTAATATAAAAATTTGAGGGGTTTGTTATTAATTTGTCTCATCTTGTTTTAGCGCAGATGCATATATATATATATATATATATATATATATATAAAATACGCCATATTAATGAACATGTAAAGCATGTTTGCATAATATATAATATATATAGTATAAGCATGCACATATAGAATACTATATTCTACCCGGATTGATTATGGACTTTTATTCTAGTTTGGTTCACTAGAGCCACCAAGTGAACCAAAAGGTCAAACCCTAGGGGTGCAAGAAATAATATTTAAATATAACTATTACATTTAAACCCGGGCTCCATTACAAACGGGTCTTCAAGCGCTCCTTGCTCCTTGATCTCCAATTTTTCAAAATTAATTCTAACTATTCCTATTACAAAACTAATTAAAATAATTAGAAACCTTGATCAGCAGTCAAGGGGAAGTACATATGAGGGAGATAGAATTTACATTAAGAAAAATTAGAGAAGACGAGGTACGCAGACCCCATTTAATAAAACCCATACATTCATGCATCCAACTAAAATAAAATCCAATCACATTGGTCAATAGTCCATAATCAATCCCATTTATTATCATACACATCATCATATGCATCAATAAATAACATTCATCTTATGAATAATAAACATTTAATATATATATATATATATATTGATATCATTTAATGGGCAAATTTAGTTAGTATAAAATCTAATTTTGAATCAAAATAAACTCCTTTATTTTAATCCAAATTTAAATCAAAATAAAACTTTTTTATTTTAATTTATCCAATTTTGAATAAAATAAACTATTTTATTTTAATCAAAATTTTAATCAAAATAAACTCCTTTATTTTAATTAATTATGGAATCCAATTCCATGTAAAAAAAAAAAACTCCTTTATTAAAGGAAACACGGATTCTCTTTCCTATTCACAAATAAACTCCTTTATTTTGAATAATATGAAATCTTATTTCATATCTAAATAAACTCCTTTATTTAAGGAAAGACTGATTCTTTTTCCTATTCACAAATAAACTCTTTTATTTTGAATAATATGAAATCTTATTTCATATTTAAATAAACTCCTTTATTTAAGGAAACATGGATTTATTTTCCTATTCACAAATAAACCTTTTTATTTTGAATAATATGAAATCTTATTTCATATCTAAATAAACTCCTTTATTTAAGGAAACATGGAATCCAATTTCAACTCTAATTAGTTATCATGGAATCCAATTCCAACTCTAATTAGTTAGCATGAAATCCTAATTTTAAAATCAAAATAAACTCTTTTATTTTAATATAAAATAAACCTTTTATTTTAAGATTAAAATAAATTTTTATTTTAATTATAAAATAATTAAGAATAATATATATATATAACTATATATATATATATATATATATATATATATATATATATATATAATATATATATATATATATATATATATAGTTAATGATTATTGGGGGGGAAAACGGCTCCTCCCTTTTTTTTTTTAATTACAGAAACCCTTGTTTTTCTTTCCATGCATGTTTATTTTAATATATATATATATATATATATATATATATATATATATAGTATATGATCCAAGTAAATAAGTAACCATGCCTCGGAAAAAAAAAAAAAAAATAACCACGTGAATCATCACGCAACAGAGGCTATCACGTAAGAATCACAGTGTGAATTACATGATTAACGTTCAAAAAAAAAAAAATCCATTTAATATCATAAATAATTATCACGTTTTTTTTTTTTTAAATTTTATACAATAAAATTATGCCCAATTAAATTGTTCTAAACACATATCAATATACATATCAAATTAAAATAATTAATAATTCGCATAAAGGTTTGGCTCGATGCCACCGTTAGGTTTGTAATATTCATGAACGCAATCAAATTGCAAAAATTAATTTTTAAGCGAGATAAATCGAGTTTAAAATTTTACAAACCATATACCGGATCACCCTTTATGCACAATTATTAATTAAACGAAAAAGATAACGAATAAGAATCATACCTCGAAGATCGAGCTTCCTCGTACAAGTTCACCTCCAATCCTTTTCGCTCAACTTGAATCCACCGGTTTGGTTCCTTCCTTTGATCAACGTTAGCCACCCAAGTGTTTGGCCTCTAGAGGTGATCCACCAAGGAATAATAAAGATTCAAGAAAATGGGTGATTGGTTAAACCCTAGTTTTTCTATCTCTATAGAAAAGAACGTACTCTCCAACAAATTGGAATTATCACGTAGTCTTAATATCTGATATGAGACTCCTCTTATAAAGATATCAAGTAACCCTATTAAAAGTAAGGTATTATTTAATTAATACCCTTTTAATTAAATGGGCTCCCTAATCTTATTAGGGATAATTAATTAAACTCCTTTAATTAATTTTCCCTCCTAATCCTATTAGGAATAAATGAGAGTACCTTTATTAAATTAATTCCTAAACTCTTTTTAGAAATTAAAATAATAATTATAATAATATTAATAAGACTCTCTTATTAATTTATATTTAATATTTCTAAAATATTAAATAATAATATTAAGCTATTTAATTTATTCTATCACCATAGATTAAATTAAATATACATAACATATTATTACGATTATGCCATTAACTTCTTAAATAATTATTCTTCCTTTTATGGTGTGACCCTTTAGGTTCTCCATATTAAACCGGTTGTGAATAAATTAATTAGAACAATTCTAATCTTATTTAAATAAATAAATTAAACAATTAATTTATTTAAATAAATAATATTTATTCTACAATAGGATAAGCCTCCCTAAGCGATCAACGACTTTCCAGATAATATAGATTTCAACATTAATCATAAAAGAACCTTTGAGTAAATAGTTACCGCATAATTCAATCCTTCCACCATACAATGTCCCAATTAAATATAATACATGGAATTATCGTCAAGTCTTATTTTATTTAATTATATGTATTTCGATCCTTAAATGCACAACTCCAAATAATGCAAATTAGAAACTCCTTTCTAATTTCATTTCGCTTCGCCAAGGACTATTGGGTTGTCATTTATCGAATCACATAGACATTTCTCTTCTTTTATTGAAGTGATAGATTCTTTATCGATCATACATTATCTCCATGTACAACTTATTATACTCAAGCATACCTTTGATATACCCTAAGGGTCTTAAGGAATAAGTCAAAGTATAACTCATCATACACAAGATACTATGATGATCTCAAGTCCAAGGATCACTTCAGACTACTATCACTACAGAATTCCTATCGACAGCAAGTAAAACTACATTAGGTATTCCCTGCTGCGAGCAACGCTCAAATTGAACTTATTCTCTAATAAGCACCTACATACTTGCTTTAGTGTTCCACACAAATGATCATGAGATCAATCATCCTCATCCAATGAGAAAGCAACGTATGTACCAATCTATCCGAATTCACTAATCCCCAATTTAGTAATCCAACGATTGGGAACTATTTTAGTTTTAAGCTTTTTAAGAATTTAGATCTCATTAGAATGATCATCATCATTATTCTAAAAGCATTGCTTAAAACTATGGGTTTATCACATATTAAAAAACATCATCATGTAGATAATTAAAAGCCTTTAATAAATTAATACTTTTTATTAATAAATGAATAAGATTGTTACAAAGTATATGCTTTATTATCAAACATGATTGGCTTGTGCATATATTACTTTCAGTGAAATAGCAGCAACATTGTGTCTGTAAAAAAGCCGTAGGAGATGAGCTTTTAACTGCTCAACTCTTGGGGGAAACGTATGGGAAGATAAAGAACATAATGTTCAACTAAGATAACACTTAATCAAGTGAATTAAACCTTTAGTACATGTTGAATGAAATGGTCAAAAGATATTAAAAGACAAAGAATTTTTTTAAACGCGAGTTACATAACCGATGTCCGGGGACCGTAGTCGCGATGAACGAACGTGAGGGGTTGCTAGGGTTGTGATTCCTTAGATGTTGAGCGACGAGGGTAATGAATAACATTTCGATGTTATGTTATGATAGTGAGAGATAAGTTTGAAGTGTTTAGACGCTATGTACGCAACGCTGTTGTGGTAAACGAGTGGTCTTAGCATACAGCGAACTGTATGGCTTCGACATTAAAGAAGAATAACGAATGGTATTAAGAAAGCCGTAATGAACGGTAATAAGATTAATGGAAGCCAAATGTGAGTCGGATAAGAACGTTAGAATAAAATGTATGTGTTGAACACTTTAACCGACGTGAAGGTTGAGGGTACGCAAATATTAAACGGATAGAACCTACACCCCGTGTATGGTTTGACTGTAAGATAATGACGATCAATGTTTAAACCGTGAACGGTAAAGAAGTTGAATTAAAGATAATAACGTTTAACGTAACGAAGCCGAGTTAAGGATTAAAGGGAATGATCGCTCTAAGTATACAAAAGACTGTATGACTTAGACGATAAAGAGTGAATACGGAGGTGTGACATTTAGTTGTCAGGAAGCCATAAAGAATGAGAAATTAACTTAACGAAGATTATAGTTTAATAGTTCGGATAAGTTAAGATAAGTTAAGTTGTAGTACAATCGTAACCTTTGATGGTTGACATATGGGAGAGTGGGCTAAACAATTCCTTCCGAGAGAGCGAAGGTATATACAAAACTCGGCAACCGATCTAACTCATCGCATGGGCAATGGGGTGTAGGCGAGATGGGAACTTGTTTGTTGGTTATTTGTGGGAAACCACTCAGAAAGTACCATATGGACTACTAGAAGAGAAGCGATGTGTGCTAAGTCTTAGAGAAGTAATAAGAAGAAGATAAGATGTAAAACATCAAAGAAGATGAACGTATAAGTAAGACATCTCCGTATGTCATGAAGCAAATCGTAGAACGATAATGAAAGTGGTCGCGTAAACTTAGGTTGCAAGAACGCGAACCCTAAGAAGTAAAGTTAAGTAAACTAATGCATAAGTCAAAGATGTATGACTAATTGGTGTATGTGGTGTTTTCTTATGTGTTATATAGGAATTGAAATGAGCAGTTCAGCGTAAGCTGTAGCTGGGCGTAAGGCAAGTTTCCTAACTTCATTCATATTTTAAATGAATGCTAGTTTCTTAAACTTCTCAGATGTTGAACTTGAGAAGTTCCGTCTATGTGCTAATGTGCGATATTTGTACAAGGTGGTAGAATGTATGAGGCCTTGTGCCACAATGTGAACACTTCGGTGTTTCTATGAGATAAAATGTTCTGTGATTTAACTGTTCAATAAGAGAATGCTCTGTTCATACATGATCCGTTATTGTTAAGTCTGTGCTAATGATTCTAGCTAGACATAATGTGTATGAAAAAGGTAGAGGAATGAAAGTATTTCAAAGTGAAAATGACTGATGTTTTAAGATGATAGGAATCAAGACTATTCCAATTATTCAAGCTACTTCATAACTTTTGTTCGGTTATTGAAGTCTTAAAAGAATGTTTTAATTCTTGAAGATGTTTGTTCTATTGTGATGACTTGTTGGGCAATTGAATGCTCATACTTGCTTTAAATGAAAAATATTTTTAGCGAACAATGTTAGAAGAACTTAAGGATCCCGTAACGATCAAGCTGACGATATCCAGATGAAGTGCTATTCAGAATGTGGATGAGCGAGAAGATCAAGTGAAGACTTGTAATATAGAAATATGAAATTGAACTATAGACTAGTTAAGAAACTGTTATGTATCCTTGGTGGCGGATAAAAGTCACTCTTGTAAGATGAAATGAATAATATATTTATCATTATTTATGATGAAAAAGATTATAAGGTTTTTAGAACCTAGGATTTGAGAGTATATGTTGTTATATTTAGCTATATAATGATGTATGTTTGGAAGAAGATGGGATCGTGCCGTACGGAATCCGGGTGTGAAGATAGACCGAATTTCGGGGCATTACAGTATTGCTGGCAAGAATTGGCTGAGGTGTTAATAATAAATCACTTTGTCAACCTTAGTAGGTCACCAACTAAAGTTTTGTTCAACAATACAAGTTAGCTTCAATAATGCTCAAAAGGGTATTCATGTCATTTGACTTTTAGTTTTAATGGCAAATGTAACATGGCAAACCCTTAGGGTTTGATCCTTAGGGTTTAACCCTAAGGTTTAGCACAAAAATTATAAGATTTCAATTTAAGGTTTAAAATAAAAAATTTAGTTTTTGAAAATTATAATTAGGGTTTCTTAATCAATTAGGTTTTTAATTACTTAGAACTTTGCTAATTAGGTTTAAGAGACACTAATTAGCATTACACTTCCCAATTTAGCAATTAGGGTTTACCATAAGCAAATTAGGGTTTATAATTTAGAAAAATAATAAAGGTTTATACTTTTAAAAAAAATTAGGGTTTTGAATAATAAAGATTCTCCTTAATTAGGGTTAATACCTATAACACCGATCATAAATTACATTAACATGATTACATAACAGTCTTAAAGTGGCATTCGACTTTTTAAATTAGGGTTTAACAGCTTAAAACTAGGGTTTTAACATTATACACATAATTTGACCAACATTATAAGTCCACACATATACAGTACATATTTATAGTACTAAAAAATCAAAATATAATTAATATTTTATTATTATCATCATTCCTTATTCCAGAACCAGAATTAGGGTTTATCAATAACATTAAAACTGTTCCATACATTAACCTTACACACATAATACACAAGTCTATAACATCGATAAATAATAATATAATATTATTATTCTCATTCTTTGATCAAAATCCAAATTTAAGGTTTGGATTCCATATCTAATTTATCTCGCCATATATAATATTATTAATTAAGTTAAATAATTAACTTAATTAATTTGAAATAAATTCATATAATAAAATAGTTATTATAATAATCTTTGAAATCATTTCATATATTATTTAAATAATATAATAATTATATTTTCATTGAAGTTTAATTAATAAAACATTTTTACTATAAAATTAATTATTATAAGAATATAATTTATAATGATCAATAATTCTAAAATAAAATTATTTATAATCATTCATGTAATAAATATATTTTATATTCATCACATAAATACATACACATTATCTTGCACATATCCTTTCTTTTAAAATAATAAAATAAATTATACATAAAATTTTCGATTTAATTATATAGAAAATATCTGCTATTACATTCACCTCCCTTATAAAGATTCCGTCCCCCTAATCACCGCTTTTAAAACCTATGCATACCTGTAAGTACATAACATATACACAAATCATCATGAAAGTAGATCTTGATCGTAATTGATCGAAATGATCTTTAATCATTCAAAGATAAAGCTTATATCTATCTGCTTATACGGAAAATTGATTTCTAATAGAACTCAATTTCCTCCTTCAAAATAATTTATAAAATAATATACTATATATATAAGAAAATCATATATAAGAAAATAAAATTGATTAGGATAATACCTGGAGTTGCATCCCCGGCTACCACAGTATCTTGAACGGTTATGTTGAAGACGCTTGCGGTTGATTTCGTTGGTTTGTTTGTTGATGTTGGTCCCGTTGTCGCCAATGTCCTGCTGTATTTTTCTGTGTTCGCAATCCTTGCCTCCCTTCTCCTTCTTGAACAGTCTTCCACCTTATACTCCATTGATCCACACTTGAAACACCTACTATACATTCTTAGATTGGGACAGTTGGGAGAGACATGTCCCTTCTGCCTACACTTATCACACACAAACTTTTCCTTTATCTCCTTTCCTTTTTCATCATATAGGTGGCAAAAGCTATCTTTTTTTCCTCCGTTATCCCAGCTATCACAAACGCGATCAATGTGGTCAACAGACTTTAAATCTCGGCGTCGACCACCTCAAGTCTTTGAAGTTTGTCGATCGATTATCTGGCTGATTTCCCAAGGCTGGTATTCCATTTTACATAGCTTGAGCGACCATATTCGTAAAATTCTGTGTCGGGTCTGGTTGTCTTCCAGCTTTGTTGGCAGGTTCTTCTGTCCTTTGGTTTCGTTTTCGTCTTGGCGGCATTATCGTAAATTATTCCTTATTATCTTACATTCTAAGCCTTATCTTATACGTTTAACATATCACGCGAAATTTTCTACTTAAATAATCATGTATTCAAAATATTAAATTTTGAAAATTTGGTTAACTGCATTAACTAGTGCTCAGATAAATAATTACTATCTTCATACCAACTTATTTCATTCATCTAACATAAACTCATATTCATAACACTTGATATACCATAGCATATATTGCTTTAAACATCCGTTATCCCTTTGTGACTCAAGAGTCGGGAATCGCTGCCACAACTTATACAAAATATTACATTATACCGACATACTTATCATATACACTACATAAAATCATATATATTCAAGTAATACTAATACTACTTATTTCTTACGCCTTCACTAAGGATCAATTGCTTAGTATTCTATATATTCCCATTATCCTCAATAATCCATTCACACCTAACTATACCTAGTTCGCCCAACTTACAACACATTATGAGTTTAAGAACTCACCACAACATATGAGTTTAAGAACTCGACATTAATCACATATTCTTTAACTATATTCTACCTATCAGCTACACTATCGTTTCTGGGTTCAGTACTACTCTTTCCAAAATAACCACCTCATTGAGGTAGCTTTCAATGTGAGCCTCTATTTCAGCTATTGGCTTTGATATTGGCTCGGTCATGGAGATCTGCTATTTCTTTACAATTTGAGGGTATCCTAATTCTTTACTACTTGACATCTACGCACACACTATCTTGATTAACATATAGTATATACACACAACAAATAATAGTTTTATATAAGTTATCTTTTATTTTGTTTTACGATGAATTTATTCAATTCATCTTCCTTATAAACTCTATATGAGTTAATTGTATTTTCAATGTTTCCCTCTGTCCCAAGGTTATAGCCTAAGGTCTAAACCCACCTAAGGTTTTTAACCCTAAAGCTCTGATACCACAATGTAACACCCCCCAAATTCAGGTACTTGAAACCCGAACTCGGTGCTTTATGATACCATTTCTATGAGCGGAAATAATACTAATAATAATAACAATAATATAAATATCAAACTTAACTTACATTTATCAGAGTCTAATCCCAAGTACGCAACCTTTACTACATTCTTTACATGATATATAATACATATCATTATCTTAATACAGTCTAACTATTATAAAATATACCATAAAACATATTCTGTTTGCTTTCCTTTTCACTTGTTCTTGTCTGAACCTTCCGGTTGATCACGCCTAGCTGAAAACATTTAAATTTAAAGCAAGAATGAGCATTTGGGTGCCCAGCAAGTAATAACAATTATAAATATAATTAGCTGAAAGAATTAAATGTTTTCTTTGTACATCACTTCTACAATGAATTAATAGTTGTGAAGTAAACTGAACCAATCATAACCATATATTATTTCTATATCAAAGTTTTTTTTTTGAAACTACGTATTGACTATATATATATATATATATATATATATATATATATATATATATATAGGTAGTCGACAGATTATGAACATTGCTTTCTATTTTCGAAAAGGTTAGACAGAACTTCATCTGCAAATCGTCATAACTTACGGGCACGAGGGTGTACATCCCATGGACCCTATATTGATCAATACTACATTGTTAGAACGATATTATCGTTCATCCTTTGTCCGCTTTAGTAGCATAAAAAAATTTTCCCATGTTCGATGTTCATAATTAGTCGTGAATCAACCAAAACAATTTGATTGGATACAAAAGTGTTTTATCATATTCAACGACATTTCTAAATCGTGTCAGGTGATCAAATAGCTTAGAGGTATATCATATATATATATATATATATATATATATATATATATATATATATATATATATATATATTAACATATGATTAAATACAATGATTATCCAAGTGGGGACACTTGTATAACTATGTTTAGAAATTAACGAACAAAATATATATATATGAATTACCATATACTAACATGTTGATAAACAATGATCGGATATAGAATATATCACAATAGGGTTAATAATCTAGCATAATAATAATATAATTTTGAAATATTCTTACTCATATCCATTGTATAAAGAAAATGCAAAGGTAGGATACTTGCCTGGTCTGCTGCTTACAATACGCAACTTAGTTTTATCTTTTATATCATGACCTATCATTAATAAGATCAGTCTATCGATTAAAATGACACATTATAACACATAACACTACTTATTGCAGTCAGCACATAACCTAATCACATTGTCATACACATTCATCAGTCATTGAATCACAAACAAACACGTAACTAATCAAATAATCTAAGTCCAGATCAATTTAAAAAATACGCTTACAGCATCGTAAACGGCTTTATGCAATTATCGAGTCTAAGATTCTATTTCGAAGTTCAATATCTATTTAGACTATTTAAATAACAGTGATATCATTTTTAACTGAATTACAATAATTTTTAAACATTTATTATAATTTATCACAAATTTTCAAACACCGTAATCATTATAAAATGATTTAAATATCAAATAATTCTATTATCATTAATATTTAATTAATATTAAACTATTAATGAAACCATTACAAAATATTAAAGTTATTTATAATAACTCAAATTTTTTTAAAACATTTATATTACCTCTTAAATGATTTTTAAAACATTTAAAATCATTTTAAATAATTACCATTAATATTAAAATTTTAATGTACTATTTATCCAAATATTAAAAGTCATTAATTATAACTTAAAATATTAATATCCTTTTAAATGATTTTTAAATAAATAAAACCATTTTTAAACTATTTATTTAATATAAGTATTAAATAAATTTAATATAATTATCATTAAATTAATATCATTAATATTAACTTATTAATGAAATTATCCTTTAAATATTAAAAGTTATATTTAATAACTTAAAATATTTTTAAACACCTTAATTTCATTTAAAATGATTTTTTATAATATTAAAATGATTTTTAAACTCATTTATTTAATATAATTATTAAATAACCTTAATATCATTAATAATAATTAATTAATGAAATTTACCTTTAAATATTAAAAGTTATATTTTATAACTTAAAATGTTTTTAAATACCTTATTGTTATTTAAAATGATTTTAATATAATAAAATCATTTTAATTTATTTATTTAGTTCATTTATTAAATAAATTAATTATCATTAATATTAATTTATTAATGAAATTTATAACAAAATATTAAAAGTCATTAAAAATAACTGAAAATATTTTCTTATACCATAATATAATTTTAAATGATTTTTAAGTATTAAAATCATTTTTAAATAATTTATTTAATATTATAATTAAATAAATTAAATACCTTTAATATTTCAAAAATAATAAATATTTATGAAATATATTAAAATTATTAAAAATAATTTTCGAGACATTAAAATAATTTTTAAGGATTTATTTTATATTTTTAATAATTTAAAACTATTTTTTTCTATTTATTTACTAAAAATAATAATTTTATAAATAAAGTGTCGCTATAGGTGCCTTAGGCGACAAAACTATCGTTAAATGTGTTCTTGAATGTTCTAATTGAGCCAAACCCAGAACTTCATGTCAAATAACAAGTGCACTATTTTGACCAACAATATCTATTAGACCACAATGATTCTGTGCTTGAACGTATGCTAGGATTGTAGTAGTAATGCAACACTACAACTAAAATCTAATTTCACGGCAAAAAAACAACGGATTAGCAAGCTATTAGCTTCCAAAACCATAAATGAGAAGTCGTTTCTTCATTTCGGGTTACCCGTAAATGAAGAACAACCAAGTAAGCTACTTTTGATCCTTATAGTTTCTAATTTGGGCTTAATTTGAAGGATCTATTGGTTCAAGCTTGTAAAACATATGTCAGGGTACAATATAATAACCTCATATCATTATAACAACAACACCAGAGAAAGATCTGGCTTGGTCAAACCATGTCAGAAATGGTGTTCATCCCATTTCTGGAAATTCCAGAAACATGTAATCGTGATCAACAAGCCTAGTTTGGCCATCGATTATGTTCGATCAGTTGCTTGTTTAAAGTATCTAAAGCCACCAATATACAGTACATATACAAGGCTATAAACTGGATACAAACATATCATTATAACACTTATAACCTAATAGATCAAAGGCTTAGAAAATCCTGTCAGATGTTGCTAAAAGCTTTCTGGGTTACCCAGATTTTTAAAAAGTCATGGTCGGTCAACCATGTTTGACCCTTTATAACATTTAATCTACAACATATATGGACTTGATTCAAATTCCATATTAAACAACTCATAGCATACTATAAGATGAAACACTTAAACAACAAAAACACATAACAACCAAAGATCTACAGCCTCTGACATTTGTTGTCAGAACACAAAAAAAATATTTTCCAGATTTTGAAAATCATCAATTTCGAGCACTATGATGTTATGGATCCACTTTCTACCAACCCAGATCATTGATTAACACCTTCTACAACATGAATAAACACAAAAATACAAGATCCAACATAGCTTTAAAGATCAAATTTCTTGGTTAGGGTTTATACCTTTATACATCAATTCATGATTCTAGGCTTCTAGATCTGTTATGGTGATAGTGGGGCTTGAATATGAGACTGGTATACTTTTAAATTTCATGGATTTGAAGAGAGAGAGGATTGGTTGAGAGAAAGTGTACAAATGAGGCTTTGCAAATGATTTTCTCTCTCTAAATCTATATATATGGGTTAGATACATTGTATTGCTAGCAAGAATTGGCTGAGGTGTTAATAATAAATCACTTTGTCAACCTTAGTAGGTCACCAACTAAAGTTTTGTTCAAAAATACAAGATAGCTTCAATAATGCTCAAAAGGGTATTCTTGTCATTTAGCTTTTGGTTTTAATGGCAAAGATATAACATGACAAACCCTTCGTGTTTGGCCCTTAGGTTTAGTTTAGCACAAAAATTGTAGGATTTCAATTTAGGGTTTAAAATAAAAATTTTAGTTTTTAAAAATTGTAATTAGGGTTTCTTAATCAATTAGGTTTTTAATTTCTTAGCACTTTGCTAATTAAGTTTAAGAGACACTAATTAGCATTACACTTCCCAATTTAGCGATTAGGGTTTACCATAAGCAAATTAGGGTTTATAATTTAGAAAAATAATAAAGGTTTATACTTTTAAAAAAAATTAGGGTTTTGAATAATAAAGATTCTCCCTAATTAGGGTTAATACCTATAACAATTCGATCTAAAATAATTAACATAATTAATCTAAAATAAATTCATATAATAAAATAGTTATTATAATAATGTTGAAATCATTTCATATGTTATTTAAATAATATAATAATTATATTTTCATTGAAGTTTAATTAATAAAAACATTTTTACTATAAAATTAATTATTATAAGAATATAATTTATAATGATCAATAATTCTAAAATAAAATTATTTATAATCATTCATGTAATAAATATATTTTATATTCATCACATAAATACATACACATTATCTTGCACATATCCTTTCTTTTAAAATAATAAATAAATAATAATAAAATAAAATAAAAAATTATACGCAAAATTTCTGATTTAATTATATAGAAAATATCGGGTTATTACAATATCTCCATGGCCGTGCGCAGAGCATAGCCCATCTTGTTCATCTTTCTTTTCTTGCACTGCACCTCATCCTCTAGATCATTCGCCCTATCATTGGCTTCCACCCACTTCTTCTCGGAGTAAATCATATCCATCACTTCCATCTCTAACTGAGTACGAAGAGCCTCCTTCTCCGTCCTCTCTGTAACGATTTGATTGTTTGAGTTGTGATTCTGGGGGACAGAATCCTTGTAAGAAGGGAAGAATGTAACAATCCGAAATTTTAAATTAAAATTTTAAATATTTATTGAATTATATAAATATTTATTTGAGGTGTTTATTGTTAAATAAATATTTATTGATGTGATGATTGTTAATAAATATTTATGAATCTAAATTTATTAGATAATATTCTAAATTAAATTAATTTATAATTTAGAGAGTTGTAATATGACATGAGGTGTTATATTGTTGATTAATAATTTAAAATGGTATGTTAATTTATTAAATAAAATTATAATTTTGTGTTATTTGTTTAAATAGTATATTTTATTAAAATATATTGTGTAACTAATTTATTTGATTAATGTTGGATATGGAAACTCCAAATAAATAATGTGTGATTATAAATGATAAACTAAATTGTTTATTTAAAATAAATTAAAGGAGTTTAATTTAGTTTTGCCAAACAAAGCTTAAATATATTAAGTCTTTAAATTTTAAAGGGTTTTGCCAAACAAAGCCTTATGGCTTTTGGATTATTAATTTTTTAATTTTGAATTATAAATAAAATAAATTAAAATAATAAATATAATATATTTATAATTTATACGTTATATGTGTTGTAACTGATTAGGCTTATTATGGCCATATCAGTTTTCTTTTGTTATTACGCATAGTTGGCTATTAGGGGGTTATGTGTATTCTAGTTGTTTGCTAAGTCTGAGAAATACAGAGAGGCTGTGAGAGAATTGAGAGAGGAAACCTAAGGATTTCACAACAATTCCAGTGAGTCTAGCAAGGATTGTTCGACCAATTGAAGGTATGTTCACAACCTTAGTATATATATATATATATATACATGTATATGTTTTCACGGCAAAAACTATATGTTTTGAGAATTCTAGTTTTCTGTAATTATTGTTATGTAACATGTTTATGGTAATTATATATAGTTATGATGTTAAAAGTTGTAGTTAGACATGAATGGTATGCTAATTTCGTTGTAAAAAGGAAGAAAAGTAAATTACAGTATGTTTTCTCATATGGCTTACGAAGTACCAAATTTAGTGGCTAATTTGTATGTTAAACTGTAAATTAAGGCTTGATTATGCTAGTTCATTAAGAAACGAAGATAACGTAATTTGAACGAAGCAATTTGGACAAGAATTGTGTTTACAGTGTTGATTTTTGTGAAGGATATCAAAAATGGAGTTTTATATGAAAAATATGGAATTTTAAGTAAATTAAACTAGTATAATTGTTGTTAAATTGTTCTAATTGGTTGATTATGTTGGCAATCATGTTTATGATAGTTTTATATCAATTGTATGTGTTAATATTACTGTTTGGTGGGTGAAATTCGTGTTTGTTGGCTTAAGAATAGTGTCGTATTCATGTTCTACAAAATCGAATCGTAAATGTGCAAGCGATGACTTTTTGGCGCGCAAGCACCGATAAATGGATTTTATATATGCGATTCAATATCCATTTCATGCTTATTTGTTGCTAAATCTTTGTGATTATGTTCATTTTTACTTGTTTTATGTTATTTCATGTGTAGAATGGTGGTTGTCGCATTCAATGTACATTTGGAGCTATTCAGTGTGATTTGAAGTCAATTGGAGCATAATTTGAGTATATCATGAAGTTCAGCAAGTTATCTGGCAGAAGACAAGCCCGCTGGGGCGGGCATCATTAGCCTATACACCCCCGCCAAGGCGGGGGATCTCAATTCCAGTTAGCAGGAAGGTAGCCCACCGGAGCGGGCTTATATAGTACTTGAACCCCCGCCGGGGCGGGGGGGTGGAAAATCTGGCATTGTCCTGTTGTGATTGAACTTCTTTTTGGGCACGAATTTTAGCTATTTGTATGGCAATGTAACTCTATTTGATAGAGAATTCGACTGGGGCTTAGGTGTTGGATAACATATATTCAATGAATAAGAATTAAACAAGACAAGACATATTACGAAGATCTAAGCTCAGTTTTTGATAGCAAGTGTGGAGGAGTATTTCGAAGGAGATTTTCGAGACGATTGCAGTTTTAGTCTACGTGAAGGGTGTTTTTCAATTTCTTTGTTTTAGATTATTATTTGTAATCAAAGGATGATTTCTATGATTTATTCAGTGTTTATTTCGTTAAGTATGAACTAATTCACTTCTTAGGCTTGTGATGGATCCTTGAGTGAATCAATGATTTTGTAGACTTTGATTTCCAATTTAATAAGCTATTTCCAGTTTATCTATATTAATTTATGCTTGAATCTATGAATTGCCTGATCAACAATTCTTTGTGGAATTGGATGGAATCGAGAGAGGATATTCAAATCTAGACCTAGTTGATATAACATGTGTTCATGATTTTGTGAATAGCTTAATTGTGATGAATGTTAAGGTAGAGATATGCTTGACATCGCATGTAATCGGATAGAGAACTTATTCTTAAACCTTCTTCAATTGTAATTCACATAGAGATATAGTGGGTTAGTTGATTAAGGTGTTTATCGGATTTCTATCTTAATTATTGATTGACGTTAATACGGTATTAGTGCATCGAGAGGTGGTTAATACTACGTTCGTGTTCTTGGTTTATAAACTGGGATAGTGCATTGAATTGGAATAAAGGTGTTAAAATCAGAGTGAAGCTTAAGGTGAAATCATAAGTCTAATTCTCCATTAATTGTTTGAAATTCTAGATTTTGATATTTGTGATTATTTTGTGTTAGTTTAATTATTCTTTAATTTAGATTCTTTAATTACAATTATTGAGTTGATTTGTTTAATAAAATTAGGGTTAATAGGAAATTGATAATTGTAAGTTAAGGATATTGCTAGTTAGTCTCTCGTGGGGAACGATACTCTACTCATCACTCTATTACTTGTTGATCACGATACTTGCGTGTTGTCAAGTGATATAGATTTTACCCAACAAGTTTTTGGCACCGTTGCCAGGGACTATTTAGTATAATTCTTAATAGTTTTACAATATCAGTTTAATTAATCCAGTTTTACTTAGACAATTTTTTTTTATTTGTGTTTTGATTCTTCTATTTCAGGTGTTGAAAGTAGTTTATGTAAACTCTGGCCCCAAAATCCGCATTTCTTGCGCTTTTGAGGACAACATTGAGAAAAGGTTCCAGAGGTTAAGTAAGTGGATCAAGGAAACGAGACAAGAATTTGAAACACCTGAGAAAGAAGAGGAAATGGCAGCCAAAGATCGGAAAGCATTAAGGGACTTCGCAACACCCAAGGTGACTGAACTGCAATCAAGCATCACCAGGCCAGCAATAGCAGCAAATACGTTTGAAATTAAGCCTGAGATGATACAAATGATTCAGAATTCAGTTCAGTTTGGGGGATTTGCAAATGACGATCCAAACGAGCATCTAGTCAGTTTTTTGGAAATGTACGACACTTTTAGGTTTAATGGGGTTTCGAATGAGGCGGTGAGACTTCGATTGTTCCCATTCTCTTTACGGGACAAGGCGAAGAGTTGGTTGCATTCTCTACCATCCGGTTCGATAACTATATGGGAGGATTTAGCTCAGGAATTCCTCGCAAAATTCTTTCCACCAGTGAAAACTGCGAAGATGAAGAACGAGATAACGATGTTTGAACAGCAACATGGGGAGTCATTATGTGAGACCTGAGAAAGATACAAAGAATTGCTCAGAAAATGCCCACATCATGGATTGCCCCAGTGGCTACAAATGAACACCCTTTACAACGGACTACATGGGAATCTCAGACAAGTATTGATGCAAAGATCGCAGTGAGCATTCATGGCTAAGAGTTACGAGGAAGCCCACGAGTTGATTGAAAACCATGTCGACTAATAACTATCAAAGGCCCACAAATGAGAATGACATGGCGAAGGCAAGGCTAGAGTGTTAGAAGTAGATGGTGATGACAAATATGCAAGCACAGATTTTCGCTTTCAAAGAAGTCGATTCATGACAATGCAAGAAACACACAAGCACAAGCACAAAGAAGTGGCAATAATATACGAAGCAGTGCAGGAGAGCACCCAACGGATCAATGCGCGATTAATCCAAAGATCTCGCAAGCAGTTCATCGGCAATTACAAATGTAATTTTCAGAGAACATATACCAGAACACATACAATCAAGGAAATATGAATCATCTGAATTTCTCATGGAGCAACAACCAGCAAAATTAAGCTCCACGACAATCATATCCCCTGTGTTTTAGTAACCAAAGAACAACCAGCTCAATATCAAGAAAGGAAATCAGATCTAGAGGAGTTGTTGACAAAATACATGACTAGCAATGATGTGGCCATGAAAAATCAAGCAATGGCTATGAAATCATATGAGATGACTATGAAATCACAAGAGATGGCGATCAAGAATCTAAAGAATCAGATAGGATAAATTGTGTTGGCATTGAATAATAGACCACAAGGGACATTACCAAGTGATACAGAGAGAAATCCAAAGGGTAACCATGAATAAAGGTCAAGCAATTACATCATGGAGTGGAAAACATCTCGAAGGTACTAATGCAGAAAATTCAGCAACTCCGGATGAAAAAGTTGATGATAGGGATGTGAGTGTAGAAAGAAAAGGTGAGGATAAGAAAGGTAAGGAAACAAAGCTAAACAATAAGCCAATTATTTATCCACCACCACCATTTCAGCAGAGGGTCCAAAAATAGAAATTAGACAAGCAATTTGCCAAATTTTTGGAAATTTTCAAGAAACTTCAAATCAACATACCATTTGCAGAGGCCCTAGAACAAATGCCGAGTTACGCAAAATTTATGAAAGGGATTCTGTCAAGAAAGAAGAAATGGGATGATTTTAAAACTGTGGAACTAACAGAGGAGTAGAAAAGCAGTATTAAAGCAGTAAATTACCACCAAAACTCAAGGACCCGGAGCTTCACTATTCCATTCACGATCGGAATATGCACTTCAAACAAAGTGTTTATGTGATTTGGGGGCGAGTGTAAACCTTATGCCATTGTCAAGAGATACTTAGAATTGGGTTTGCTCGCACCAAGGCATATGAACATCTCCTTACAAACAAGGATAGGTCACCACATATCCGAGAGGCATAGTAGAGGACATCTTAGTGAAAGTGGATAAGTTTATATTCTCGTGGACTTTATCATTCGGATTTTGAGGAGGACAAGAACATCCCAATTATCCTAGGGAGACCATTTTTGCTACTGAGGAGGACACTCATAGATGTACAAAAGGAGAACTCACTATGAGGGTCCAAGATCAAGAAGTAAAATTCAATGTGTTTAAGGCTATGAAATTCCCTACGGATGAGGAAGAATGTTTTCGAATGGATTTAATTGAGGAAATCATTAGTGATGACATGAAAAGAGTTTGGTAAACGATCCGTTAGAAACAACATTATTGGGGGATGAAGAGGTTGACGATCCGAAATTGGTGGATTACCTACAAATGCTAAACTCATTGCCACGAGTTTCCAGATTTAGAACACCGTTTGAACCATCGCATACACATGGAGGAGGTAACCGTAGAAAAACAAATCATCATTGGAAGAGCCACCAAAGTTGGAACTTAAACCACTCCCTAAACACCTCGTGTATGCATACTTAGGCAATTCAAATTCTTTACCTATTATTATTTCTGCTGCACTTAACGAATTGCAGGAAGAAAAGTTGCTGAGGGTGCTTAGGGAACATAAGTCAGCGATCGGGTGGACAATCGTGGATATAAAGGGAATCATCCTTTTATTTTGCATGCACAAGATCCTAATGGAAGACGAGGCAAAACCAACGGTGGAGCAACAGCGGCGACTCAATCCAATTATGAAAGAAGTTGTGAAGAAGGAAATTTTGAAGTGGCTAGATGCCGGCATCATCTACCCTATTTTCGACAGCAAATGGGTTAGTCCAAAGGCAAAGTGCGTCAAGAAAAGGAGGAATGATAGTGGTGCAGAATGAGGACAATGAATTAATACTGACTAGAATAGTGACAGGTTGGAGGGTTTGCATGGATTACAGAAAATTAAATAAGGCAACCCAAAAAGATCATTTCCGCCGCCTTTATCGATCAAATGTTAGATAGATCAAGGACACCAATATTATCGTTTGTTGGATGGGTACTCTGCTACAACCAAATAGTCATCGCTCCGGAGGATCAAGAGAAGACCACATTCACGTGTCTTACAAACACATTTTGCATTCAGAGGATGTCATTGGCTATGCAATGCACCGCAACTTTCCAACGGTGTATGATGGCCATTTTTTCAGATATGGTGGAGAAAAATGTTGAGGTCTTCATGGATGACTTTTTCGTTTATGGGGACAACTTCGATATTTTCTTACAGAATCCGGGTCATGGTGTTGCAAAGATGTAAGGACACTAATCTCAGATTAAATGGGAAAAATGCCACTTCATGGTCAAGAGGGCATAATTTGGGGCCATAAGGTATCGGCTCAAGGATTGGAAGTTGAAAAAGCAAAGTCTGGAAACTATTGAAAATTACCTCCACCAAACTCAGTTAGGAGTATTAGGAGTTTCTTGGGACATGCTGCGTTTAATAGAAGGTTTATAAAAGACTTCTCTAAAATTACGAAACCTTTATGCAGTCTTTTAAAGAAGGATGCGACGTTCAGCTTTGATGAAGAATGCAAGATGGCTTTTCACTTATTAAAGAGGAAATTGACTACAGCGCCTGTTATAGTTGCACCAGATTGGAGCATGCCATTCGAGCTTATGTGTGATGCGAACGACTTTGCGGTTGGGGCTGTTTTGGGCCAACGTAAAGATAAGGTGTTTCACACCATATACTACGCAAGCAAAACACTTACAGAAACTCAAATGAACTACACAACCACAGAAAAGGAATTGCTTACATTGGTGTATGCGTTTGATAAATTTCGGGCTTACTTGATCGGGACTAAGGTGATAGTCTATACAAACCATGCAGCAATTTGGTACTTGATAACAAAAAAGGATGCTAAACCACGCCTTATCCTGTGGATTCTCCTACTTCAAGAGTTCGACTTAGAAATAAAGGATAGAAAGGGGATGGAGAACCAAGTAGCTGATCACTTGTCGAGGTTGGAAAACCACGGAAAAGCAAAAGACGACAGATATGAGATTAATGAGTCATTCCCAGATGAGCAACTGTTTGGGATTTCAGCAGAGATTCCGTGGTATGGCGATTATGCAAATTTCACAGAGCAACATTTTACCACCGACCTCACAAGATAATGTAAAAGGAAATTTCTTCACGACGTGAAATGGTACATGTGGGATGAACCATATTTGTTCAAGCAGTGCGCCGACAAGATGATTCGACGGTGCATCCCATATATTGAAGTGAAGAATATTCTGCATAAGTGTCACTCATCGGCGTATGGCATGCATTATGGGAGTGAGAGGACAGCAGCGAAGGTGCTGCAATGTGGTTTTTATTGGCCCACATTATTCAAAGATGCCCACCAGTTTGTCAAACAATGCAATAGGTGTCAAAGGGTGGGCAATATTTCGAAATGTAATGAGATGCCCTTACAAACGATTTTGGAAGTAGAAATTTTTGACATATGGGGTATCAATTTCATGGGACCATTTTCCTCGTCATTGAACAATCAATACATTCTACTCGCAGTGGACTACGTGTCAAAGTGGGTTAAAGTTGCAGCTCTACCAACAAACGATGCCAAGGTGGTCCTCAAATTCCTTTAAAAGAACATCTTCACGAGGTTTGGCACACTAAAAGCAATTATCAGTGACGAAGGTAGTCACTTCTGCAATAAGTCGTTTACTGCTCTTTTGGCCAAGTATGGGGTCAACCACAAGATAGCTACAACGTATCACCCTCAAACTAGTGGACAAGTTGAGGTATCAAACAGAGAAGTCAAAAAGATATTGAAGAAAGTGGTGAATCTGAGTCGGAAAGATTGGTCACTGAGATTGGACGATGCTTTATGGGCCTACCGGACTGTATACAAGATGCCAATCGGGATGTCACCATATCAACTATTGTATGGGAAGGCATGTCATTTACTGGTGGAGCTACAACATAAGGAATATTGGGCTGTGCAAAAACTCAATTTCGATCAAATAGCTGTAGGTGAAAAGAGACTACTTCAATTGAATAAACTCGATGAATTTTGCCTTCACGCATATGAGAGTACCAAACTATACAAAGAAAAAGTCAAAAGATGGCACAACCAAAAAATTTTGCGTCGAACATTCGAGCCAGGCCAATCAGTACTCATGTTCAATTTACGGCTGCGATTGTTCCCCGGAAAGCTTAAATCGAGATGGTCGGGACCATTCACGGTCAAACGGGTATTCCCTCACGGTGCAGTCAAAATCTACAGTCGTAATCCACTCGAAACATTCAAAGTCAACGGACACCGTCTAAAGCATTACTGGGGTGGCGAAACCAACACCGACATGATCGCCATCACATTGACCGACACAACATAAGCAGGAAGTAGTCAGGCTGAACGACTTAAAATCAAGCGCTAATTGGGAGGCAACCCAATCCTTAGTCTTTATCATATTTTATATTGCTTTATCATAGTTTTCATTTCATTATTAGGTAGATGAATAAAAGAAATATCTCGCTAATCTCTCCATAATACATCACGCATAAATAATTCACTAATATGCATGTGTCAATTCTTGCAGGACGAAAAATGGAGCAACTACATGAAATGTAACATAGAATCGACAAAGGGTATGGCTCACTGGGTGGGCCTTTTAGTACTACTATTACCACCAAGTGGGGTCCTGAATCTAGTCGACAGACGTAACGCCACGGAAGGGCCTTACTAGATAATACCCTTCACAGGGGTGGGGGTCCTGGAATCAGAACATAACTTTGCGCTTATATGAGACTTCTCCCCTTCCCAATAACACTCACTCCACCTTCCAATAACCCCCTTTTCCCACTTCCCCGCTACTTCATAACTCCATAACAACCACCCACTACCATTACTTCTTCCCCACATCCCCAATACTCCATAACTCCTCTCCACCTCTTCAATCCACCAATGATAGCCTTCCCTCTCCCTCTATAAATACCACCACATCTCATACAAACTCTCCCACCACACTTGATATAAAGCAAAAGGAGAGTATAGTTGTGAGCTAGAGAGATAATATTGAAAATTTTGGGGGAGAGTTAGGGCAAAACCAGCAATTGGGAGAGACATGGCTTCACAATCATCCTATAAACGCCAAAGGGGAGAAAGTTCACAGCCATCACAACCAACCCGCACCTTCGATCGCCAAAAATTTGTTAGTGCCGCCGCCGCCGACCGGTATGACTACATGATTACCAAAGCCCTTACACCGGAGCGGGGGTTGGCACCGGATCCTAACGATGGGGAGCTTATGCCGCAAATTTACCAAAAGGGATGGACCAAATTCACTGAGGAGCCGAAACCAGCCGTTGTTAACATCGTCAAAGAATTTTACGCAAATGCAGAGGACAAAGAACCATTCCACACATTTGTGCGAGGTCGGTTGGTTCCATTCAGTGCGGATACAATCAACACTTACTACCAACTGCGTGTACCTCGCCACTGCCAGTATGCTCATCTCCGTAATTCTGACCCGGACTTTGATGCTATGCACACATCTTTCGCCTCGTTGAACACAACTCTTCAAAGTTTCAACCCGGCGGCACAATTTCCATACCAACAGCACAGACCAATGCCAAGGTTCCCACTGAGTGATTCCGATGAAGAAGAACAACAACCACCTCCTCAGACTTAAGCGATAGTAGGGAAGTCCTCACGTACTTATTTTGACTAATCATCCAATGAGGACATTGTTTAACTTAAGTTTGGGGGATTTAAATATATGTTTGCATACATTTATCTCATTTAGGTTGCATTTTAAATTTTGGTCATTTAAATTTCTGTATTGCATTTTATTTTTCAGTATTGCATGATAGCTTAGGTGCATTCATAGTAGCTTAGGTTTGCATAGTAGATAATCTTGTAATGCATTTTGTTTTCCTTAAAAAAATTAGTTAATAATTATTGTGTTTGCGTAAGTCCATCAATGTTGTAGTTTATATTTGTGGGCCTATGATGTGATTGACAATAAGTTAACAAGTACAATATTGAGTATTAGAACTGTGAAACAATTTTTGTTTATGAATCGAATCTTGAGTTTGTTTGAAACTGGTATAAAAAGATAGCACGAGTAACAAACATCTATGTTAATTGGTCAGTTCAAATTGGTACCTAAATGGTCTCTAAAGGATAATGCTAGAGTGAATGATAAAATGACAAGGATGGACAGTAAAGGCTAAAGTTAGGCAAGAACCTAAGTTTGGGGGATGTTATGTGGGGTATATAAGCTTTTTTTAAAAAAAAAAAGAGGGAAAAAAAAGAAAAAAATATTAATAAACACTGTGGCATGCTTGTCTAGTTTTGTGGCCTTTGTTACTTAAGTAAGTAAGCCCGAGGGGATTGTCTTTACACCTAGCGCCCTAAGGTCTTAATGGTCTGGGAGTCATTGGTCAAAAGCTCGTTAAGGTAGCATTGAAAAGCCTAAGGGAATATGATATTGCATAGCTATGTGTATAAAAAAAATAATAAAACGAGAAATAAGAGCAAAAAGCCCCCGTATATATATAAAAAAGAAAATATATATATATATATATAAATATGAATAAAGTATAAGTACCACGCTTGAACCCCCAAGTTAGTGATTGTTTGATTTTAGTTGAAGTTGTCTATTCTTGAAATTTTTAAGTTTGTGCTGCATGATTCCTTTTAAGAGATTGGTTATGTATTGAAATTTGAGTCAGTATCGGTGATCATGGATGTTGCACACACACACTATACCAGTGATGATGGATTGAGATTCGTGGATTAAAATGGAATTGTAGATTGGTGTTTGGTAATTAGTATTGTATAGTTGCTTGTTTCGCTTAGGCCGTTAAGATAATCTTAATTCTGCGATATTGTTGGATTTGAAAGCATATAAGTTAAGTCGTATTCATTTCATTGCATTGCATTGCATGTAGTTATTTTGTGCTCGAGGACTAGCACGATTTAAGTTTGGGGGATTTTGATAAGTGGATTTTATATACGCGATTCAATATCCATTTCATTCTTATTTGTTGCTAAATCTTTGTGATCATGTTTATTTTTACTTGTTTTATGTTATTTCATGTGTAGAATGGTGGTTGTCGCATTCAATGTACATGTTGGAGCTATTCGATGTGATTTGAAGTCAATTGGAGCATAATTTGAGTATAGCATGAAGCTCAGCAAGTTATCTGGCAGAAGACAAAGTCCACGAGGTGCATCATTAGTTTATACACTTCGCCGGGGGTGGGGGTCTCAATTCTAGTTAGCAAGAAGGTATATTTGTCATGGGCTTTATATATATTTGAAACTTCACGGGCTGGGTGGAAAATCTGGCATTGTCCTGTTGTGATTGAACTTCTTTTTGGGCACGAATTTTAGCTATTTGTATGGCAATGTAACTTTATTTGATAGAGAATTCGACTGGGGCTTGGGTGTTGGATAACATATATTCAATGAATAAGAATTAAACAAGACAAGACATATTACGAAGATCTAAGCTCAGATTTTGATAGCAAGTGTGGAGGAGTATTTCGAAGGAGATTTTCGAGACGATTGCAGTTTTAGTCTACGTGAAGGGTGTTTTTCAATATTCTTTGTGTTAGATTATTATTTGTAATCTAAGGATGATTTCTATGATTTATTCAGTGTTTATTTCGTTAAGTATGAACTAATTCACTTCTTAGGCTTGTGATGGATTCTTGAGTGAATCAATGATTTTGTAGACTTTGATTTCCAATTTAATAAGCTATTTCCGGTTTATCTATATTAATTTGTGCTTGAATCTATGAATTGCCTGATCAACAATTCTTTGTGGAATTGGATGGAATCGAGAGAGGATATTCAAATCTAGACCTAGTTGATATAGCATGTGTTCATGATTTTATAAATAGCTTAATTGTGATGAATGTTAAGGTAGAGATATGCTTGACATCGCATGTAATCGGATAGAGAACTTATTCTTAAACCTTCTTCAATTGTAATTCACATAAGAGATATAGTGGGTTAGTTGATTAAGGTGTTTATCGATTTCTATCTTAATTGTGGATTGACGTTAATATGGTATTAGTGCATCGAGAGGTGGTTAATACTACGTTCGTGTTCTTGGTTAATAAACTGGGATAGTGCATTGAATTGGAATAAAGGTGTTAAAATCAGAGTGAAGCTTAAGGTGAAATCATAAGTCTAATTCTCCATTAATTGTTTGAAATTCCAGATTTTGATATTTGTGATTATTCTATGTTAGTTTAATTATTCTTTAATTTAGATTCTTTAATTATAATTATTGAGTTGATTTGTTTAATAAAATTAGGGTTAATAGGAAATTAATAATTGTAAGTTAAGGATATTGCTAGTTAGTCTCTGTGGGAACGATACTCTACTCATCACTCTATTACTTGTTGACCACGTATACTTACATGTTGTGCGTATATAGATTTTACCCAACAAGCGTGCAGCAGTTAGCTGCTACATGCAAGACAAGAATTTAGTAATATCAGCGCATGCGCCGCCGCCAAGTAGTTAGTCATGATGGTGAAGTATGCTACTTTTGCAGACTTTGGACATTCATTGTAGCTTAACTTTATGATCTGTTAATGTGTCCAATATGTAATAACATGGTTAAAACAGAATCGTGTTAGGTGGTTAGTAGATTCAAAGTTTTAAATGATTATAAGTTATGAACGTGTTATGTTATGACATAGTGAAGACATTGATTAGTAAACAGGTTAGTGAAGGTTAACGCTTGAAATTTCTGATATTTGTATGGTAGCATAAGACTTATGCTAAAATTAATAACAAGTTTAGCTAGAAATGCGTGTTATGTTGGAACGTGAATGTTAGTATATCTAATTGATGGTAGTTCTAAACCTATGTGTAGGTGAACATGAGTTTAATATTATAGCTTACACTCGAGGCAAGTTTTCTAACTCTACAATTTCGTTGAGCTAGTTCTATTATTACATTGTGTAACTTTATTCTTATGATTGAGCAAGTTTCCTATCTTAAACTGTTATTGAACAAGTCATTTGTTCCTAAATTTCATTTGAGCAAGCTTTAACTCTAACGTTATGGGAATTCTCATTATGGTTGATTCATTCTAACTTGTTTATAGTTAAGCAAGTTTCTTAAGTTCTATTCCTGTATATTGAACGCAGTTTTTGAACTCTCGTCTCTATTATTGAGCTGTTGATTACTTTGCATGAGTTAATACCATGTTGGGAAAGTTTTTAGTTTTCAGCTTGCTATCAGTTAATGTACGTTCAGTAATTTCATTTCTATTATTCAAGCAAAGGTTTATCATTTTATTCATTTTTCTCAATACTTATGCTCTCTAGTTATTTTCGAGCATAAGTTTAATATATATAGTCAATTCACCTATGATTCTCAATTGTTCTATGTTATGTTGTTATTAAACAACTGTTGTGTTATCAAACATTGTTGATTCAACTAGTCCCCTAGTTGATGATCGTTAAACTTCAAATTACCCTTGAAAGCTTATCCAAGCCAAATTTTCTTTGGTGCGGACTTGTACTCTAAATACTGAGATGAACAACCCTATTATTAGGGGATAATTTACGCTTAGCATTGAAATGTTTGTGCATAATACATTGTACGAAGGGCTGATCTCCCTAAGTACGAGGAGTCCTTATAGTCTTATGGTTGTTAAAGTTGAAGTTGAAAGACTACTTACAACTATGGACATAGTTCGTGGTCTTATAACCCTCAGATATATATATATATTCCATATTTTGATTCCAGTCTTTGGTTATCATTGATAGAGTACTATTCAGTTTTGATGAGCCTATTCATTGGCAGTTATTATTATCTTATTGATTCATTGCTATATCTAGTGAGCATTTGTTTTGCTCACCCTTGCTTAAATATAATTGTTGCAACTAAAGTTGAGAAGGTAGATGAGCCTTCAACTAGCAAAGGAAAGGAAAAAATGTACAAGTGATGAAGTTTTGTAATTTCATTTATTGTTATGATGATAGACTTTTAATTAATGATGTGATGTAATAATTTTATTTCTGCACTTGATTGATGTTAAGGTTAGACAACCTGGGATGTTTATGGATTTAATGATGTAACCCTTTTAAAGGGAGGATTTATGATTTAATTTTATTATATTTGGGTAGATATTATGAATGAATGGAACGTGAACACCAAGTCTTGTGGGAATGAAGTACCTAGATTAGGGGGTGTCACAAGTTGGTATCAGAGCTTTAGATTATGAACCTTAGGTGGGGAAAAGCCTTAGGAAGTAACCTTTGAAAGATAGTAATGACGAGTTTTAAGGAAGAAGTAATAAAGTACTTATGTGATTATAACTTATGTGCTCGTGAGTGTCGAGTAGTAATGATTAGTAATTAAAACTTAAAATTTGGTTGACAGGATGGCTAATATAGGAGGATCTAGTCAGGCTAGGGAGGAAGGATCCCAGATGCCTAGAGAGGAGGAGACTCGAGATATTCAGGTGATTTGGGAACAACTACTGCCATAGGAAACAATTCTGTTGGTCACAGTAGTTGAGCAGAGAGAATACGTGATGAGGATGATGAGATAGAGACGGACGAGGAGGACCCCGTTGAGCTACCACAGACGGATGAGGATGAGGAGAACAAGGAGGAAGAGATTCAACTTAACTCGATAGCTGGCCGTATGTACGACGAGGTATATGAACGCAATATGGAACTTCAAGATACCGTCGAGGAGTTGCAAGAGATAGTAGCTGAACAACAGACCTTGATGGCACAAAAGGATGACGAGATCCAGGATCGAGAGGAACGTCTGAATAATGTTGAAGAGAAGCTGGTCCACACTGAAGGAGAGAATGAGTGAATGATAGCAGAGATTGCAGAGTTGAAGAACAAGTTGAAAGAAGAAGCTACGAAGAGGGCAAGAGTCAAGACGACACTGAGGAAGCTTACCAACGTTTAATAATAGCGAGAGAGAGACGACAAACAAAGAGGATGAAGATGGAAGAGATGAATAACGTATTCAACACCGTGATCAATTGAGCTCAAGATCGGGTCATGTGTTATCCTATTCAGTTCGAGACGTTGCCATCGTACATATTAGATCGCCGAACAATGTTCCGAATTATGGAAGAGGAGCGTCGTAAGGCTATGCAGCATTTCAATAGGACGTTATATGTAAGACCCCGAATTTTATGAAATAAAAGTATTTAATTTTTCTTATAATTGTTATTTAGTAAATGGTTAAATAGATAAAAAGTTAAAGTTAAGGGTGAGATATGAATTTTTTTTCAAAATAAGCAAGTGGCTATAAAATACTCATTGTTGTCGAGGAATATTCGTTTGGTCGTGGAATATTCTTGTTGCTTTGGGAATATTCGTAACGACCTGCAGCTGACCAAGAAGGGCCCCATAACAAAATAATCGCTCGGATGAAGAAAATGACAAGTTTGAGTTTTTAAAAATAATCACGAATCGTTACTGCTAACACTGTTGAATATTCTCGTGGTTAAAATACAAGAATACGTGTGGTTGCACAAGAAGACACCAGTATTGCACAAAGATTTTTGAATTATTGATTCTTACGTAAGAAGGCACTACTCAATAATTTTTACAGTAATTACTATTCAATATTTTATTTTATTGATTCAATAATTGATGCGTTGATAATTTATATTATTGTTGTTTTAATAATTGTCACTACACAGTATTTCCTATTATCAGATCAATAATTCATATAATTTGAATAATATTATTAGATAGCATTATTGGCAATGTCTAGAAAGTTCTGTCAAGGAGAGGTTTGGTCACCTAATCACAATTCAAGAAGGAGAAATCCTTATCTGAAAGCCCCTTCTTTCCTGGGAACGGCCTGGTTGTTATTATTGTGATTCTGTAATATTATTTGTGAATAATTATTTATTAATTTATATGATAAGGAAATATTTATTTTATATGGATATAAATGATGGATATATTTTATGTGGTTGTAAATGAAGGAATTAAAGCTGAGGTGTTTTATTTTGGAGGTATTAAAAAATCAAATCAGTGTTCTTAAAGCTCTATTGTGTGAGTTATAATTTTAATCCGACCATTGGATCGTTGTGATTTTTGGATATGTTATACATATATAAGTTGACTATATGCCCACAAATTTTAAACCGTTAAAAATTAATGTATGATTTGTTATGAATTTTAAAAGGTGTTGAAAATCGTCTGTTTGTGGATTTTGGATATTTTCTGTCTGGAATTTGGAAAAACTTAAAGCTACAAAGTTGTAGAGAATTCGATTTCGTGTGGAATGGACATAAAATTCGTATTTTTCTGATAAAAGGGCTATTTATTGTGACGCCCCCAAAATAGGTATACATCACCCATCTTGAGTCGCCAAATACATGGTACAGAATACAAATACAACTTAATAATACAGTTGTCGTGTAAAAATACGACAAAACATAAATTGAGAGTTTTAATAAGAATATTGTCATCTAGACAATATCCACACTCAAAGGAGTCCTCATTACATTTATTGTCACACTATTTAATGAATAGTGAGGACTACTAATACTATCATCCGGATCGTCACTCCGCTCCCCGACTAGTCCCTTGCCACGTTCTCATTTCAAGAGAACAGTGAAAGAAAAGGGTGAGATCAACTAGCCCTAATAAGAAATATTATGACTAAGATAATGTAGAATAAATTATCATTAGTCTTCAACAATGTTAAACCGATAAAATATAACAAACATCAAGTTTAAGCTGCAGTGAACAAGCAATCCATTAAAAGAGTCAAGCAGAGAATAAAATCTACTATCTTTTATGATTTAAAAGGTTTTTATCATTTTATCATTTGAGACTCAAATTTTAATAAATAATCCACATCATCCCTGCACTACGGCCAAGGATATTCATTAGTATCACAACCACAAATTATCTATGCACTATGGGCCAAAGATATTCGTGTATTCATCAATGGTCATGATCATGCCAACAACTGTCCATCAATGCACTAAGGGCCAATGAGGACTTTTACCACATCATTTGTAACATTACTACCATGATTATACCGAATAATCCTCGTCATAATCATACCAAGTCCATCTATGCACAACAAAAGCCACAGATAACTTTCAACATAATATAAGCATGAGGATGATGACAATGATATAAGAATTCAATAAAACAAGTTCAAGAATTAATTTATCCCGAATTCAATAACGCCCAAATTGTCAACATGATATCGCTTTGTAGAGTAAAATTCAAGAATGCTCGTAAGAATATTTCCATGAAAAGATCTTTGGATGAAGCGCAAATATCAAGGATATTCCACTAATTTCATGGAGTATAGAAGTCAAAACTTTAACCAACCGAGTATAATAGAATATATGAAACTACAAATGGATTTTTGTTCCGCCATGCAGTAATCCACGATACATGAGATCATTTCCATAATTTAATAAGGAATGAATACAAAGGATCATTCACCATGCATGTGGTAATTCATGTAGACATTATTCCAAATGTAATAATAAAGAATGAAATAATGAAGGATTCACCATGCGCGTGCGATAGATCGAAAAGACAAAGTTATTCCCAATGTAATAATAAAGAATGGAACCAGTAAATGCGTAAACACACGCATGTGATATTTAAGCGTAATAATAAAGAACGGAACTAGTCGTGCAAAATACGCACCGAAGCTGTGATATTCCAATGTAATAATAAAGAATGGAATAACAATGTAAATCACCATGCATGCGATAATCAGATGCAGAAAAGTTATTCCAACAGAATAATAATTAATGGAACCAAAGTCAGCGTATACATGCACCGACATATGATATTCCAATGAATAATAAAGAATGGAATAATAGAAGAATTTCACCATGTATGCGGTGCCAGCATACAAAAGTTATTCCAACATAATAATAAAGAATGGAATAATGTAAGAATTTCACCATGTATGTGGTATCAGATGAGCAAAAGTTATTCCAACATAATAATAAAGAATGGAATAATGTAAGTATTTCACCAAGTATAGGGTAGCTCACAGTATCAAAAGTTATTCTAATGTAATAATAAAGAATGGAATAACATAAGTTCTCTTCATGAATACGAAAGAAATAATACCCTTTACAGGTACAACAAATAATATCCCTTACCTTAGAAGAAACCGGATATAGGAGTAGTGAAGTAGCGTAATACTTTTCTTCTTTCTCTCTATAGTTTTCTCTCTAGAGTTTTAATGAATTCGTAAGAAATAATGAAGGAATGAGCTTCTATTTATAGGAGAATGGACCTAATAGTAATTAATTCATGAACGGTCAGTATTGATTTACTTTTAAGCGGATGATCCATATTGATTTACTATAAAAGATTAATAAATTATTCTAATAAAACAAAATCTTTTAAATAAAATATAATATATTCTATTTATAGTCTAATAAAACAAATAACTTTATAAAAGTATTTTGTTTTATATAAAAAGATTTTACTATGCAAACACTATGCATAATAAAATATAATATATTCTTATTATTATCTAATAAAATAAATAACTTTATAAAAGTATTCTTTTTATATAAAAAGATTTTACTATACAAACACTATGCAGTAATTATGCAAATACTATGCATAATAAAATATAATATATTCTAATTATTATTTAATAAAATAAATAACTTTATAAAAGTATTTACATTTTATATAAAAAGATTTTAATATGCAAAATACTATGCATAATAGAATATAATATATTCTATTTATAGTCTAATAAAACAAATAACTTTATAAAAGTATTTTATTTTATATAAAAGCTTTTACGTTTTACTACATTAATAATAGTAATAAAATAAAATTTATATAATATATATATATATAAACTTCCGTGACTTCATAAAAAGACACCTCAATATGTTTAACAACATTTATAATCATTATTATAATTCACAATATTAATCGACCGTGTCGCTCCTCCGGAAAGAGGGGCTTTCAATAAGGATTTCTCCTATCGGGCGCGGAATTAGGTGACCAAACCTCTCTTGGCGTAACTTCTAGACATCGTTAATATTGCAAATAATAATATTAATAACTCATCATCTCAATCATTGATTTAATAATATATAAAATATCGACAATAATTGAATCAAATAACGTGAGATACTATGCAACAATTATCAGTAGTAATAATTGAACAAAACCGAGTGACTTCTCACGTAAGTATCAATAATCAATACCGTAGTGTAGCTACTATGCAACCACACGACATCGTATTTTTACTACTGAAAGTAGTTCAACAGTTTTAATTCAGTAAAACTTCCGCCGTTATTTTTATAAAAATATTTTTATCGTTTTCTCAATCCGGTAATAATTCCGTTGTGGGGTTCACCAATGATTGTGCCGTCGTACGGATATTCCCCGACAAAAAGAATATTTCCCGACCAAACGAATATTATACAACAACTTGCATACTTTTCAAAATTTATAAATATTACCCACAACTATAACATTATCTCAAATCCACACCATAATTTTGAAAAAATATTTCGAGAAATTTAAATCTTTATTCATAAAATTTGGGGTCTCACATTTATTATGAATTACTGAAGTTTCAAAAAATAAAATGATTTTTATTAAAATTAGGTGGGACCCACTTTTAGTTGTTGGGAAAGATGGCTGATTTCTGGTGGGCCCCACTTGTGGTGGTTGAGTTTTATTCAAAGCATGCATGCGTAGAAAAATTATATTATTATTTTATTATTTTAGTCTCCTTTGGCGTTCTAACATTTTCCTATAAATAGGCGCTTAGGTTAGAATTGAAAATCACACCAGAAACATAAGTTTTCTCTCTCTATATTGTCGAGCGTATTTTTGTGAGTATTTAGATACTTTGAGAGTTACTATTCACTGCAAGTTTCCTTCGGCATTACATACGATATTCCAGTCAGAAGTACTGCTCTTTTGAGGTAAGGGATTGTAAGGGTTATTATGTTTTTCATGTTTCGTAATTTTTCCGACCTTCAAAAATTCTAGAAAAAATTAAAATGATAATTTGATGAGTTTTCTAGATTGTGTCCAAAAATGACGATTTTGGATGTATAGATTAGGAGTTATGAATTTTATGGAAAAATACTATTTTAAAAGTAAACCCTTATAACTCCTTGTGGTTAACTCCAAAATTGGTGAAATTTTTATTGGGAGTACATGTATGTAATGTATATACTCAGTAAATTTTAATTTTGAACAAATGTACAGCTTTATGATAAATGTTTAAATATTCGCGATTTTGGCCATATGAAAAATAGTAAATGAATTTTAAAATTCAAGAAAAATATATGTTCAATATGGGACAATATTTTGCTAAATCCCAGAAAAGAAAATTTGTTTGACTTGATTTGGTATTTTCATGAAAATAGACTAGTTATGAGTAAATGAATTAAATATGTTATGTGAAGTAAGAAAATTGGAAAATAGGATTTTATGGCTTCGAGAGTCCTATATAAGGTATATGCTTGATTTTTATGAGGGTTTTGGTTATTAATGATGAAATCTTATGAGTTTGGCATTTTAGGATGATTAAATGCATTAATTAATAAAGTGTAAATAATTAAAATAAATTGTTTATAAATTTAAGAAATGATTAAAATATTATTGTAATATTAATAATATTAGATTATGAGATTATTAAGTGATTTATAACATTTGGATTAAGGTGTTATAAATATTGATATGATTTTTATTGTAAAACTTTATCTTTTCGTTTAAGTTCTTATTCACATATACCTATACATTATTCATATATAAAGACTATTTAGGTATACGATACTATTTACGATATACTTGATCTTATGTATTTAATATGAGGTACTATTCACGACAAAATTGGTTTCTCTTTCTGACCAAATTATCGTTGATTTATGAATCTTACTCTTGAAATTAAATTCATGTTTTGATCATATTATTTTTATTATTATATATAACATTTTTATAATCCTGGTGAAGAAATTTCTCTTTGACTTGAGTATAAAGATGGGTAGATTATTGGTATGGTCGTGACTATGGGTTCTCTTTGGCCAGTAGTGAAAAGTTGAATCGTTGACTGGTATGATCATGGCCATTGAATTTACAATTGAATATTTTTAGCTTAAGTGCAAAGGTGAATTGATCAACATGGTTATAATTATGGTTTATATAAATTCTGAAATGATTATGTATTTCTTTGAGATATTAATATCTTTGGCCTGTAGTGCAAAGATGAATTATTGATGAATATCTTTGGCCCGTAGTGCAAAGATGACCTGTTATTGAATATCTTTGGCCTGTAGTGCAAAGATGACCTGTTGTTGAATATCTTTGGCATGTAGTGCAAAGATGACCTGTTGTTGAATATCTTTGGCATGTAGTGAAAAGATGAACTGTTTATGAATATCTTTGGTCCGTAGTGCAAAGATGAATTTATTAGTATGATTATGAACAGGAAGTGTGATTTGGTATAACCATGATCGTTGATGTTTCAGGTAAAGACAAGTGATGAAAATTATCTTTGTCCTGGATGAGAAGGGGAATTTAGAACTACAATTATGATTATGAGTTATTCACATGATTGTGGACAGGAACTGTTAATTGATGTTACAGGGATAAAACATTGTTGGTGGACTTTTAACATAGAGAAGATAAAAGACTTTATGGTCTATTTGACTCTTCTAATGGATTGCTCGTTCCGCTGCAACTATGGTTGAAAAGTTTTATCAACTATCATATGTTCTAAATCTCTGATTTATTACTGACAAAAAGCTATTGATAATTTAATTATCTTTAGTTATGATATTCTTTACTGGACTATTTGTGCTCACCCTTTTGCTTCATAATTCCTTTCGTGTGTAATAAGAGTATAAATTTGGGTCGAGTGGGATAATGGGGAATAGTGTGATGGTCCGAGACTGTCAAAGTTTCTCAACACATTATAAAATGGCATGGCATACAATATATAATTGTATTAAGGACCTAAGATGTGTGTGTCGTATATTATACGTCACTTAATAATTGATTTTGATGAACAAGAATAGGGTGAGGTGAACCCAACGGTGGAAGGGTGTTTTGCCACTATCATACAAGATGTCTAATGACATACAAGCTCTTGTTATCATAAGACAGGGTTGTGCACATCCACTTGCTGAGTATATCTACGAGCACTACCTATATAATCTTGGAGTTTGGTTGAAATATAATTTTCAATTGCTGACAGTGGAGATAATTATATGTCAAGAGAAGACTCATCATTGGAAAGAATATGATAGTAATCTTCTTATTTTTCTTTGGGGTCTATTGGTCAACCAAGGATAATTTTGTGGGCATGTGATATATATCATAACCTAGACGCATGGCCTCCCATGTACGAAGGTTTCCTTGAGCACTTCCCAAAGATTTTAATTTCTAAAATAGTTATTGACTGTACCTTTATGTAAGGTGCCATTGTGACATGCTATCCAAGGTTGGGATGAGAGTTACAGTTGGTATATATTTGTATCAAAACTCACAACATATGTGTTGTTGTATTTTGCACGACAATTGTAGTAATAAAGTTATAGTTGTTTTCTGTACCATGTATTTGGCGACTCAGAATAGGTTGGATGGATTAGACCTATTTTGGGGACATCACATTATAAATGAAATTATTATATGATTGATGAATAAAATGTAAATCCCGGGTATGATATAACCAATGGGATGTGATGATGATGAAGTAATCCTGCAACTTTTGCGGTTCAGGGAAGTAATGTAAATAGCAGTGATGTTATTGTTTTGATGTTTTTTTTAAAGATTATGAATGAATAAAAGTTATTGTTTTATTCAAAGTGTTATATGTTACGTGATAATCTTTTATGATGTGTAACCTAAGTACGTATTACTTAGAAGGTTGAATAGAATCTAATGGGTGTATTTTAACAGAAAATGCCTCCAAGACGTCAACCACGACAAAGGACCCCTGAGAATAACAACAATGCTGAGGATAATCCAGTTCAGCAATTCTTAATGCTACTGACGGGAGAAGTACAGAATCAGCCACAGAATTAAGCTGCGATATTTAAGGATTTCAAGGCGGTTGTGGCACCAAAGTTCCATGGGTCCATGAATCCGGTTGAGGCATAGACCTGGATCATGGAAATAGAGAAGTTTTTCGATGTTTCTAGGGTAGGAGAAAATCAGAAGACTGCTTTTGCAACATTCATGTTGAAAGTAGAGGCGAGTTATTGGTGGCAAGCCAATAAAACCCGAGGAGGTCAAGGGGTAATGTCTTGGGAAAGGTTCAAGGAAATATTCTTTGAGACCTATTTCTCAAAAAGTTCAAAGAATTAGATGGAGGTGCAATTTCTGGAATTGAAGTAGGGCACCATGACAGTGTCGGAGTATGCAGCGAAATTCAATGAGTTGGCGAGGTTTGCGCCATATCAAGTGAATACGGATGACCGCAAGGCAAGGAGATTCGAGCAGGGACTGAAGCCCTAGTTTTGTAGCAGATTTTCCCTGTTCAAGTCAAAGACGTTTGTAGCAGTGCTAGAAAAGGTGATTCTCGCTGAGAGTGGAGGCGAATCTGTAACAAAGCACAACCAAGAGCAGAGAAAGAAGAAGAATGAAGGTGAAGCTAAAAAGGGTGGTGGTGGTAATGGTGGAAATGGCAACAATAACTTGAAGAGGAAATGTAATGAAAATGTGGGAGCTGGAAATCAACACGGTAACCAGCAAGCAGAAGAAGAAGATGGACGCATGTGCTACATGCGGAAAGTTTCACACGGGTATGTGCTTAAGGGGGAAGCGGGCATGCTTTAACTGTGGCTAGGAGGATCATATTGACCCAAATTGCACTCAACCCTAGAAGAATGCTTGCTACACCTGCGGGTCAAAGGATCACTTTGCTCGCGAGTGTCCAAAGAAGAAAAACTGTGAGACAAATGGAAGCTAGATAAATAACGCCTCGAAATTTAACATCTTCACACCTAAATGGAAGCTAGATACATCATTCATCCAAACATACATCATTATATACTGAAATATAATAACATACATTCTAAATTCCCAGGTTCTAAAACCTTATAACCTTTCTCATTACAAATAATGATAATTACATTATTCCTTTCATCTTACAAGAGTGACTTTTATCCACCACCAAGGATAAATAACAATTCTTTAAACTAGTCTATAGTTTAATTTTCATCTTTCTACATTACAAGTCTTTACTTGATCTTTTCGCTCATTCACATTCTGAATGACACTTCATCTGGATACCATCAACTTGATTCTACGGTATCCTAAAGTTCTTCTAACATCGTTCGCTGAAAATATTTTTATTTAAAGCAAGTGTGAGCATTCAGTTTCCCAACAAGTCATAACAGTTGAACATACAACTTCAAGAGTTTAACATTCCTTTGGAACTTCGATAACCGAACAAAGGTTATGAAGCAGCTTGAACAATAGGAATAATCTCGATTCCTATCATTTTAAAACATTAGTCACATTCACTTTGAAATACTTTCATTCTCTACTCTCTTTCATACACATTCTATCTGGCTAGAATCAATAGCACAAACTCAACAATAACGGTTCATGTATAAACAGAACATTCTCATATTGAAAAGTTCAATCATAAAATAGTTCATATCATAGAAACACCGAAGTGTTCACATTGTGGCATAAGGCCTCATACGTTCTACCACCTTGCACAAATATCACACATTCACATACATGTATGTAACTTCTCAAGTTCAACATCTGAGAAATTTAAGAAACTAGCATTCATTTAAAATATGAATGAAGTTAGGAAACTTGCCTTACACACAGCTACAGTTTACGCTTAACTACTCATTCCAATCCCTATAACACATAAGGAAATAACACATACACCAATTAGTCATATACTTAACTTACACATTGGTTTAATTAACTTTACTTTTTAGGGTTCGCGTTCTTACAATATAATTTTACGCGACTAACATTCATTACTGGTTTATGGCTTCATGACATACGGAGATGTCTTACTCAAAACGTTCTTCATCTTTGATGATTTACATTCTTATCTTCTTCTTATAACTTCTCTAGGACTCAAAGACACATCGCTTTCTCTCTTTGGTAGTCCATATGGTACTCGAAAGTGGTTTCCCACAAACAACCAACAAACAAGTTCCCGTCTCATCTACACTGCCATCACAGTGAGTTAGATCGGTTGCCAGTTTTGTATATACCTTCGCTCTCTGAAGGAATTTTTTAGCCCAGCTCCCATATGTCAACCATCAAAGGTTACGATTGTACCACAACTAAATTTATCTTAACTTATATGAACTATTAACTATAATGTTCGTTAAGTCAATTTCTTATTCCTTTTGGCTTTTTGGCAAGTAATTGCCATACCTCGGGACTCATTCTTATCCGACTCACATTCGGCTTTCATTAATCTTATTACCATTCGATACGGCTTTCTCGATACCATTCATATATTACTTACTACCTTTGTCAACGTCTATGTCATACAACCAGGGTATACTTAGCATGTTCATCCAATGCGAATACGATTCACGAGGATCGTTTACATATTCAACGTCCACGTTGCTCATCTCTTAACCTCTCATTCAACCTTTACTCAAGGTTTTAATCGCTTTCAATCGTTATCCATCCCATGAACCCCATGTTCTTTATTCTTTCTTAACGTCGAAGCCATACCGATCGTTGTATGCTAAGACCGATCATTTATCACAACAACGTTGCATTCACAGCGTCTATACGCTTTACACTTATCTCTCATTACCACAACATAACATCGAAATGTTATTCATTACTTTCATTACTCAACGTCTAAGGAATCACAATCATAGCAATCCCTCACGTTCGTTTATTGCGACTACGATCCCCGGATCTTGATTCCGTAATCCGCAATTACATTCTTTTAATCTCGATTAATCTTTCCACTCAACCTTCATTAAAGGTTTAAAACACTTGATTAAGTGTTACATTAGGCTTACTACATGTTCATATTTCTTTCTTGTACATCCCCCAGCAGTTGAGCACTTAAAAGCTCATTACTGGCCTTTTTTTCTCAGACCGCTCCGTGCCACACTCTCTTCACTAAGACTAAGACTCGCGATCACGAGTTAGTTAGAAGTGTCTGGCTTTCTCGTCCTGCATCGCAGTGCCACCTTACAAAAGGCATGTCTAGTAATGTGCATGGCTAAACCCTTCTTCTTGAAAATTTTTCTTAAGTGTTAACTTCATTTTGAGACGCTTACTTTCCGATCTCATAACTTCTTCGTTATAACTCGGAACGAGGTCATTCCAAAGTCATTTTCTTCCTTATCTTACGTACTTTGATTAACCATGGATAGAAATTCATTCTAAATCCATTAACATGCCATTCAATTGGCCTAATCTTCGCCCTTTATTCGTTTTACATTATTAACGTTTTTCGTTCGTTCGTCCGTAATTCGGTCATCCGAACTCGGAATTCGTTCATTCTTGAGTCTATGACTCACGTTTTATACGTTCTCTTACTTTCTTATAAAACCCTACACGTTCGGGTTCATTTACTAACTTTATAATTCTCGCTCGTCTTTTACGAAATTTTCACCATAACTTCGTTATAGCTCCGTTTTAATTCGTTCTTCATGAACGTTTTTACCGTTCCTAACCAAGAAATAAGCATCTAACTTATACGTGATGGTTTTAAACTTGTCCATCAACAACAATTATACTACGATGGTTTTAAATTTGTCGATCAACAACGTTCTTCGTGTTCTTCGCGTGTTCTTCGTTCGTTCTTCATTTTTAATCGATATTTTGGATTACGATTTCACTTTTTCTTGGAATTTGATGTTATAGAAAATTATTCCTTACTTATTTAACCTACTCATTCATAAGATTCATTCGGATCGCTCAAAATCCTTACAAATCTTATACTTCCTTAAGAAATTTATAAAATAAACTTCTAATTCTTATTTCTTAATTTTCTTACGATTTCAACCATATGAAATCATTTCTAACTTAATCTACTTCTTATCTTCATTAAGTTATGTTTTTGAACATATAAACTTAAAGAAAATTAGAAGAAACTAGGGTTCGGATTACCGTTCTTCATTAATCTCCTTCCGTCGGACAAAGCATGCACTCCAGCTAGCTTTTTCTCTTCCTCTTCCTCTTCTTCTCCCATCCGAACTCTCTCTCTTTCTCTCTCAAGTGTTGGTTGAAATTTTCAATCAAACAAATGAGCTTAAGGCTTGTTTATATAGAAAACAAAGGCTACGGGCATTTTAGTCATTTCGCCCTCCCTAACCTCCTTACTATTCAAGGCTTAAGGACTAAGTTAACTTAGCCCTCAAGTTTGCTTAGCCCTTAAGTTTCGTAGTTCCGTCTTTTGGGTTTCGTCCGATAGTTTTAAAAACTGCGATTCTCGAAATCCAAATATTTTTGGATATTTCGTCTTTCCTTTACCGATTAATTTTTACATATTCTTCGAATTTCTGAAAAACTTAAAAAACACTTTTTGGTGTCAAGCGTTTTCCCTCACGTTTTCCCCTAACGTAGCTAAACGAATAAAAAGTACATAACAGTACTTTTTGTCGTTTTTATTTTGTCCGATTTTTGCACGTTTTTTGAGAAAAACTTTTATCGGCTTACTTAACTTTTCACGACATATTATCGTCAAATCTTTCGACGAAATGTCATTCTGACATACCGAACTCTCAGAACAGCTAAGGTTATTCAAACCCTAACCCTTAGGTTTCGTCGAATGAATAGTGCCTATTTCGTCTTTTTCTCCAGAAATATTTTATTCCCGGAAAATTTTTATTTTCGTCTTGAAAATTCTTACTCGTTCAATCTAGCTCGTAGCCAGAATCCTCCCGATTAATAATCATTCTAGGTTATAGAACAATTAATAAACACATAGCACAAAATAATATTAATAAAAATTCATTTTATTAATAACTAATTCTTTAAATCTTAATTTCTGGACAATCCAGATTTCCGGGTTGTCACAATCTTCCCCCCTTATAAAAATTTCGTCCTCGAAATTTCTTCAAATCACACCCATACCCAGGTCATCACATTCACCCCTTCTTCACATAATTTCGTCCTCGAAATTTTAGCCTACCCCTCTTCTCAACTTCTCTTCAAAGAAGTTCTTATCTTTCAAACATTCTCTCACCTTCACAACTTATCAAGAATTATGAAGTAGAATGAACAACGAGGAATATAAGAATTTCTTAAAAACATTTCATACTTTCGCTGAGGGGTCAAATTGACCATGAACACTTACTAGGTTTACCAGCATGACGCCGTAACCTTTCTTTCCACGGTCAGTTTACAATCACCAAGAAGGTAAACTACCTCTTTCATACATAGGCGATCAACCCATTGTATAACCCCATTTCAGGGTATGTTCACCTCAGATTTAATCATTTGATTCCGCACCAAAACAATTTAGTTTGGCACAACTTCTCAAAGAAAGCTCGATTTTCTTTTTAAACATAACATATCATTTGTCTAGCCGAATCAAATAGCATAGACCATACCAATAAATTGGATATCAACTTGAAACATTCATCTAGTCTGCTCAATTGACATCGACTACTTCTTTAAATTCTTTTGTAATACATCAAAACGTTTTATGACGTCATGATACCGTACTTTTCACAGTACGTTGAGGACTTCGTCAGTTTGTGACTTCGTCATTTATACATCATACCATAGCAGGTTGTTGATCCTAAGATCACATCCAACACTAGGTTCAATTGCATTCATAACTCCATCCTTTTACCATCTTTGCATCAAATGCACTGATGATATAAAATTCATTTTGATATTTCAAATCAATTTTTGTCTAGCCAAAACTATTAGCATAGACATACCAAGAATAGTTCTTTTAAAATCCATTGGTTCCAAAAGTTGAACCAACTTTTTCATTTTCAAAACGTGCACATTAGCACGATTTCAAGAAATTTCGAAATCTAGCATAGCTAGATGACTTGGAATATCTTATTCTCCATATTCCTTCATTGTCTTACTTGCAACAATACTTAATCTCCTCTAGCACCTTCAATGCTAAGTCTACTGAAAATACTTACTTTCAGTCTAAACATTCCTATACATTAGTATAGTTCATCCACTTACCATACTTTATGTGTTTAGGAACTTTCCACAACCATATGTGTTTAAGAACTTATATTCGCAATATGTAATCTAAGAACAAATCAAGGACTATCCATATGCTTAGGGCTTAGAAACATAGCATATAACTATGAGTCACAAACTTTTCATAAGTATGAGTTTCAAGAACCCGCACCTATTTTATCATTCTCTACCTATCAAGTATATACATAAGAAAAGATTTACCTTCTCGTCATATACATATTGATAGCACGACATACTATTCCAATGATTATCACTGTAATAACTAACTAATCACAAACCCCCTCCCATTCGAAGGTTCGTACTTCCACTACAAGAAATCACACAAAAAAATGACGCTAAAATTTGTCACATAAAATTCATTTTTCGTCACTAAAATATTTGGTGACGATTGTTAATCGTCACAGAGACAGTCACCGTATGAACGTGGTATTAGGTTTATTTGACAATATTTGATGTCGTCACTAAATGTTTTAACTTATGGTGACAATCTACATCATTGTCACTATAATTAATTACTTTTAGTGACGTTAATAGCGTCACTATTTGAATGAAACTTTCGTCACTCTATATTATATTTCGTCATCAAAACTTAGTGCATTAAATGACGAAAATCTTTTTTCGTCATTAAATGATATTGTTTTAGTGACGAAAATATTTTACTCTATTTAAATCATCTAATTTTAATGACGACAATATTGTCATATTTATGATTATTCTTTCGTCATGTTATTATTTTTATCGTCACCAAAAATAAGAAAATAAATGACGATAGACCAATTCGTCACCTAATAATATATTTAACATGACAATTATGTCATTGTCATTTTATATTTTAAATAATATTACAAAATAATTTGTCACCAATTGAATACTTATGGTGACGATACATATCGTCACAGAATGAGTTATTAATAGTGACAAAATTAGTTGTTGTGACTAAATGATTATATAATAATGACAATACAACTCGTCACATAAAGAGCTATTAATAATGATAAAATTAGTTGTTGTGACTAAATGAATATATAATAGTGACGATATAATTTTTCATAGCGTTGTCATTATATAAACATATATGGTGACGTTAACTATCATCATGAAAAGAGTTAATATTAGTGACAAAATCAATTGTCATATCTAAATGAATATATTAAATGACAATAATATTAATTCTAAAGAGTTAATATTATTCGTCATTAAATTTTAATTTTCATTGACCAAATATTATTTGTCAATAAATGATTATAAATTGTGATGACGTGGTGGTCATATTAAGTTATTTGACATTCTAAATGTATTGTTATATTAACAATTTTCAATAAAAAAAATATAATACATTTAGTGACCTTTTTAAATCAACTTTACACATGTATATAATATAAGAGACAAAAGACAATAAAAATTTAAAATAAAAAGTAATTATCCTATAAAAAATTGACTTGAAGGACATCTCGAGTTAATACGCAAATTTGACTTGCAAGCTTTGCAGATTCATCTCCATTTATAGGTCTTCCTATGAATGGATCCACAATGATCTTCATTTTGTCAAAACGTCCTTTGATACCTCTGAGAGTTATCGAATCAGCTACCTTAGAATTACTATCGGGAATTTGTTTAGTTTGCATTGCTTTTCACTTTCGGGCCAGGCCACCTCCCAGGAGCCAATTTATAAAATCAGAAGAAAAAAAGTTAAATTAAATCTATAAGAATTGGATTAACTAATAATAAAGATAGGCTGCTTGTATAATTATACAGAACATTCTAGTGAGCATTAAGATGAAAAAAATATCATAACATTCAGTACTATGTTAAAAAAACGCAATTTAAAGAATAATAAAAATTTATTATGTTTAAGTTGCAACTTGAACAGAAATTGCATAAAATTAAGATATGTTTAAATTGCAGGCTGAATCATAAAATAATTGGTTCCCTTTGGTCCTCTAGCTTGAACTGAATTTTGGTACAAAAATGATTATAGCCATGGGTAGTGTGAAAATAATGAATCAATATATCAAATAACAGTTATATGAACATTATATATTAAGGCTTAGCAAGTGATGCGATGAAACATTAATAAAGAATTGCAAAGGACATACGAATACGAATAAGTAATTGAGAGAATTTAAAGAACTTGCCTACATATGAATAAATCCCAAAATACTTGCTCAATATAGAGTAAGATTTAGATACTTGCCTTGACTATGAATAAATCCCAAAATACTTGCTCAATATAGAGTAAGATTTAGATACTTGCCTTGACTATGAGCTAATGACAAAAATTCAGCTTAACTTGTTCCCACAGATCCTACATAATTATATTTGCATTTACAAACATATTAGCCAAGTATTCAAGTCATGTAACTTTTATGTTCACATATCACATAACCACATGGATCATATCTTTAGTTTGTGTTGTTACTTTTTGAAATACTTGCATACATTTTTCAAATACATCATCCATATCCTTACAATAATCATTTTTCTCTTTAATAGAGTTCGGTATGATTGTAGTATGTGCATACATTGTAATTCTAAGTTATAATCCACTTGAATCTTAACACATGAAATTCTATGTTCTTTGTACATAACTCAAATGTATAAAGAAAATTTATAGTGTATTTCATGACTTGGAAGTAATTATAACTTGTTTGGGTAACTTATAGTTCCCATAACACTTTATAGTTTTATTTCCGTATATTAACACATGAAATATTCTAACATTTAAAAATAATATCAAAACAGCCCCTTCTTGGCTAACTGTATCTAGCAGCCCTTCTTGTTGCTCTAATAGTTTCATAGCATGGATTGATTTAACTTAGCAACCCCTTATTGTCCCACTATGTCGGCAGCCAAGCTTTGCTTGGCCCCGTGGGGCTTAGCTGAGCTTGGTGTGGCCTTGGTTGGCCTCACGGCCCCCAATTGAGCCTAACAGCCCCAAATCTTGTAACACTTTAGTTTATTAGCTTTATCTTATAGTTTGCTAACCCATTATAGTTTCTACATACACGTTCATTTAGAAAATTTGAAACCACTCTTTATGGTTGAATTTTCAAATTACTCTATGAAACTAAAATTGATTCGCCAAACTGTTATAGCAGTCATTTACTGCTACCTGCTGCTGCCATTAGGCAGCAGCCTCTGCTCCTTGCTTCTTGTAGTTTTTGATTCTCCATATTCTTGATTCGTTTGTCTTAAGTTTTGGATGTTATACAAGTGGTACATTCATCTATTACCAAAGTACATTAGCTGGGCACTTCTAGAAATATAGAGGTACTAACCGAGAGCTCGAAGGAAGCCCCCCCAAAAGCCCCTGCCTGCTGTAACCGCTGATGTCCAGGACAGCAGCCCTGCACCCTCATGGCCACTTTCTCATTGTAATACTTCTAATCCACATGATGGTTTACCTCCCTTTTTAAATATATATAACATAGCATAAGAGAGTATTTCTAGAATTTATAAAACCTCCATTTCAAGCTTGTGAAATTCTAGAATTTAACTAATGGCTATGAAACAGTTCAAAACATATTCAATTTTAACTAATGGCTATGAAGCAGTTAAAAACATATTCAATCGACTTGTGAAATTCTCACATTAGATCAAGAATCAATTTTCAATTCAACATTCTCACATTCGATTATATATACCTGACCTGGTATCAAATGCAGAAGAAAGCTGCTTCAGTTCATCAAGCATTTTGTTTGCTTCCGTAAAAATGCTTCCATATTCACCATCACAAGGATTCTTATCAAAAAATTGGGCTATTGAAGCAGTTTAAAACTTTAGATTTAGGTCTATTTCCACCTGGAGAAAAAAAAATAAGGCAAATGAAAAAAAAACATAGTTCTGATCATAACCAAGTCATATAATTCACAACGATGCCATTCATTATCAATCAATTTGTCATTACCTTTATCTTCGCAACATTAGAAGTAGAGGTCATAAAACTTCCTTCTTTTCTTCTAGCCTCTGGCTTTAAAGCATCAATCATTTCCCCAAAAAGTCCCCAGTTCATTTTCAAGGTCTGATCTATTGAAGAAGTGAAATTTGAAGATGGCATTGTGGAGCTCTGTCCTACATCACCACTAAGAGGAAATTGCCCACTGCTCAAAGAAGTCAGACCCCCTTTCACAGAAGTTTGCTGACCTTGGAGAGCTTTAACGTTCCTTGGAAATAACACTCTTATTATATCGTCTCTCCGGCGAACAACTCCCATGTCAACGACAATTGCATCTTGGCATTTTTCTGCATAATTTCTTCCCAAGCAAACAATTACAAGAGGATCCCCAATCTTTTTTAATGCCTCCGAAAGCAAACTTGGGCTCAAGTCTATATAGTTACGTTTCTTGCATCTTCGGAGGACACCAAAGAATTCCCTTGGAAGTAGATAAGTAACATCACTCTTCCTCAATAGATTGAAAAGTATTTCATGATACTTTTTAGAGTTCAGACAAAGTAAACACAAAATAACAAACAACTTCAACACCAAGAGTGGATAGTAGAAGTTGAAATTTATGTTAGATATTTTAATCCAATCTGCTGTATCCTGTTTATTGTAGAGAAACTGTTCGACAATGCCAGCCAAAAAATCAAAGATTTCTCCTGAAGATAAAGGTATGCCAGCTACTATACTCGAATCTGAGTTAGCATTTGAATGCTGACAGAGAATCCATTCAACAAATGAAGATCTTATTGTGAAAAAAAAATCCTTGGAAATGAGATACCATGGTCAGAAGGTGGTCAACAAGACACAGGAAACAATTGGGAGATATATAGTCAGATGTCCGCCAATTTGCTTTATAAGTATCTTCCAAAGCTTTATAGAACTTGTATATCAGAGAGATCTCTCTTGATGCTTCATTAAAATCTCCTGATAGCGACTCTGAATTAGAATTTCCATAGGAGTCCCCCATTAACTTCTCCACTGAGATTCTTAATGAACGTCATCCATGATAAATTCTCTTCAAACCTTTTCAGAATTTTCTTGTACAGCTCTGCTGGCTTTCCTGTTCCAAGCCACACCATTACCACCTTCCCAATTTGCCTATAGGTTAGCTTTTCCTTGTTACTAATGTCTCTAAGAACAACTTCTTCCAGTAATTTCTGGGAAAGATCAGTCCCCCTAAGAGATACAAAATTCTCAAATAATGGTTTCCGCCAGTCTAAAGGAAAGACATTTGAAAAATATATTGTGGATCGGTCAACAAAATCTTGTAGTGTCTTTGAATCATGAAAATTGCAGCCCAGAAACTTGCAATCCAAAAGAAATTTTGCACCTCAAAAATGTGAACGAGACGTCTGCTTTGCATAAACAGTGACAAAAAATTCTTGAGTGCGAACTTATGGAGGGATTCAAGAGTTTGCAATATCTTCATTCCGACAAAAATTAATTCAGATTTCCAGTAAAACTGGGTGGCAGATACAAACTGTCGAGCATCAACAGAAAATAAATTTCCGTTTTTCTTTAGAGTTCTGCCATCAACTCTTCTTAACAAATTAGCATCAGGTATTAGCAAAAGGAAAGTGGTACTCAAATTACTGAACTGCCTCCGAATACCGAAATAGTTCATACAGAATTCACCGTGCCCCATAAATTTACTGCAGTCCTGGGTTTCAAGACAATCAAGATAATCAAAGATATTCCCAATGTTTACTTTCCATAGATTCCAAAAGTAAACCAGAGTTGTAACAGAAACCAGACTTCTGAATGACATGTATTATCCACCGGCAACTCATCTTCCTCTCAAATTTTGAGGCATTTATGCTGAAATGAGCATCCAGAATCTTTAGTAAAAATAATATTTCACCTCTGAGGCTTGTGTGTTTCTGAGAATCTTTTAAATACTTCTTCAAATCAACCAAGTTACTGCGTTCATGTGATAAAATGTTAATCTCATTACAGACAAACTCATAGAAGGGATCCGATTCTTGTTTTGCAAATGCCTTGGCCATTAATAAAAGTTCTACTTTCTGTGTGAACTGCGTCAGCGGCCAACCTCTACTCCTGTTCATCCATAGCGAGTTGCAAAATATATATACCAAAGAATGAGCGATGATGCTTTACGGAAATGTCCAGCCTTCCCTCGTAGATCAGCCTCATGTAGAAGATCTCCTCTCAGCCTAGCTATTTCTGCAGCATCAACAAAGTTTCCTGATTCATCTTCCAACAACAAAAGCTCATCAAGGCAATCTACAGATTTCAAGAAGTTTCGTCTTAAATCCATTGAATGATAAGCTATAACAAAACGCATCATGGATTTACTATCTTTGAGCTCATTATAATTGTTAGGAAGATACTTCTGATAATATTATTAGGAAGATAAATCGAACAAAAATATGAAAAAGATTGACCACAAATATGAAGGCAACAATTTGGAACAATTCTGAATGGTAGGTGAAACAACTGTTTTGCAACTTTTACAGGTAACTTCAAACACCGAAAGGTGTTGAGAGCGAATTTCTTTAGCATAAAACTAAATGCACAAATCAAACCAACCAGATCAAACATAAATACATCAAATATCTGAAAATGATCTTTGAAAATAAACCTTATCATTCTATATACTTAATTGATATGTTTTTTCTTTTAATATAATAATAATATAACTAATGGCTATGAAACAGTTAAAAACATATTCAATCAACTTGTGAAATTATGATATAAACTAACTTATAATCCTAGTATAAAACTTTTGACTTTTTAGGCAGGGCTCATAACAAGTTACCTCGAAGCCAAACATAAATTCCCTTGCTTTCTTGCTTACTTCAACATTCGGATGAGACTGAAGCTTCTCATACATAACTCGAGCCTCGTTGAACTTGTCAATGTGAAATAGTTTACAATCTCTCCCGTAAGAGATGGACAAAGATGATACTATGAGTAAAAAAAAGTCAAAAAAGCATATGAACACTCCGATATAGTCTACCTAAGCAGAAAAAGATAGCGTTTGTACGCATTTTCAAATAGAAACGGGAAAACATAATAGGTATTGCATGAATATATGTTTCTAGGATTGCAAATATATTTTGATCATGGTATTTTGCTTCTGTAGTTATGTCGGAATTTTGTTTTATATATGGAACATTATGACACATAAATTATTATTTTATTTTATTTTGCTAAATTAAGACTCATAACTATAGATTAGAAGAAAGTTATTAAACAAGAAATTCATATATACCTAGTAAATGAGTCTTGACAAATAGACCACTACAGAGCAGCTAATCCATGAAGTTCAGTCTGCAACAAAATATGTCACGTAACTAAACAAGAAACATTTGGAAGAAGAGAACCATGAACTATAATAATAACCAATCATTTACAACAGACACAATACCAAGTTACCAACTGATTACGGGTCTCTTAGTAAACTACATCTAAATTACTAATATGACTAGTTTCTAAAACCGCCAATACCTAAAACAGTGGATAGCATATTAGCAGTTTCATTATGGCATTTTATCTAACATAACGAGTGCGCCTAGCTTGTGGATTGTTTTCTAAGGCTTGGGGTTACATATTCAAACCATTTTTGCCAACCTTATTACTCCGCACAACCACGCTAATGTCCATGGCTCTAATTTCAATCCACAAGAAACAATCATAGTTAATATCATACATGAACATATATTTACAAACTAACTAACAAGCTAGTTTACTAACTTTCATTTTTCCAAGTTCTTTTGCAATATACTAACCATATCACATACTAACTGTTTTTGAAAACAACTAGCTTTCAATATGCTAACTGATTTTATAACACTAACATAAACTAACTGTGTTATTGAAAACCCCCAACTTATAATCCTGTATTCACGAAATTATTTATCTCCATTATCAACTAGCATAGCATATATATAATTGATTGCCCATTATCCATCACAACCATAAACTCAGTTCATAACTATTAACATTGTGTCCACTAAATTAATTCAATCATAAAAAAAAAACATAACAAAATTACATATACCTCTTGTGCTTGATTATAATCTTTATAATCCCTCCTTAGCTTCGATTTCCTTACGTAACCGAGCAAAACTGTATTTTAATTTGGGAAGGTAGAGAAAGGTTTCGACAGGTGGGAGGACAGGGGAGCCGGGACTGGAGGAGAAGAAAGAGGGATGTGCACGGTTCCTGCTCTTATTTCACCTTATTAACCGAGTCTTAGGCCATGTTTGGCTGTTTTAAAAAAAAGATTAGGGCTTCATTTGATTTTAATTTAATTCCTTTCTTAATCTTTAAGTTTTGTTTTATTTATTTCTAAAAAAAAAATCAATTAGCTTTCATGGTTAAAGTTTTATTTTAACTTAACAACTCATATCACATTATATGAATTATTATCTTTCATGCCTACAATATTCAAATATAATACTCCCTCCGTCACATAGTTATAGACTGATTTATTTTGGCATATAGTTTAAGAAAATCAATTTAAGTGGCAATTTTAACAAAAATTTTCTACATATACCCCTTAATATGGAATTAATGAATAAGTTAATTATTCTTTACTTATCACACTGAAACTCTCAACTTAATTGATCAACGTGTACTGACCATTAAAATAGAATTTAACCAAAGATGAAATTTTAATCTACATAAACTTTCAACCAATCACAAAACGTTTATGTTATTCCAAATTCATTTATTGAGCCTAAAAAGTTGAATTCTTTTATTGAGAATACAACAACATTAAATGTGGTGATAACAATAATGACATTGAATGTTGTTTCTTCAAAAAAAAAAGTAATGGTTGAATATTTATTATAAGGGCATAAAAGTAAAACAATGAACCAACTAAATTTTATAAATAAGTAGCCTATATATTGGGACATCCCAAAATAGAAAATCAGCCTATAACTATGGGACGGAGGGAGTATATATTGTTTATTATATTAAACTTATTTTACATAATATTCAAAAAAATGTATTACTCACACCTTTGTATGAAAATTATATTTTTCATAGTACTGCTCTGTAGTAAAATAATTCTATATTAAAATTATTTTAATACCCCTTTCTTAAATAATAATTTCTAAATATTTAATATTAGAAATTATTCTTAATTGATCGTCTCTTTTGTGATGTAATTTTGGTATTTATCTCTACTTAACAGTGCACGAATCAATACTTCAATACTTATATATAAAGACAGCAAAGGCTATCTTTTTTGTTGCCAATTGATTGGAAACCCAATTGATTAAAAAACTCTTTGAGTCAACTCTTAATTAATTAAGAGTTAACTTGGTCAAATTAAAATCTCAGAAATCCAGTCCATTTCAATCGACGTTTTTTTTTCATTTCCCTGACTTTCAGTCTTCCTCTTCCTCTCCCTCTTCCTCTTCCTCTCTCTTCCTCACTACCTTCTCTTTCCCCCTTCAATTCCCGAGCAAAAATTAAAGCATTCCTCTTCTTCAGCCTCGATCGTATTTGTTCATCTCCCCCTTAATAAATTCCATCTCGGTTTAATCTCTCCCCTATCCCATAAAACCCTAGAATTGGGTTGCAACAACAACTCACAGCCATAAACGATATCAATGGCGGCAGAGGATGAAGGATGAGGGATGAGTTTTCAGGCCGATGTTCTGAAACCTATTTCTTCGTCGCTAAAAACCGAAGCAACCAAATCGCTGACAACTATTTAGGTAAGTATATAAATCCATATATAACTTTCTACTGTTGATTAAGCTTCCATTATATAATTATAAGTTATTCGTCAATTATATAATTCATACATAATATTAGTATTGACAATATTTTGTTTAATATCAGTAATGATTATCTGCACAAATAAACTACGATACTTTATGAAATTTTATTCTTCATTATTAATGGATGTGTTTGTAAATGTGAAATTGTCGTGTGTGCCTCTACTGTAAAGCATTTTGCTCAAATGTTATACATATGCATTTTTTTTCCTGCACATCACCTGTTTGATATATTGTCTATGGTCTGTCAGATGTATGTGTGTGTATCTGAATAAATAGAAGGTAACAGAAAAGTTTATGTCTACAGTTACCTAGGGCTATTATCAAAATATAAATGATATATATATATATATATATATATATATAGGTGAAGGGATGATATTTCTTTCCATTTCTTTTTTTTAACCCAAAGTGAGAAAGTTAAGGGCAATGCTTGACTTCATAATTTAGTCTTGAGGTTATCCATGAAGAAGGGAACCTAAAATTACTATATTATTCAGGAGGGAGGATTTGATTTGGATATGACTTACATTACTGAGAATATAATTGCTTTGAGTTTTCAGGCCGATGTTCTGAAACCTATTTCTTCGTCGCTAAAAACCGAAGCAACCAAATTGCTGACAACTATTTAGGTAAGTATATAAATCCATATATAACTTTCTATTGTTGATTAAGCTTCCATTATATAATTACAAGTTATTCGTCAATTATATAATTCATACATAATATTAGTATTGACAATATTTTGTTTAATATCAGTAATGATTATCTGCACAAATAAACTACGATACCTTATGAGATTTTATTCTTCATTATTAATGGATGTATTTGTAAATGTGAAATTGTTGTGTGTGCCTCTACTGTAAAGCATTTTGCTCAAATGTTATACATATGCATTTTTTTTCCCCGCACATCACCTTTTTTGATATATTGTCTATGGTCCATCGGATGTATGTGTGTATGTCTGTGTGTGTATTCGAATAAATAGAAGGTAATGAGAAAATTTATGTCTCTGATTACCTAGGTTTATTATCAAAATAAATGAATATATATATATATATATATATATATATAGGTGAAGGGATGATATTTCTTTCCATTTCTTTTTTTTAACCCAAAGTGAGAAAGTTAAGCAATGCTTGACTTCATAATTTAGTCTTGAGGTTATCCATGAAGAAGGGAACCTAAAATTACTATATTATTCGGGAGGGAGGATTTGATTTGGATATGACTTACATTATCGAGAATATAATTGCTTTGAGTTTTCAGTAGATGTTCGAAACCTATTTCTTCGTCGCTAAAAACCGAAGCAACCAAATTGCTCACAACTATTTAGGTAAGTATATAAATCCATATATAACTTTCTATTGTTGATTAAGCTTCCATTATATAATTACAAGTTATTAAATCAATTATATAATTCATACATAATATTAGTATTGACAATATTTTGTTTAATATCAATAATGATTATCTCGCACAAATAAACTACGATACCTTATGAGATTTTATTCTTCATTATTAATGGATGTATTTGTAAATGTGAAATTGTCGTGTGTGTGCCTCTCTTTGTAAAACATTTTTCTCAAATGTTATACATATGCATTTTTTTTTCCCGCACATCACTGTTTGATATATTGTCTATGGTGCATCGGGATGTATGTGTGTATGTCGTGTGTGTATCTGAATAAATAGAAGGTAATAGAAAAGTTTATGTCTCTACGATTACCTAGGGCTATTATCAAAATATAAATATATATATATATATATATATATAGGTGAAGGGATGATATTTCTTTCCATTTCTTTTTTTTAACCCAAAGTGAGAAAGTTAAGGGCAATGCTTGACTTCATAATTTAGTCTTGAGGTTATCCATGAAGAAGGGAACCTAAAATTACTATTTTATTCAGGAAGGAGGATTTGATTTGGATATGACTTACATTACTGAGAATATAATTGCTATGGGGTTCCCTGCGGGTGATATGAGCTCTGGGTTCTTTGGGTTTGTCGAGGTAAATTGTTAGTAGGGGTTGCATCCTGCATGTAGTTAATTGAATTCAATGATGTTATTGTTCTGTACTGCATTAGTAGGTGTGTTTTGGACAACAACACAGGGCATGCAGAAGATTTATTGTTGTAATTTTAAGTTCGGGTTTTAGAGCGCTTTTAAATAAAAATATGTAGATGTTTTGGAATATTTGGGTTGTGGTTCATGACCTACAATGCCCGATGTTATTTCCATGCTAACAAATGAAAATGTGGTTGATATGAAACATGATTGAGTATGTATGTGATTAACTGTATGTGAGTTGAAGTTTTACATTTAGGAAAAGTTTTGTTCTCTTTAAGAGGTTTCAATTGTCAATTTTGTAATTTTTAATTGAAATCGTGAAAAGCGGTCTCTATACTTCTAAATGCAGGTTATGGTTTGCTGCTAATTTGGAAGAATCACCATCGGGGGGTCTCAAATGTGAACAACTTCAAGAAATTAGAGCACATTGACAAAGGCACTTGCGTGTAAAACTAATTACTAGGTGAGCTTTTTTATATGAATTCTTCTTTTGCTTCATATTTTTGAAATTAATTGTTGCAATATGTTTATTTTTTGGTAGTAAAATGAAGGGAAAAAAAACTTAAATATATGCTTTGATCTCGATTATTAATTTTTCATTTCGTTTGTATAGTCTATAGCTTTAGACTGTATATTCTCATTGTCTTCATCTTTTACTAATTACTAGGTGAGCTTTTTTATATGAATTCTTCTTTTGTTTCATATTTTTGAAATTAATTGTTGCAATATGTTTATTTGTTGGTAGTAAAATGAAGGAAAAAAAACTTAAATATATGTTTTGATATAAGTGTATAGCTTTAGACTGTATGATCTCATTGTCTTCATCTTTTAATTTTATTTTGAACTTTCTTATATTATAGCCTGCAAGGCCAGGGGCTCAGATCTCAGAGTTAATTTCAAGGTACTGCATACTGCAGTCATAATTTATCTATTATCAATGTTTGAAATCATGACATTTCTATTTGTTTCTTTTTTTGGACTATGGAGTCAAGTCTAATCAAGGATGATGCTACTGTTTTGATATGGTAATATTTTGTTTTATGTAGCTCAAAATCACATGTATTAACTCAGTCAATTAACTTGGTTAAATTAAGTTGATGTTTGGCTAATGTTTTTGGGTACTATTGGAGCCATTGGAGATGGCATGTCAACAAACTGTTTATTAGTATATGTTAGCCATCTTTTTAATACCTTGGGTTATGGTAAGACTCTACAAAGTCATGGCAACTTTATGGCTGAGATTAAAAATGTGCTTTACTACCTTCATTTCTAGCTATAATCTTTAATTTTTCTTCTTATATATTGCTAGCTAGCTTAAAGATCTCTCTTTTTCTCATCTTTTTTATTTTTATATTATAGTGCAGTTTATATTTTGTATACTTGGGATTAAAAGTGATGGTGACTGCATTTATAGGTAAATATATAATCTCTTTCAACTATTTTTTCCCCTCAATAAGTGGTATATAGGCCTTTTTGTGGATATATAATGTCTCATGATTGACGAAACTAATGATCACATTAGATCACTGTTTTGGTGTGTCGAAGTCGCAGTTCGTTTCTACTGATGCAATGTTTTTCTGATGGTGATTCTATAATAATACTCATTTTAATAGAAAAGTGCTCATTTTTGGTATTTTTAAACAATGTCAAGGTAGTACTTGCAAGAATATACATTCTTGATATTTAAACTATCAATTTATCTATTGTCAATTGCCTTAAAAGGTTGTAGTTTTTGTTGTATGCTGAAATAATAACTATTATTTTTTGATTATATATATGACTATATCATGTAGTTGAACTCATTAATGTTGCTTAATATAGAATGTATTATGTTTTTGTTGTTTTTGTATTTTTATTCTAACAAATTATATAATCACTTTTTTACAACCAAATGGTGCATTATGACGCTACCAACTAATATATATAAATACACATAAATGATGATATCATCAAATCAAATCAATTGAAAAAATCATTGAGTCCACTCTTAATTAATTGAGTTAACTCACTTAATTTGATAACTCATCTATTCTTCTATTCTTATATATAAAATACCCATAAATAATGATACATATAAATAATTTTTTATTTTTATTCTCTAACAAGAGAAGGTAAGTCTAAAATATTTTTTTATTTTTCGTTCTACCAACTTATTATAATATTTTTATTTAAAAATTATTTAAGATAATATATCTTGACCAATTTTATGTAAGATAATTTAATTATTATAATTTATCAAACATTCATGTCAAAAAAAAAATAATGCATAATTTAATAATTATTTTTACCCGTAAGTGTTTAATAACACTAATCAAATAGTGATATTTGAGTTTAATTGGAATACTAATTCCTAATAATTTTTTGCACTAAATTAAATTGATTATAGTAATATTTGAGAAAGAAATATATACTATACATTTCAATTAATTAATTTAATAATTTAATAATGATATTTTCAAATTTTTAATTGGATATATCTAAAATTGAATATCGTAATAAAAAATGATGTCAAATTTACCCTTGCTCAAATAATTTAAATTAATAAAATAATAAAAATATTATATTTTTTAAATACACATAAGCTTCATATAAAAATATTTTTATAATTTATATAATCTTTTTAAAAATTTTAAAAATTATTATTATTGTTATTGTTATTATTATTATTTAAAAATTATTATTATTATTATTATTATTATTATTATTTTTATTATTATTATTTCAAAATTATTATTATTACTATTATTATTATTATTATTATTTAAAGATAATAAATTTTACTACTCCACTTTGTTTAAAGATAATAAAGAAGAGAAGTGATATGACAAAACTCAAATTGCGTGTCTCCACGTAAATAAAAAGAGAGGCCAAATTACGGTCGACTTTTTTTTTCGTCTGCGTTTGCCAATGACTTAATATTTGAGAGTACAATTATTCGATTGTAACAAAAAAAAATTCGATAACCACAATGAAAATCAGATTCTAGTACAGTAATTAAAAAATATATTATCCCATTTCACGGGTTATCAACTAGTTTCAGTAAATCAGAGAAGAGAGAAAAAGAATCACAGTTCTTGTTTTTTTGAAGATTTATATAAGAAAATAATATTTTTACGTTTTAAAATGATATTTCTCCCCCAATTCACTATTTATGTAAATTATATGAAAGTATTATACGTATCTCATCAATAGCCATCATTATGGTCGCTGAAACACTGATTACGATAGTGTAAGAGTAAAGATTATATTATCCGAACAAATATACGTTTAAACTTTTATAATTATTATATTTAATATAAATAACACTTATTGATTTGATAATAATAATTTTATAACAATATTAATAGTCTTTTAATAAAACTTTAATTATGAGATTCTATTTAGTTATTATTTATTTGAGAAAAATATATGAAACTAACAAAAAAATTTAGTGAAAATATCCATACTCAAGAGAGATCTCAAATGAGTATTATAATCTTATTTTATAAGTGATTAAATCAATTAATATTATACCCAAGCCAAATTTAAGACCCTACAGTTCCTCAAGTTTTATATGTAATAAATGTACGCTTCAAAATTGAGGACTACTAATAAATTTAAATACAAACTTAATTATCTTCGGACCATCACGAGAGTTCTAATAGGAATTTTCATTTAGACAATATCCATACTAAGGAGTCCTCATTATATTTATTGTCACACTATTTATATTCTAATCTATCTTTTCATCACTCTTTTCCCGAGAATTATATTCTCAATAAACAAAGTTGAAAGAAAAGGTGAGCTCAACTAGTCCAAAGAAGAAATATTATAACTAAGATAATGCGTAATAAATTATCAATAGTCTTCAACACAATGTTAAACCGATAAAATACAATAGACAACCAGCTTTAATCATAATGAATATGCAATCCATTAAAAGAGTCAAGTAGAAAATAAAGTCTACTATCTTTTAGGTTTTAAAAGGTTTTCATCAATTTTATCACTAAGACTCGCTTTTAATGAATAAACCACAATATCTAATCATCCTCGCATCACTTGGCCAAGGATTTTCATCTAATTATCAATGGTCATGACTATACCGAATCACCCCGGTCATAATCATACCAAAAATTATCCATCATCGCATTACATGTGCCACCGAGGACTTTTGTCACATCATTTATATCAAACCATGATTATACCGAATGATCCCTCGTCATAATCATACTAAGTTCATCTATGCACGTAAGCCAAAGATAACATAATATAACATGAGGATGATGACAATGACATAATAATTCAATAAAACAAGTTCATTTAATTAATTTATTCAGAACTAATAACGCCCAAATTGTCAACATGATATCGCTTTGTAGAGTAAAATTCAAGAATGCTCGTAAAAATATTTTCATTAAAATATCGGATGAAGTTTAAATATCAAGGATATTCCACTAAATTCATGGAGTATATAAGTCAAAATTTTAACCAACCGAGTATAATAAATAATGAAATAATAAAAGAAATCACCATGCATGCAGTACTTGCAGATGTATAAAGTTATTCCAATGTAATAATAAATATGTAATAATAAAACGGAACCAGTGTCCCGTGTAAAACACATGCAGAACATGATATTTCAATAGAATAATAAAGATGTAATAATAAAGAGGCGGAACCAGTCGGTGTAAAACACATGTATATGATATTCCAATAGAATAATAAAGATGTAATAATAAAGATTTTAACCAGTGTTAAGGTAAAACACATGCACAAGATATTCCAATAGAATAATAAAGAAAGAATAATAAAGATTAAAACCAGTCCCAGGCGTAAAATGTATGCATGTGATGTTCCAACTAATAATAAAATAATAGAAGAATATCACCAAGTATAGGGATTCAGATATACAAAGTTATTCCAATGTAATAAATAAGAATGGAATAATATAAGGATTTCACCAAGTATATGGTATTCGCATATACAGTCATGTATAGTGGTATGCCACTTTTACAAAAGTTATTCCAAAATGTAATAATAAAGAATGGAATAATGTAAGTTCTCTTCATGAATAAAAAAAATAACACCCCTTACGAAAGTACAACAAATAATATCCCTACCTTAGAAGAGTCAATATTGGAAAAGAAATAAAGAAAATACTTTTCTTCTTTCTCTCTATAGTTTCTCTCTCAGAGTTTCAAAGTGAATTTGTAAGAAATAATGAAGGAATGAGCTTTCTATTTATAGAAAACCGAGGGTGGCTCTTGGTCTTAACGAAGGGTCAAAATGACTCTTGGTAATATCAAGAGACAACTACTATTCATGAAGGGGTAATTAACCTTTGGAACAATCAAGAGGTAGCTTAACTCTCGTAATATCAAGGACAACTACTATTTGCGAAGGGGTAATTACTATCGATTTGAAGGTAATTACTATCGACGAAGGTAATTACTATTAAAGAAGGTAATTACTATTAAAGAAGGTAATTACTATCGACGAAGGTAAATACTATCACGAAGGTAATTACTATTCACAAAGGTAATTACTATCGACAAAGGTAAATACTATCGACGAAGGTAAATACTATTCACAAAGGTAATTACTATTCACAAAGGTAATTACTATTCACAAAGGTAATTACTTAGATGACTCTTAGATGATACATATGGCCCCCCATAAAATAATCAAACTTACCACAAACATCTCATAATGCAGACTCTTTATATACATCAAGGATTGAATAAATATTACCACAAATCATTTTATTTTTAATCAACACATATTTAATCTTTCAACAATTATTAATCATTTATAACTTGTCGCCTTAATTAATAATTTAATACTATAACATATTATATGTATGATATAATGTGACAATAATTGAATCAATAATATAAGAGATATGATGCAAAGAATTATCGTAAAGTAATAATTGAGCATACCGAAAGTGACTTCTCACGTAAGCATCAATAATCAATATCGTGCTACTATACAACCACGCCAGACATCGCATTTTTTACTACCGGTAGTTCAACAGCTTTTTCAGAACACCTCCGCCGTTATTTTTATAGAAAATAATTTTGTCGCTTTTCTAACTACTTACAATACTTCCGTCAGGGGTCCACTAATGATCGAGCCGTCCGCATTTAATATTCCCTAACAAAAAAGAATATTCTCCCACCAAACTAATATTTTATAACAACTTGCTTACTTTTGCAAAATTTATAAATATTACCCACAACTATAACATTATATCAAATTTATTCCATAATATTCAAAAATAATATTTATAAAAAATTCATCTTTATTTATAAAAGTCGGGTCTTACAACCTCCCTTCTTATGAAATTTAAGCCCTCGAAATTAGGGTACGCACTGATATGATAAAGAGGTGAGGATACCTTGAATACCTTTTTTTATCGTTAAAATATTAAATTCATCTTCTAATCCTACCAAAGATATTCATTAACAATTCATCTTTGCACTACAAACAGCCAAAGATATACAATCAGTAAAACCAATAATGCCGAGACGCAGCTTTAATAAGATCACGACCAATTAATTATCCATGCACCATCGCCAAGGATATTCGTGTTTTCAATTACTGGCCATGATTATACCGAATAATCCTTGGTCATAATCATACCAAGTCTATCAATGCACTACTACCAAAGATGACTTTTTACCACATCCATGAATTAATATTTCATCACGACTGAGACTCATTTCAATAATTAATCCATATCATCGAATCATCCCCGCACTATGTGCCAAGGATATTCATTCATTAGTATCACAACCACTAATTATCCATGCACTACTACCAAAGATAATCGTGGTATTCATTAAGATTATCCATGCACCACTACCAAAAATTATCGGTATTCATTAAGTATACTACCAAAGATAATACTACCAAAGATAATCGTATTCATTAAGATCACGACCACAAATTATCCATGCACTACTACCAAAGATAATCGTAGTTTTCAATTACGGTTATGATTATACCGAACAATCCTCGGTCATAATCATACCAAGTCCATCTATTCACGTAAGCCATGTATTTACTTTCAACACAATATAAGCATGAGGATAATGATATAAAGAATCAATCAAATGAGATAAAGGATAAATATCAAACATTTATAATATAATTTATCCAGATTCAAGAATATCCCCATGTTATCAATCACTTAATAATCTCATAATCTAATATCATTAATATTATAACAATATTTTAATCACTTCTTAAATTTATAAACAATTTATCTCAATTGTTTACGCTTTTACCATATAATGCATTTAATCATTCAAAATGCCATACTCATAAGATATCATCACCAATTATCAAATCCCTCATCAAAAAAATATGCATATACTCTATATAGGATTCTCTAGCCATAAAATCCTATTTTCAACTTTGTTACTTCACATAACATATTTAACTCATATGTTCAGAATTAAACTATTTTCATGAAAAATACCAAATCAGTCCCAAAAAATTTTTTTTCTGGGATTTAGCATAATATAGTCCCATGATGAAAATATATTTTTCTCGAATTTTAAAATTCATTTACTATTTTTCAAAATTAATTTCTAATTAATTCCTTAAGAAATTAGCTACCTCAAGTTTAACTCCAAAATTCCCAAATCTTGGCAGGACCTTACACATGTTAATGTGAGCCTCCAGATTTAAATTTCATGGTCATCTGAGTTATAGAACTCAGCTTATAGCATTTTTTTCAAAAAAACCTAAATATTGAAATGGTCATAACTTGTTCATTTTAAGTCGTAATGAGCTCATTTTTGGACAGGAGGTACTTTATAACATATATTTTCATGTCCCAAAAGGCAAGATTTTTTTCACATAAATTTAGTGGCCGAAACAGCCCCTAAAGTTTTCGGGCAAGAGCGTTTTTGTAATTTGCAGCTTTGGACTCTTTTGCTAAATTCAGTCCACATAAAAATCTACAAAGACCTTTTCCGTTGATTCCACTTGGATAAGCTACAAAACTCATAGATCTACCTCTAGGACTTGACCACACTTAAAAATTCAAAATATAATAGAGATATGGTCAATTGAATTTCATGTTACGCTTTTTACCAAAATCTGATTTTTCAACCCTTTGTGATTTCTAAGAAACTTTCATGTTTTCACATAATAACCACATAACTCATCATAACACTTACTAATACTTCATATACCCATGATTTTCATTAGTCCAATGCTTTTATTATGACTTTCATCATAATCCTCGTAAATGCATCCTTTTAGTTGAAGAAATATTTGAGGGTTTAAGAAATGAGTTTTCAGATCGGGGTCAATACAAAATTTGATTTCACGCCTAGGGTAGGCTAGGAAATCTTCAAGAATACGTCAAGAAATTTATTAATGATAGAAATATCATTCAAAATCGCTACTCTTTATCCAAGACTTGGATAAGACGTTACATTGATACCAACCGTGACTTCTATCCTTTAACCTAGATAAGACCTCACAATGATACCTATCAACTTGTCATCGCTATTCACGACGCCGCCTACAAAAAGTCCGCTTCGCAGCATTCCACACAAGGAAGTCAACAACGAAAGGATCGGGGCTCTTTTTACTTATGGCTTGATATAAAAAGTGATTAACTTTAGGGTTTGGTTACTTTGAATTCAGATAATGTGTTTGTTAGAATATGAAAGCTAACAACCTTACAAAAAGAATAATAAGTAGTTAATCAATCGTTTTCAAAAATTACCTCAAAGGCAAGTATTTTCAAAGAGATAAGATCGTGAAAGTGTTTATTTGAAACAACAAGATTAATAAAAATGGAGGTAACGGAAGGTTTCTCCCAACGAAGTTTCAATAGATAAATCAAAGTCTAATTTTTCCTGAGTCAAATTTAAACATTGAACACAACTAGGTAGAATAAAAGAGTGGGTAGAACTTGTATTGAATAAAGTATAGACTTCGCAATAATTTATAATTAATTTACCCGTAATAACTTCGTTCGGGTTTTTTTCACAAACGCCTCGCTTAAATTACCGAAGTTCGACTTTTTACTATAGGTACATTCCACCCTTAAGTGCTTCTTCACATTCCTCGATCCATGATTTGAATCATTATTCTCTCGATCCATATCGAATTCGGGTTGACCGCTATGCATGTGGTAATTCAATTCGATGTTGGGTTCTCCCAATTGTCATTCCAAAAGCAAAGTCCATTTCATCTATTTCGCTTTATCGATCGAACGCTTTTTTACACTATCAACGCGCACAGCGCTTTTTACCCATGCATCGCTCTATTCTCCTTCGCTCGCTTGTTTCTTCTTTCAAATGATCTTTGATTTTTAAATTTCGATTCCAACTTTAATATCTTACACCCCGCCAAAGCGTGATTTTGTTCGAGCATCACATATCGGGTAACCCAATTTTGAATTGTTGTATCCCTTTGTTCCACGACAATCGCTTTGTTGCTTCTTCAACTCGTCTTCTTCTAGCTCACGAACACGATTTTGTAATTCTAAGTTTTGATCATAAATTTCTTCTAACCAATTCTCCTCGTGTTCCTCTTCTTCCTCTTCTTCTCTCTCTCACCGCTACCTCTCAGAACTAGCTCGGGTGTAAACAATTAGTTCTTCATTCACTACGTGGATATCTCTAATTTGTTCCTCGTCCGATAATCGCATTAACTCGATTAGTGATTAAAGGTGTCACAACTGGCCACATTCACTCCATTGTGAATATTTTCACCGCCATTTCCAAACACCGCCACAACACAAGGGTTAATTAATATATCAAATATTATCCCTATACTCGACCACCAATTAAATAACAAATAAACTTAGGTAGGTCATACTAGTGAAGGAATTCCCTGCCTCTCCCTCCTAGTTCTTATCTCGCATCTTAGCCTGTGGATCATATCCTAAGCTTTGATACCAACCGTGACGCCCCAAAATTAGGTATACGCCACCCATCTTGGGTCGCCACTTATATGGTACATAAATTCAAATACAAACTTAATTATACATCCGTCAGGTAACATACGACAATACATAAACCGAGAGTTCTAATAGAATATTGTCATTTAGACAATATCCATACTCAAGGAGTCCTCATTACATTTATTGTCACACTATTTAATGTAATAGTGAGGACTACTAATGCTATCTTCGGGACCATCACTCTTTTCCCCGATTCGTCTCCGCCTATATTCTCATTTCTCAAGAGAACAAAGTGAAAGAAAGGGTGAGCTCAACTAGCCCAAAGAAGAAATATTATAACTAAGATAATGCGTAATAAATTATCAATAGTCTTCAACAATGTTAAACCGATAAAATACAATAGACAACCGTTTAATCTAGCAATGAATATTTAATCCATTAAAAGAGTCAAGTAGAAAATAAAGTCTACTATCTTTTAGGTTTTAAAAGGTTTTCATCAAATTTTATCACTAAGACTCGCTTTAATGAATAAACCACAATATCTAATCATCCCTGCACCACGGCCAAGGATTTTCATCAAATTATCAATGGTCACGACTATACCGAATCACCCCCGGTCATAATCATACCAAAAACTATCCATCATCGCATTATGTGCCACCGAGGACTTTTTTGTCACATCATTTATATCAAGCCATGATTATACCGAATGATCCCCGGTCATAATCATACTAAGTTCATCTATGCACGTAAGCCAAAGATAACATAATATAACATGAGGATGATGACAATGACATAATAATTCAATAAAACAAGTTCACTTAATTAATTTATTCAGAACTAATAACGCCCAAATTGTCAACATGATATCGCTTTTGTAGAGTAAAATTCAAGAATGCTCGTAAAAATATTTTCATTAAAAATATCTGGATGAAGCTTAAATATCAAGGATATTCCACTAAATTCATGGAGTATAGAAGTCAAAATTTTAACCAACCGAGTATAATAGCGAATGAAATAACAAAAGAAATCACCATGCACGCGAAGACTTCAGAGATGACAAAGTTATTCCAATGTAATAATAAATACGTAATAATAAAACGGAACCAGTCATGTAAAACACATGCATATGTGATATTCCAATAGTAATAATAAAGATGTAATAATAAAGATTTTAACCAGTCCTGTAAAACACATGTATGAGGATATTCCAATAGAATAATAAAGACAGTAATAATAAAGCGGAACCAGTCCCCCAGAAAGCATGATATGTGATGTTCCAACTAATAATAAAATAATAGAAGAATATCACCAAGTATAGGGATTCCGATATACAAAAGTTATTCCAATGTAATAAATAAGAATGGAATAATATAAGGATTTCACCAAGTATAGGTATTCCGTGATATACAGTCATGTATAGGTATGCCACTTTTACAAAGTTATTCCAATGTAATAATAAAGAATGGAATAATGTAAGTTCTCTTCATGAATAAAAAAAATAACACCCCTTCTTACGAGTACAACAAATAATATTCCCTACCTTAGAAGAAATTTGAATATTGAAAAGTGAAGAAGAAAATTTTTTTCTTTTCTCTCTATAGTTTCTCTCTGTAGAGTTTGTTGAATTCGTAAGAAATAATGAAGGAATGAGCTTTCTATTTATAAAAACCGAGGGTGGCTCTGGTCTTAACGAAGGGTCAAAATGACTCTTCGTAATATCAAGAGACAACTACTATATTCATGAAGGGTAATTAACCCTCGAACATCAAGAGATAGTTTAACTCTTCGTAATATCAAGGGACAACTACTATTTCATGGAAGGGTAATTACTATCGATTTAAGGTAATTACTTATCGACGAAGGTAATTACTATTGAAGAAGGTAATTACAATCGACGAAGGTAAATACTATCGACGAAGGTAATTACTATTCACAAAGGTAATTTCTATTCACAAAGGTAATTACTATCGACGAAGATAAATACTATGATGACGGTAAATCTATTGACGAAGGTAATTACTATTCACAAAGGTAATTACTATTCACAAAGGTAATTACTATCGATTGAAGGGACTCTTAGATGATGACATATGCCCCCCCATAAAATAATCAAACTTACCACAAACGCCTCTCATAATGTAACTTTTATATACATCAAGGATTGAATAAATATTACCACAAATCATTTTATTTTTAATCAACACATATTTAATCTTTCAACAATTATTAATCATTTATAACTTGTCGCCTCAATTAATAATTTAATACTATAACATATTATATGATGATATCGTGACAATAATTGAATCAATAATATAAGAGATATGATGCAAAGAATTATCGTAGCAATAATTGAGTATACCGAGTGACTTCTCACGTAAAGCATCAATAATCATCGTGGTGCTACTATACAATCAATCGTATTTTTACTACTAGGTAGTTCAATCAGGCTGTTTTGGCGAATAATCCTGCCAGTTATTTTTATAGAAAATAATTTTGTGGATTTTTCTAACCACGATACTTCCGCGTCCACTAATGATTTATTGCATTTAATATTCCCCGATAAAAAGAATATTCTCCGACCAAACTAATATTTTATAACAACTTGCTTACTTTGTAAAATTTATAAATATTACCACAACTATAACATTATATCAAATTTATTCCATAATATTCAAAAATAATATTTATTATCTTTTTAAAAGAGGTCTTACAATAAAGATTTCATTTATTTTATTTTTTTTCAACTTTGATTTATTTTAAAATAATTATATTATAGTTATAAGTTATTTTGAGATAAGTTACACATTACTATTTTCATTCCAAAATTTGAGATAAAATTAGTATGATTTATAAAAATTTAAATGAAATAAATTTTATAATTAATAATTTTTGTTATACTATATAATTATAATAATTGTATGGAAAACGTGATGTATATACTAAATTACAGAAGATATATCGCCTATGACGACGGTTTTTTGGGCTACGTCAAAAAGAAGAATATAACCCCAAAAAACTCATCACATACTCCATTTATGTAATACTTTTAATATTTTATCAGTATTAATTAAAATAAAATAAATTTATATTAATTTAAAATTAAATATATTATTATTTGACCTTGTAATTTTAAAAATTATAACTAACGTTTTTACAATTTATTTTTCATAAGTGATTTTTTAAGTAGTTGTCAAACACAAAATTCACTTAAAATAACTTTGTAAATTTTTATTATGCACGTACTACTGTCAAAAATGAGAAATTTCGCTTAAAACAAAAAAGGAGTCAACAAGTAATATAAATATTTTAATTTCATAAAAAATCGATCAATTTGGAGCCAAATTCATTTTGAAGGGGATACAATTATGCGGTGCAGATTGGATTTTTCACTAATTTGGAACTTTACCACTCTTAAAAAATTTTGAACCGAAATTGTACCTGATTTAAGATATTTCTATACTAAAATACCGTACCAATTTGCATCAGTCAAAATTATTAATATTTTGATTTAATATTTATTAAATTAATTTAATATTTTTATAATACGCATTTTAACAATATTCATTAAAATAAATCAATAAATATTAACAAGTAATATAAGAATGTATGTTCAATTAAAATTTCAATAACATTGTTACAATTTTAACATTATTATATTTTTAATACATATCAACTAATATAAAATATTCATAAATTAACTTTTGATATGCAAAGCTATAAAAGTAATTAAAATATATGTTTGAGTAACTCTATGTTTATATAATTCTATATAAAAATAATAATCATATGAAATATAGAAATATAATTAAAATTAATAAGTGCATATAGAGCAGTTTAAGGACTGTGCGGTGCACCAACCGTTTAAAGATAAATACCAAAATTTAATAATAATTTCTAAAAATTTAATGGATGTTGGAGGTTGTTGGCTACTGCTAAACGTTGGCACAGCGTTGGGGAGGATTGGCCGTGGATGGTAGCTGTAGGTGAGAATAGATTAAAAGTTGAATTCAATTATTTTTGGATTGGTGGCTGCAATAGAAAAGCCTTGGGAAGGAGATGACGGCTTGTGTTAACTTGAAAGAAGTAATAGATACTTTTTTTGTTATAATAATAATAATAATAATAATAATAATAATAATAATAATTATAATAATAATATAAGTAATGAATGAAAAGAATGTAATAAATTTAATCACATTTTAAAAGATAATGTAAATTTAAAATTTTAGTTATTTTGCAAAATACTTATAAAATAAGAATAGTTTTGATTGTGTTAATATAAAATTGGTATTTGTGACAATAAAAAGTATCATAAATTATTAATTTTTCTTCTTTAAAAAATTTTCCTCCAAAATTTGTTTGGGAAAATTTTTACCTCCATATAAAAATATGACGCCATTGCATACTTTGTCACTAAATATAAGAATTTATGACGAACCAGTGTTGTCACTTATCTACTCATCCTATTAGTGACGCACTAGTATCTCATCATATAAAATTGGTATTTGTAACAATAAAAATTGTCATAAATTATTAATTTTTCGTCTTTACAAAATTTGCCTCCAATTTTTTTTTTTAAAAATTGCCTCCAAATAAAAATGTGATGATATTACGTACTTTGTCACTAAATATAAGCATTTATGACAAATCATTGTTGTTACTTAACCACTCATCTAATTAATGATGAACGAGTCTCTCGTCATATAAAATTGGTATTTGTGACAATAACAATTGTCATAACTTATTAATTTTTCGTCTTTACAAAATTTGCCTCCAAATAAAATTGTGACGATATTACGTACTTTGTCACTAAATATAAGATTTTATGACAAACCATTTTTGTCACTTATCCACTCATCTAATTAGTGACGAACGAGTCACTCGTCATATAAAGTTGGTATTTGTGACAATAAAAATTATCATAAATTATTATTTTTTTCGTCTTTAAAAAATTTCCTTCTAAATTTTTTTAGAAATTTTTTGCCTCCAAATAAAATTGTGATGAATTTGTATTTGGCGTCACTAAATGTGAACATTAGTGACGAAAACAAATTGTCACTAAATTTTACAAATAATGAATGACAAACTATTATGTTGTCATCGAAAAAAATAATTGGTGACAATAAATACTGTCATCAATTATTACAAAATATCACTAAAAGGTTTCCCCCTCCAAAATTTTGGTGCGAAATTCTACCTCCAAAATAAGTTGTGACGAAATTTTCTTAATCGTCATCAAATGTGTAAATTAGTGACGATATAAATGATTAATAGTAACAAAATTAAAGGTCGTCACAAAAACAAAAGTTTTAGTGACGATTATGAATTTCATAATTATTAATTAACAAATTGTGACAAAAATTTGTGCGTGGCAAAAAATTCGTCATAAAATGTGTGATTTCTTGTAGTGTTCTCAGCTATCACATGAGTCCTCAATCGAAATCTTAGAACTTCTAACTTTCTCTTTACTTAATACGAATTTTCTTTAATTCATATGCTATCCTTTACAACTCAATCTGAGTTCTTCTTCCCGTACTACTTCGTAGTACCATTCATTCATAGCATTAGCTATAAATCATCCATCGTTTAATCAGATCATCTGTTACTACGATTTACTATGATCATGTGGTGATCTTCTTATCCTTCTCTCTACGATTATAGTCTTAGGTACTCATACCTAAGATTTATAACCTATCAGCTCTGATACCTACTTGTAACGCCCCGAAATCCGGTCTATCTTCACACCCGAATTTCGTACATCACGAGTACATCATTCATCCAAACATACATCATTATATACTGAAATATAATAACATACATTCTAAATTCCCAGGTTCTAAAACCTTATAACCTTTCTCATTACAAATAATGATAATTACATTATTCCTTTCATCTTACAAGAGTGACTTTTATACGCCACCAAGGATACATAACAATTCATTAAACTAGTCTATAGTTTAATTTTCATCTTTCTACATTACAAGTCTTCACTTGATCTTTTCGCTCATTCACATTCTGAATGGCACTTCATCTGGATACCGTCAACTTGATTTTTATGGGATCCTTAAGTTCTTCTAACATCGTTCACTGAAAATATTTTTATTTAAAGCAAGTGTGAGCATTCAATTGCCCAGCAAGTCATAACAGTTAAACATACAACTTCAAGAGTTTAACATTCCTTTGGAACATCGATAACCGAACAAAGGTTATGAAGCAGCTTGAACAATAGGAATAATCTCGATTCCTATCATTTTAAAATATTAGTCACATTCACTTTGAAATACTTTAATTCTCTACTCTCTTTCATATACACATTACATCGGCTAGAATTAATAGCATTGAGACTCAACAATAACTGGTTCATGTATAAACAAAACATTCTCATATTGAGCAGTTCAATCATAAAATAGTTCATATCATAGAAACACCAAGTGTTCACATCAGGCACAAGGCCTCATCACGCTCTACCACCTCGCACAAATATCGCACATTCACACATGTATGCGAGAACTTCTCAAGTTTAACATCTCGAGAGGTTTAAGAAACTAGCATTCATTTAAAATATGAATGAAGTTAGGAAACTTGCCTTTACGCATGGCATTTCAAACTTCTATTGAACTGTTTATTCAATCCCTATAACACATAAAGAAATAACACATACACCAATTAGTCATATACTTGACTTACACATTAGTTTACTTAACTTTACTTCTTAGGGTTCGCGTTCTTACAATATAATTTTACGCGACTAACATTCATTACTGGTTTATGGCTTCATGACATGTGGAGATGTCTTACTCAAAACGTTCTTCATCTTTGATGATTTACATTCTTATATTCTTCTTATAACTTCTCTAGCACTCAACACACATCGCTTCTCTGCTGGTAGTCCATATGGTACTCTGAGTGGTTTCCCACAAACAACCAACAAACAAGTTCCCGTCTCATCTACACTGCCATCACAGTGAGTTAGATCGGTTGCCAGTTTCGTATATACCTTCGCTCTCTGAAGGAATTGTTTAGCCCAACTCCTATATGTCAACCATCAAAGGTTACGATTGTATCACAACCTAAATTTATCTTAACTTATACGAACTATTAACTATAATGTTCGTTAAGTCAATTTCTTATTCCTTTTGGCTTTCTGGCAAGTAATTGCCATGCCTCAGGACTCATTCTTATCGGACTCATATTCGGCTTTCATTAATCTTATTACCGTTCGATACGGCTTTCTCGATACCAATCATATGTTACTTACTACCTTTGTCAACGTCTATGTCATACAACTAGGGTATACTTAGCACGTTCGTCCAATGCGAATACGATTCACGAGGATCGTTTACGTATTCAACATTCACATTGCTCATCTCTTAACCTCTCATTCAACATTTACTCAAGGTTTTAATCGCTTTCAATCGTTATCCATCCCATGAACCCCATGTTCTTTATTCTTTCTTAACGTCGAAGCCATACCGATCGTTGTATGCTAAGACCGATCGTTCATCACAACAACGTTGCATTCACAGCATCTATACGCTTTACACTTATCTCTCATTACCACAACATAACATCGAAATGTTATTCATTACTTTCGTCACTCAACGTCTAAGGAATCACAATCATAGCAATCCCTCACGTTCGTTTATTGCGACTACGATCCCCGGATCTTGGTTCTGTAATCCGCAATTACATTCTTTTAATCTCGGTTAATCATTCCATTCAACCTTCATTAAAGGTTTAAAACACTTGATTAAGTGTTACATTAGGCGAATTACATGTTCACATTTCTTTCTTGTACATCCCCCAGTAGTTGAGCACTTAAAAGCTCATTACTGGCCTTTTTCCTTGTACCGGCGCTGCGACGTAACTCTCTTCACTAAGACTCGCACTGCGACGCGAGTTAGTAGTGTCTGGCTCTCCGGTCTGGCGCTGTAGCGCCACCTTACAAGGCATGTTTGGCACCGCGACGCCAAGCCCTTCTTCTCAAAAATTTTTCTAAGTGTTAACTTCATTTTGAGACGTTTACTTTTCGATCTCATAACTTCTTCGTTATAACTCGGAACGAGGTCATTCCAAAGCCATTTTCTTCTTTATCTTACGTACTTTGATTACCCACGGACAGAACTTCATTCTGAATCCGTTAACATGCCATTCAATTGGCTTAATCTTTGTCCGTTAACATGCCACTCTCGGAATGACTTCGTTATAGCTCCGTTTTAATCCGTTCTTCATGAACATTTCTACCGTTCTTAACCAAGCAATAAGCGTTTAACTTATACGCGATGGTTTTAAACTTGTCCATCAACAACAATTATACTACGATGGTTTTAAATTTTTCCATCAACAATGTTCTTTGTGTTCTTCGCGTGTTCTTCGTTTGATCTTCATTTTAAATCGATATTTTGGATTACATTTCACTTTTTCTTGAAATTTGATGTTATAGTGTTAGGTTTGTAATATTCTTGAACGCAATCAAATTGCAAAAATTAAGCGGAAGCGTGTAAAAATCAGAGTTTAAAAATTTACAAACCATAAACCCGGATCACCCTTTATGCACAATTATTAATTAAACGAAAAGATAAAGAATAAATCATACCCTTGAAGATCGAGCTTCCTCAGGTACAAGTTCACCTCCAAATCCTTTCGCGTTCAATCTTGAATCCACCGGGTTTGGTTCCTTCCTTTGATCAACGTTAGCCACCCAAATGTTTGGCCTTTAGAGGTGATCCACCAAGGAAGAATAAAATTCAAGAAGATGGGTGTTATGGCTAACCCTAGTTTTCTATCTCTATAGAAAAGGCATACTCCCCAACAACTTGGAATTATTACGTACTTTGTTAAAGTCAACAACCCATACCACCCATAATAAGACTCCTCTTATTTATAGATGTGGGCAACCCACCTTAACAATTAAGGAATTGGGTTTTAATTAATTAATTCTTTTAATTAATTAGGCTCCCTAATCTTATTAGGGATAATTAATTAAACTCTTTTAATTAATTTAACCTCCTAATCTTATTAGGATTAAATGAGAGTACTTATATTAAATTAATTCCTAAACTCTTTTAGAAATTAAAATAATAATAATTGTAATAATATTAATAAGACTCCTCTTATTAATTTATATTTAATATTTCTAAAATATTAAATAATAATATTAAGCTATTTAATTTATTCTATCACCATAGATTAAATTAAATATACTTAACTATATTATTACGATTATGCCATTAACTTCTTAAATAATTATTCTTCCTTTTATGGTGTGACCCTTTAGGTTCTCCATATTAAACCCAGGTTGTGAATAAATCAATTAGAACAATTCTAATCTTATTTAAATAAATAAATTAAATAATTAATTTATTTAAATAATATTTATTCTACAATAGGATAAGCCTCCCTAGCGATCAGCGACTTTCCAGATAATATAGATTTCAACATTAATCATTAAAGAACCTTTGAGTAAATAGTTACCGCATAATTCAATCCTTCCACCATACAATGTCCCAATTAAATATAAGACATGGAATTTTCGTCAAGTCTTATTTTATTTAATCATATGTATTTCGATCCTTAAATGCACAACTCAAATAATGCAAATTAGAAACTCCTTTCTAATTTCATTCTCGCCGCCAAGGACTCTTTGGGTTGTCATTTATCGAATCACATAGGACATTCTCTTTTTTATTAGAAGTGGTAGATTCTTTATTGATCATACATTATCTCCATGTACAACTTATTATACCCAAGCATACCCTTTGATATACCCTAAGGGTCTTAAGGAATAAGTCAAAGTATAACTCATCATACACAAGATACTATGATGATCTCAAGTCCAAGGATTACTTGTACTACTATCACTACAGAATTCCTATTGACAGCAAATAAAACTCCATTAGGTATTCCTTAGCGAGCCAACGTTCAAATGAACTTATTCTCTAATAAGCACCTACATACTTGCTTTAGTGTCTCCACACAAATGATCATGAGATCAATCATCCTCATCCAATGAGCAAGAAACGTATGTACCAATCTATCCGGATTCACTAATCCCCTATTTAGTAATCCAATAATTGGGAACTATTTTAGTTTTTAAGCTTTCTAAGAATTTAGATCTCATTAGAATGATCATCATCATTATTCTAAAAGCATTGCTTAAAACTATGGGTTTATCACATATTATAAAACAAAGATCATGTAGATAATTAAAAGCCTTTAATAAATTAATACTTTTTATTAATAAATGAATAAGATTGTTACAAAGTATATGCTTTATCATCAAACATGATTGGCTTGTGCATACTACTTTCAATCTCCCACTTGCACTAAAGCCAATCGTCATGGTATCTTATACTCTTCTTCTCTAAGTGACGATTATCCCGCCATTGGATAAGCTTTAGTTAATGGATATGTAATGTTGTTCATGAGAGTCCACTATCTCTATTGTGATTTCCCATCTTTCAATGATTCTAATAATCAAATGAAAGTGCCACAACACATGTTTAGATCCAAGTTGAGACTTAGGAACTATTCCTAGTTCAGTAATGAACTTTAATCCAAACAATCAACTTGCGACTTCATTTATAACTATATACTTTGTCTTAATTACTAAACCAAAGAACTCTTTCTTTGTTTGGAACCTTTCCAATTCAACGCTGCTCGATCATGGTAACACTTTACCTTAAAGTGAATTTTTACGTCGTCTCGGTCTGCATTTGAAAAACTTGAGTCTGTTAAGCCCTCTAGTTTAAATTCAGACCCACCATGTATGCTCACATTCTTAGTGCTGGTTAAACACTTTAAGATGTTTTTCATCGACTCATAGTGAACTTCTCCATAATATGACCGATCAACATCGTGTCTCGTACATTTCATTGCATACATGATTGTCACTCACGCGACCTCTCTTTTCGAGAGTCTGTGGGGACTATTAAGAGATACACTCCATAGCTCATCGACATGAGACATCTCTTGAGTTTGCCATGCTAAACGACTTTAGCATCAAATGAATATATTCCTTGGGTTAAGTCGAGCATCCTGTTGAATCTATCTATATAGATTTATATCCCCAATTAAGATACTCTTCCAAATCATTCATGGAGGAATGTTTAGACAACTTTATCTTTACTGATTGTAGCATTGGTATGTTATTCCTCATCCGTAGTATATCAACATATAATACTAGAAATTTCACGACTCTCCCACTGACCCTTTTGTACACACTGGAACTCTTACCTCATCGTATGTAACTCTGGATCATCATCTTCTATGATGCGTACCTCATCATCATCATCTATGATGAATCCATACCTCCTGTATCTTCTTGGTGCTATTCCATTTTTGATTATTGGCCAGGTACAATAGGTCTATCTCTGAGTTTCTCTTATTTGACTTATAGTGTTTTGTGGTTCTTGAACTTTTCAAGATCTATTATCCTCCCACTAGCCCCTTCAATAATAAACACCTTTATCTTAGAAGGCAGCGTGTTTCGCAATAAACACGTTTTGCTAAGTAGGATTATAGAACATATATCCTAAACTTACTTTAGGATGTCCCACAAATCTGTATTTGTCAAATCTTGTCCCAAGCTTATCCTTTGAAAGCGTTTCACATAAGTTGGACAACCCCTTATCTTAACATACTTAAGATTAGGAATCCTCCCTGTCCATAACTTTTATGGAGTCTTGAAAATGATTTCGAGGTTACCTTTGTAGATATGCGTACCATTTCTGGGACATGATCCTGAAGGATCTTTGGAATGCTCGGTAAAATCATTTTGGACCGTACCATGTTCAACAAGGTATGATTTTTCCTTTCAGATACATCAATCAATTATTGCGTTTCAGGATGTTTCCATTATGAGAAAACCATTTGAGATGATCTAGAAACTTATTGCACAAGTATTTATTCCTCGATCTAATCAAAGAATCTTAATACATTGCCAATTTGTTTCACTTGTAATTCTTTGAACCTTTCAAATAATTCACACTTGTATTTTAACAAATACACACATTCAACTCTTTGAATGACCATCTCCTTTTCTTATACTAATTTGTTCAATATGCAAAATAATTTTTACATAAGTCAAGTATCCAAAATCCATTAAGTGATATTCCAGTCCTATACAAAACATTATTATTATAAATAGAACAACAATTGTTCTTAATTATAATACCAAAGATTTCATTGTCCAACAATAAAATGGAAATAATATTTTTAACAAGAACTGGAATACAATAACAACTTATTGACTTAATAGATTTGCCCGTAGGCATTGCTAAACTATAAGTTTCTATGGCTAATATGGCAACCTTTGCTATATTTTCCACACATAGGATTACTTATCTTTGTTTAACTTTCTATACGCTTGGTCCTTCATAAATCTATATTTATGATAACCAAAGTCGGTATCCAATACCCAAGTAGAACCTTGACTTAAAGAAAATTTATTTCAATCATGAACAAAAACTGTATTGTAACCGAAACTTCACTAAGCTTCTTTGGTTAGCCTCTGCAAGATGCTTCTTGCAGTTTCTTTCCAGTGTCCAGGCTTATTGTAGTGGAAGCAAACTCCTTTGCTATCTGTGATCGATTTTGTTCTTATTATCCTTTGTTTTTGCCTTTCTATTTACCTTCTTTGAATCGTTCTTCTTTTCGGAAGATCCTTTGGCCCATACCAAGAAGACTTGATCTTTCTTGGTTGGAAAGTGACTCTCAACAATTTTTTAATATGTTAAGCAAATCGGTGAGAGGCGATATCTAGCTTGTTCATATGAAAAATTCACAATAATGTGAAAGGAGTCCGGAGTGAGTGCAAGATCAAATCTTGGCTCAACTCTCCATCCATGACAAAACCAGTTGTCCTAATTGATCAATCAAATTGATTATGTTAAGAACTTTTTGTCTGCATACTATAGTGCTATTGGCCAATTCTAGATCGGAAGAGCTCCTTAGATATGTCGATATCTATCATCCTACTTTCCTCACCATCAACTACTTAATGTGCGGAGAATATAGTAGGAGTATCCATAGTTTCAGTCGATTTGAAGCTTGTTACTCATGGATACGAGCATGATGCATTGAGCCAACTGTGCATCATTTTGCCACTTTCTAAAAGTAGCAATCTCTTCCTCAGAGGCATTATGCGCAACCATTGCGAGGATAGATAGGCGTATTGAGGACATAAGATAGCTTTTCAGCTATGAGAACTATTCTCAAATTCCTTAACCAATCCATTTAATCCGGTCTGGTTAATTTAGCATCTAATATGCTTTGTAGTGATAGTAATTTTAGACATTGTAAAGTTCTGTAAATGAATTTGTAATTAACAACATTTTTAACATACATTCTTTTATTAATTACCAAAATAATTTAGGTCTTGTTTTAAATTGGTATCTCCCACTATTTTCTTCAAACTATATTACCCTCACTTATATAGTTCGGCAAAATCTAATTAAAGATTTGCTAGTGAGAATAAGGATCCCATTTCAAATGCATATAGCCTTGTGGTGACACAACAAACTTTATATAAATAAATAGGTAGACAACTTTTGTCAATTACATCAACTATGCAACTCCTTTTCTTTTGCCTCTTAGATTATTTTGATCAGTGGTGGCACATTCGAATCAAAATTATCCAAGTTAAGTCCAAACCTAGCACTCCATATATTCAAAAAGAAAAAATATCATCCTTGTGGTGACACAACAAAATAATATTGTTCTATTTTCTTTATAAGCATCAAATGTGATAAATTAACATCTTAAATACTTAATACTTGCCTTGTGGTGACACAACAAACTCATATTAAATATTTAATACTCTATTAATTTTATCATGCTAGAAGGCGACGTTCGATATTCCAAATATCTTTGAACGCTTAGAACTTAATATAAAAATTGAGGGTTTGTTATTAATTTGTCTCATCTTGTTTTAGTAGTATGCACATATATATATAAAATACGCGTTATATTAATGAACATGCAAGCATGTTTGCATAATATATAATATATATAGTATAAGCATGCACATATAGAATACTATATTCTACCCGAATTGATTATGGACTTTTATTCTAGTTTGGTTCACTAGAGCCACCAAGTGAACCAAAAGGTCAAACCCTAGGGTGCAAGAAATAATATTTAAATATAACTATTACATTTAAACTAGGGCTTCATTACAAAAGCGGGTCTTCAAGCGCTCCTTGCTCCTTGATCTCCAATTTTTGAAATTAATTCTAACTATTCATATTACAAAACTATTTAAAATAAATAGAAACCTTGATCGTGATCGAGGGAAATACATAGGAGGAGTTAGAATTTACATTAAGAAAAATTAGAGAAGGCAGTCTGTACGAGACCCCATTTAATAAAACCCATACATTCATGCATCCAACTAAAATAAAATCCAATCGCATTGGTCAATAGTCCTTAATCAATCCCATTTATTATCATACACATCACCATATGCATCAATAAATAACATTCATCTTATGAATAATAAACATTTAATATATATATTGATATCATTTAATGGGCAAATTTAGTTAGTATAAAATCTATTTTTGAATCAAAATAAACTCCTTTATTTTAATCCAAATTTAAATCAAAATAAAACTATTTTATTTTAATTTATCCAATTTTGAATAAAATAAACTATTTTATTTTAATCAAAATAAACTCCTTTATTTTAATTAATTTAATTAATTATATATATATATATATATATATATATATATATATATATAAAATCTTTAATTAAAATAAACTCTTTTATTTTAATTAATTATGGAATCCAATTCCATAAAAAAAATCTTTATTAAAGGAAACGGATTATTCTTTTCCTATTCACAAATAAACTCTTTTATTTTGAATAATATGAAATCCTATTTCATATCTAAATAAACTCCTTTATTTAAGGAAACATGGATTCTCTTTCCTATTCACAAATAAACTCTTTTATTTTGAATAATATGAAATCCTATTTCATATCTAAATAAACTCCTTTATTTAAGGAAAAATAAAATCCAATTTCAACTCCAATTAGTTATCATGGAATCCAATTCCAACTCTAATTAGTTAGCATGAAATTCTAATTTTAAAATTAAAATAAACCCTTTTATTTTAATATTAAAATAAACCTTTTATTTTAATTATAAAATTATTTAAAATTAAAATAAAACTTTATATTTTAATATTAAAATAAACCTTTTATTTTAAAATTAAAATAAACTTTTATTTTAATTATATAATAATTAAGAATATATATATATATATATATATATATATTCATAATATATATTATATATATAATTTTAAAATGCAAGTAATAGTATATATAATAATATATATATATAATACAAATAGAAATTTCAATCATTAAAATTGTTAACACGCATCTTTGTATTCTCGAATTTAGTGCATCACTTTCCTGCACGCGTTTTTTTTTTTTAGGTGCATTGGATACTCCCGCCAAACAAAAAAAATTGCACGTAAAAAAAAAAAAATGCATGACCTTTCTTTTTTTTTTTTTTTTTTTTTTTTTTATTTATTTATTAAATTTTATACAATAAAATTATGTCCAATTAAATTGTTCTAAACACATATCAATATATATATTAAATTAAAACAATTAATAATTCGCATAAAGGTTTGGCTCGATGCCACTTTATTAGGTTTGTAATATTCTTGAACGCAATCAAATTGCAAAAATTAAGCTTAAGCGTGTAAAAATCGAGTTTAAAATTTACAAACCATAAACCCGGATCACCCTTTATGCACAATTATTAATTAAACGAAAAAGATAAAGAATAAATCATACCCTTGAAGATCGAGCTTCCTCAGTACAAGTTCACCTCCAAATCCTTTCGCTCAATCTTGAATCCACGGGTTTGGTTCCTTCCTTTCGATCAACGTTAGCCACCCAAATGTTTTGGCCTCAGAGGTGATCCACCAAGGAAGAATAAAATTCAAGAAGATGGGTGTTATGGCTAACCCTAGTTTTCTATCTCTATAGAAAAGGCATACTCCCAACAACTTGGAATTATTACGTACTTTGTTAAAGTCAACAACCCATACCACCCATAATAAGACTCCTCTTATTTATAGATGTGGGCAACCCACCTTAACAATTAAGGAATTGGGTTTTAATTAATTAATTCTTTTAATTAATTAGGCTCCCTAATCTTATTAGGGATAATTAATTAAACTCTTTTAATTAATTTAACCTCCTAATCTTATTAGGATTAAATGAGAGTACTTATATTAAATTAATTCCTAAACTCTTTTAGAAATTAAAATAATAATAATTGTAATAATATTAATAAGACTCCTCTTATTAATTTATATTTAATATTTCTAAAATATTAAATAATAAATATTAAGCTATTTAATTTATTCTATCACCATAGATTAAATTAAATATACTTATATTATTATTACGATTATGCCATTAACTTCTTAAATAATTATTCTTCCTTTTATGGTGTGACCCTTTAGGTTCTCCATATTAAAACCGGTTGTGAATAAATCAATTAGAACAATTCTAATCTTATTTAAATAAATAAATTAAATAATTAATTTATTTAAATAATATTTATTCTACAATAGGATAAGCCTCCCTAAACTAGCGATCGGCGACTTTCCGGATAATATAGATTTCAACATTAATCATTAAAGAACCTTTGAGTAAATAGTTACCGCATGACAATTCAATCCTTCCACCATACAATGTCCCAATTAAATATAAGACATGGAATTTCTGTCAAGTCTTATTTTATTTAATCATATGTATTTTCGATCCTTAAATGCCTAACTCCAAATAATGCAAATTAGAAACTCCTTTCTAATTTCATTACGCATTGCCAAGGACTTGGGGGTCATTTATCGAATCACATAGACATTTCTCTTCTTTTTATTAGAAGTGGTAGATTCTTTATTGATCATACATTATCTCCATGTACAACTTATTATACCCAAGCATACCTTTGATATACCCTAAGGGTCTTAAGGAATAAGTCAAAGTATAACTCATCATACACAAGATACTATGATGATCTCAAGTCCAAGGATTACTTCAGACTACTATCACTACTGAGAATTCCTATTGACAGCAAATAAAACTCCATTAGGTATTCCTTAGCGAGCCACGTTTAGTGAACTTATTCTCTAATAAGCACCTACATACTTGCTTTAGTGTCTCCACACAAATGATCATGAGATCAATCATCCTCATCCAATGAAGCAAACAACGTATGTACCCAATCTATCCGGATTCATTAATCCCCTATTTAGTAATCCAATGATTGGGAACTATTTTAGTTTTTAAGCTTTCTAAGAATTTAGATCTCATTAGAATGATCATCATCATTATTCTAAAAGCATTGCTTAAAACTATGGGTTTATCACATATTATAAAACAAAGATCATGTAGATAATTAAAAGCCTTTAATAAATTAATACTTTTTATTAATAAATGAATAAGATTGTTACAAAGTATATGCTTTATCATCAAACATGATTGGCTTGTGTGCATACTACTTTCATATAGAACATCATTCCTTACTTATTTAACCTACTCATTCATAAGATTCATCCGGATCGCTCAAAATCCTTACGAATCTTATATTTCCTTAAGAAATTTATAAAATAAACTTCTAATTCTTATTTCTTAATTTTCTTACGATTTCAACCATATGAAATCATTTCTAACTTAATCTACTTCTTATCTTCATTAAGTTATGTTTTTGAACATATTAAACTTAAAGAAAATTAGAAGAAACTAGGGTTCAGATTACCGTTATTCATTAATCTCCTTCTGTCGGACAAAGCGTGCACTCCGGCAAGCTTTTCCTCTTTCTCTTCCTCTTCTTCTCCCATCCGAACTCTCTCTCTTTGTTTCTCAAGTGTTGGTTGAAATTTTCAATCAAACAAATGAGCTTAAGGCTTGTTTATATAGAAAACCAAGGCTAGGGGCATTTTTGTCATTTTGCCCTCCCTAACCTCCTTACTATTCAAGGCTTAAGGACTAAGTTAACTTGGCCCTCAAGTTTGCTTAGCCCTTAAGTTTTGTAGTTAAAATCTTTTGGTTTCGTCAAAGACGGTTTTAAAAAGCTGATTCTCGAAATCCAAATATTTTTGGATATTTCGTCTTTCCTTTACCGATTAACTTTTACGTATTCTTCGGATTTCTGAAAAACTGAAAAAACACTTTTTGGTGTCAAGCATTTTCCTTCACGTTTTCCCCAAACGTAGCTAAACGAATAAAAAGTACATAACAATACTTTTCGTCATTTTTATTTTGTCCGATTTCTGCACGTTTTTCGAGAAAAACTTTTATCGGCTTACTTAACTTTTCATGATATATTATCGTCAAATCTTTCGACGGAATGTCATTCTAACATACCAAACTCTCGGAACGGCTTAGGTTATTCAAACCCTAACCCTTAGGTTTCGTCGAGTAAATAGTGCCTATTTCATCTTTTTCCCCAGAAATATTTTGTTCCCGGAAAATTTTTATTTTTGTCTTGAAAATTCTAACTTGTTCAATCTAGCTCGTAGCCAGAATCCTCCCAATTAATAATCATTCTAGGTTATAGAACGATTAATAAACACATAACACAAAATAATATTAATAAAAATTCATTTTATTAATAACTAATTCTTTAAATCTTAATTTCTGGACAATCCGGATTTCCGGGTTGTCACAAAATGCTAGTGGAGGTTTGCTGACTATTGCTCGACCAACGTCAACAAATAATTCCACAAAGAAGAACCTTCAATATGACGTGCGAGGATGATGTCGTGCGATCAAAAAAGATGTCGTGTCGTATTATCCCAATCAATGATATAAATGCATATGTATTATTTGATTGGTTTCTTTGTCAGTATATATATCGATGAATTTGCTAAGAAGTTAGAAATACCAGTGAAGAATTGAATTTCCCTTTAAGCGTAGAAATTGAGAATAAGGAAGTGATTCCTGTTAGATTCGTATACAAGAACTATAGGGTTAATATAAAGGGAAATGTTATGAAAGTAGATTTAATTCCGATAAAACTTGGAGAGTTTGACGTGATATTGGAAATGAATTGGCTATTCAATTTTGGAGCGATAATTGACTGCCGAAAGAAGTGTGTAAACCTTATGACTCCGTCAAAGGTAGTTTTTAATGGTAGCAAATCGCCTAGACAAATGAGATGTCTGACGATGATGCAGGCCAAGAAGTTGTTGAGTCAGGGCTGTGTAGGGTACTTAGCTTACATAGTCGATACTCAAAAGAAGGAGGGTGTAAAATTGGAGGAAATACCAGTGGTTAGGGAATTTGTGGATGTGTTTCCGGAAGATTTGCCAAGACTTTCGCCTAACCGAGAGATTGAATTCGTGATCGACTTAGTGCCAAGAACCGCTCCAATATCGAAGGCCCCGTACAGAATGGCTCCGATCGAAATAAAGGATCTGATGGTACAACTGCAAGAACTATTAGACAAGAAGTACATTCAGCCGAGTGTGTCACCGTGGGGAGCACCGATGTTGTTCGTGAAGAAGAAGGATGGATCAACGTGTCTTTGCATTGATTATAGAGAATTAAACAAAGTCACTATTAAAAACAAATATCTGTTGCCAAGAATAGATGATTTGTTTGATCAATTGAAGGGTGCTAGATACTTCTCGAAAATAGATTTGAGAAATGGGTATCACTAACTGAAAGTAAGGAAGGAGGATGTACCGAAGACGGTATTCCGAACTCAGTATGGACATTACAAATTTTTAGTGATGGCTTTTGGTTTGACAAACGCCCCTACAGCGTTCATGGATTTGATGAACAGGGTGTTTAAACCATTTTTAGACAAGTTTGTGGTGGTATTTATCGATGATATTTTGGTGTACTCCAAAACTCAAGAAGAACACGTGGAACACTTACGTCTAATGCTGGAGACGTTAAGAAAAGAAAAGTTGTTTGTAAAATTCTCTAAATGTGAGTTTTGGCTGGAACGTGTACAATTCCTTGGGCATGTAATCGATAAGGATGGTATTTTAGTGGATCCATCAAAAGTCGAAGCTATGATAAATTGGGAACAAACAAGAACTCCATCAGAAGTGAGAAGTTTCTTGGGATTGGCAGGCTATTATAGACGGTTTATCCAGGATTTTTCCAAGATTTCCACTCGATTGACGAATTTGACGAGAAAATCTATAAAATTTGTTTAGACGGAGAAATGTGGAGAGAGTTTTATAGAATTAAAGAAGAGGCTCAGTTTGGCACCTGTGTTGTCATTACCAGATAATACATGAAATTTTGTGGTGTATAGTGATGCTTCACATAAGGGTTTAGGATGTGTCCTAATGCAGAACGACAAAGTCATTGCGTATGCATCAAGGCAATTGAAAGACTACGAAAAGGGTATCCGACTCATGATTTAGAGTTGGAAGCAGTTGTGTTTGCTTTAAAAATATGGAGACACTATCTCTATGGAGAGAAATGTGAGATATATACAGACCATAAGAGTCTGAAGTATATTTTCACACAAAAGGACCTGAACATGCGTCAAAGGAGATGGATGGAATTAATAAAGGATTGTAATTGTGAAATCTTTTATCATCCGGGAAAAGCCAACGTGGTTGCAGATGCCTTGAGTAGGAAGGGCAGAGAAAAGTTAATGATGTTAACCGATAAGGAGGAGCTCATTTCAGCAATGACAAGGCTAGAGTTGGAAATAAAATTTCCAAAAGAAGCTGATGAAAGATTGTACCAGATGGAAGCTAGTCCAACTTTGTTGGATAAAGTGATAATCACTCAATTACAGGATGAGGAATGCAGAAAAATAAGAGAAAGCGTGGTCGAGGGTAAAGAAGTGAAGTATAAGTTTGATACTGAGGGAATGCTAAGATTCGAGGGACGAATTTGGGTTCCAGCAGTACAGGATATTAAAGAAGACATCTTAACAGAAGCTCATAGCTCAAGATATTCGATTCATCCAGGAAGTATGAAGATGTATCAAGATTTACGACAACATTTTTGGTGGCCAAATATGAAAAGAGACGTTGCAGAATGCATTGAAAAGTGCTTAACATGTCAGAGAGTGAAGGCAAGCATCAAAGACCAAGTGGATTACTTCAACCGTTGGAGATACCAGAATGGAAATGGGAGCACATCACAATGGATTTTGTGGTAGTTCTTCCAACGACTCAGAAAGGATACGATGCGATATGGGTGATTGTGGACAGACTGACAAAATCTGCACACTTTTTGCCAATAAAGATTAGATTTAATCTGGATCGGATGGCGAAACTATACGTCAAGGAGATCGTCTCAAGACATGGAGTTCCAATATCAATTGTATCAGACAGAGATCTGAGGTTCACCTCAAATTTCTGGAAGAGATTACAAGAATGCATGGGAACACAATTGAAGATGAGTACGACATATCATCCACAAACCGATGGGCAAAGTGAACGAATAATCCAGATGCTAAAAGATATGCTTAGAGCGTGCATCATGGATTTCTAAGGAAATTGGGATGATCATCTATTGTTGGTGGAATTTGCATAAAATAACAGTTACCATGCAAGCATTGGCATGCCGCCATACGAGGCATTATACGACAGGAAATGCAGAACTCCACTATGCTGGGATAAAGTTGGTGAACGTCAACTACTAGGACCAGAACTGATACAGTAGACCGCTAAAATTATCAAACTCATCAGAGCAAGACTGGTAGCTGCTCAAGATCGAAAGAAGAAATATGTTGATCAACACAGGTAGAATCGTGAATTTGAAGCAGGAATTTTCGTGTTCTTGAAAGTTTCTCATTGGAAGGAAAAAATTCGTTTCGGCAAGAAAGGAAAGCTAAGCCCAAGGTTTATTGGACCTTTCGAAATACTACGCAGAGTGGGAGAAGTAGCTTATGAGGTAGCTTTACCTCCAGAGTTAGAACATGTGCCCAACATTTTTTATGTGTCGGTGTTGCGACCATATAAACCTGATTACAAACATGTGATCGAGTATGAACCATTGCAGTTCAGTAAAGATTTGTCTTATGAAGAGATTCCTATCTAGATAGTCTACAGGAAAGAACAAGTGCTCAGGAATAAAGTGATACCTTCTGTGAAGGTGATATGGAGGAACCACAATGTCGAAGAGGCTACATGGGAACTCGAAGCGAAAATGATGAAGAATTATCCTGAGTTATTTGTTTAGTCTATGTCTTCGATTCTGGGGACAGAATCTTTGTAAGGATGGGAGAATGTAACGATTTGATTGTTTGAGTTGTGATTCTGGGGACAGAATCCTTGTACGGAGGGAAGGATGTACCAATCCGGAATTTCAAATTATAATTTTAAATATTTATTGAATTATATAAATATTTATTTGAGGTGTTTATTGTTAAATAAATATTTATTGATGTGATGGTTGTTAATAAATATTTATGAATCTAAATTTATTAGATAATATTCTAAATTAAATTAATTTATAATTTAGAGAGTTGTAATATGACATGAGGTGTTATATTGTTGATTAATAATTTAAAATGGTATGTTAAATTATTAAATAAAATTATAATTTTGTGTTATTTGTTTAAATGGTATATTTAATTAAAATGTAAGACCCCATTTTTATGAATAAAGATGATTTTTCTATAAATATCATTTTTGAATATTATGGAATGAATTTGATATAATGTTATAGTTGTGGGTAATATTTATAAATTTTACAAAGTATGCAAGTTGTTATATAATATTCGATTGGTCGCGGAATATTCGTTTTAACAAGAAATATTCGTATAACGGCACAATCATTGGTGGACCCCACAATGGAATTATTGTCGAATTGAGAAAATGATAAAAATATCTTTTTATGAAAATAATGGCAAAAGTTTTACCGTTAACTGTTGAAACACCCGGTGTTAAAAGTACAAGATGTCTACGCGTGGTTGCGTAGTAGCTGCGGTATTGATTATTGATGCTTACATGAGAAGTCACTCGGTTTTGTTCAATTATTGCTATAGTAATTACTGCATAGTATCTCACGTTATTTGATTCAATTATTGTCGATATTATATATATATATTATTAAATCAATAATTGAGACGACAAAGTTATTAATATTATTATTTGCAATATTAACGATGTCTAGAAGTTACGCGAGGAGAGGTTTGGTCACCTAATTGCGCGCATGACAGGAGAAATCCTTATTGGAAAGCCCAGTTTTTTTAAGGAACGACCTGGTCGATTAATATTGTGAATTATAATAATGATGATAAATGTTGTTAAAAATATTGAGGGGATTTTTATGATGTATTTTATGTAAATTTTGCTTATTTTATGAACCCCCATTTACCCAATTTTCAAAATAATCGGTAGAAAGTTTTTCATTATAAGAGGTGGAGCTCACATGTGATGATGACATATGGGGCCCACATGTTTATGACTTTGGGGGAGGTTGGCTGAGAATTTGTTCACGGGTTGTTGTTGGATTATATATATATATGTTATATTAATTTTGTTTTATATATATATATATATATATATATATATATATATATATATATATATTGAAAGGTTGGCAAAGTGGATTCACGGGAGGCATCCCGTGATTTTGTTATATATATATATTATATTTTATTTAAAAGATTTTGTTTTAAATCTGGACCGTCCGTTTAAAAGTAAATCAATCTGGATCGTTCATGAATTAGTTACTATTCAGTCCATTCTTCTATAAATAGAAGCTCATTCCTTCATTGTTTCTTACGAATTCACTGAAACTCTAGAGAGAGAAAACTATAGAGAGAGAAGAAAAGTATTCTGCTACTTCACTACTCCTATATCCAGTACTCTTCTTTCAAAGGTAAGGGGTATTATTTCTTTTGAATTCATGAAGAGAACTTCTGTTATTCCATTCTTTATTATTCTATTGGAATAACCTATATACGCGAACTACCCTATACTTGGTGAAATTCTTCTGTTAATCCATTCTTTGTTATTATGTTGGAATAACCTGTCTATGCAAAGTATCGCATACATAGTGAAATTCTTCTATTATTCCATTATTTATCATTCTGTTGGAACATCCTGTTGGTGCTTTACGCATTACCTGATTCCGTTATTTATTATTCTGTTGGAACATCCTCTCTGTGCGTTTACACATGACTTGGTTCCATTATTTATTATTCTATTGGAATAACACATCTGCGTGGTTACATCGCATCATACATGGTGATTTCTTTTGTTATTCCATTCTTTATTATACTCAGTTGGTTAAAGTTTTGACTTCTATACTCCATGAAATTAGTGGAATATCCTTGATGTTTGCGCTTCATCCAGTATCTTTTAATGGAAATATTCTTCTGAGCATTCTTGAGTTTTACCCACAAAGCAGTATCATGTTGACAATTTCGACGTTATTGGTTCTTGGATAAATTAATTCTTGAACTTGTTTTATTGAATTCTTGTATCATTGTCATCATCCTCATGTTTATATTATGTTGAAAGTCATCTGTGGCCTGTAGTGCATAGATGGACTTGGTATGATTATGACCAGGGATTATTCGGTATAATCATGACCGTAATATTATAAATGATATGATAAAAGTCCTCATTGGCCCGTAGTACATTGATGGACAGTTGTTGGCATGATCATGACCATTGATGAATACACGAATATCCTTGGCCCGTAGTGCATGGATAATTTGTGGTTGTGATACTAATGAATATCCTTGTCAGTAGTGTGGGGATGATGTGGATTATTTATTGTCGAGTCTCAAATGATAAAAGTGATGAAAAACCTTTTAAATCATAAAAGATAGTAGATTTTATTCTCTACTTGACTCTTTTAATGGATTGCTTGTTCCGCTGCAGTTAAACTTGATGTTTGTTATATTGTATCAGTTTAACACTATTGAAGGCTAACGATAAATTATTCTGAATTATCTTAGTCATAATATTTTTTACTGGGCTAGTTGAGCTCACCATTTTACTTTCATTGTTCTCTTCAGGAAATGAGAACGTAGCCGGGACTAGTCGGGGAATGGAGTGACGGTCCAAATGATAGTATTAGTAGTCCTCACTATTCTGTTAAATAGTATGAAAATAAATGTAATGAGGACTCTTTTGAGTGTGGATATTGTCTAGATGACAATATTCTTATTAAAACTCTCAGTTTACGTTTTATCGTATTTTACACGACAGCTGTATTATTAAGTTGTATTTGCATTTTGTATCATGTATTTGGCGACTCAAGATGAGTGATGTATACCTATTTTGGGGGCGTCACATAAAATATAGTGTGTAACTAATTTATTTGATTAATGTTGGATATGGAAATCCAAATAAATAATGTGTGTTTATAAATGATAAACTAAATTATTTATTTAAAATAAATTAAAGGAGTTTAATTTAGTTTTTCCAAACAAAGCTTAAATATATTAAGTCTTTAAATTTTAAAGGGTTTTACCAAACAAAGCCTTATGGCTTTTGGATTATTAATTTTTGAATTTTGAATTATAAATAAAAAATAATATATTTATAATTTATACGTTATATGTGTTGTAACTAATTAGGCTTATTATGGCCATATCAGTTTTCTTTTGTTATTACGCATAGTTGGCTATTAGGGGGTTATGCGTATTCTAGTTGTTTGCTAAGTCTGAGAAATATAGAGAGGCTGTGAGAGAATTGAGAGAGGAAACCTAAGGATTTCACAACAATTCCAGTGAGTCTAGCAAGGATTGTTCCACCAATTGAAGGTATGTTCACAACCTTAGTATTATATATATATAATTTATATATATATATATATATATATATATGTGTGTGTGTGTGTGTGTGTGTGTGTGTGTGTGTTTCATGACAAAAACTACATGTTCTGAGAATTCTAATTTTCTGTAAATTATTGTTATGTAACCTGTTTATGGTAATTATATATAGTTATGATGTTAGAAGTTGTAGTCAGACATGAATGGTATGCTAATTTCGTTGTAAAAAGGAAGAAAAGTAAATTACAGTATGTTTTCTCATATGGCTTACGAAGTACCAAATTTAGTGGCTAGTTTGTATGTTAAACAGTATATTAAGGCTTGATTATGCTAGTTCATTAAGAAACGAAGATAACGTAATTTGAACGAAGGAATTTGGACAAGAATTATGTTTACAGTGTTGATTTTTGTGAAGGATATCAAAAATGGAGTTTTATATGAAAAATATGGAATTTGAGGAAACTAAACTAGTATAATTATTGTTAAATTGTTCTAATTGGTTGATTATGTTGGAAATCATGTTTATGATAGTTTTATTTCAATTGTATGTGTTAATATTACTGTTTGGTGGGTGAAATTGGTTTTAGTTGGCTTAAGAATAGTCTGCGTATTCATGTTCTCAGAAAGCTCGAATCGGTGCGTGGCATGCAAGGTGCAACCCTTTGGCGTATGCCGTTAATAACCTAAGGTAATATCATGGCTGGGCAATTGCGCCAAGAGTCAACACAGACAGTGAAGTCTGCTACTTCTGCAGACTTTGGACATTCATTGAGCTTAACTTTATGATATATTAATGTGTCCAATATATAATAACATGGTTAAAACAAAATCGTGTTAGGTGGTTAGTAGATTCAAAGTTTCAAATGATTATAAGTTATGAACGTGTTATGTTATGACATAGTGAACACAATGATTAGTAAACAGGTGTTGTAAATGTTAACACTTGAAATTTCTGATATTTGTATGGTAGCATAAGACTTATGCTAAAATTAATAACAAGTTTAGCTAGAAATGTGTGTTATGTTGGAACGTGAATGTTAGTATATCTAATAGATGGTGGTTCTAAACCTATGTGTAGGTGAACGTGAGTTTAATATTATATCTTACGCTCGAGGAAAGTTTTTTAACTCTACACTTTCGTTGAGCTAGTTCTATTATTACATTGTGTAACTTTATTCTTATGATTGAGCAAGTTTCCTATCTTAAACTGTTATTGAACAAGTCATTTGTTCCTAAATTTCATTTGAGCAAGCTTTAACTCTAACGTTATGGGAATTCTAATTATGGTTGATTCATTCTAACTTGTTTATAGTTAACCAAGTTTCTTAAGTTCTATTCCTGTATAATGAACGCAGTTTTTGAACTCTCGTCTCTATTATTGAGCTGTTTATTACTTTGCATGAGTTAATACCATGTTGGGCAAGTTTTTAGTTTTCAGCTTGCTATCAGTTAATGTACGTTCAGTAATTTCATTTCTAATGTTATAAGACCCTAACCTTAGCTTATTTATTGTTCAAGCAAAGGTTTATCATTTTATTCATTTTGTTCAATACTTATGCTCTCTAGTTATTTTCAAGCATGAGTTTAATATATATAGTCAATTCACCTATGATTCTCAATTGTTTTATGTTATGTTGTTATTAAACAACTGTTGTGTTATCAAACATTGTTAATTCAACTAGTCCCCTAGTTGATGATCGTTTAAATTCAAATTACCCTTGAAAGCTTATCCAAACCAAACTTTCTTTGGTGTGGACTTGTACTCTAAATACTGAGATGAACAACCCTATTATTGGGGGATAATTTACGCTTAGCATTGAAATGTTTGTGCACAATACATTGTACGAAGGTCTAATCTCCCTAAGTACGAGGAGTCCTTATAGTCTTATGACTATTAAAGTTGAAGTTGAAAGATTACTTACAACTGTGGACATAGTTCGTGGTCTTATGACCCTCAGATATATATATTCCATATTTTGATTCCAGTCTTTGGTTATCATTGATAGAGTACTATTCAGTTTTGATGAGCCTATTCATTGGCAGTTATTATTCTCTTGTTGATTCATTGCTATATCTAGTGAGCATTTGTTTTCCTCACTCTTGCTTAAATATAATTGTTGTAGCTAAATTTGAGAAGGTAGATGAGCCTTCAACTAGCAAAGGAAAGGGAAAAATGTACAAGTGATGAAGTCTTGTAATTTCATTTATTGTTATGATAATAGACTTTTAATTAATGATGTGATGTAATAATTTTATTTCCGCACTTGATTGATGTTAAGGTTAGACAACCTGGGATGTTTATGGATTTAATGATGTAACCCTTTTAAAGGGAGGATTTATGATTTAATTTTATTATATTTTGGTAGATATTATGAATGAATGGAACGTGAACACCAAGTCTTGTGGTAATGAAGTACCTTGATTTGGGGGTGTCACACTCTCGCTTAACACTCTCTGCTCCATTTCTTCCAATTCCCTTGCCAACTCTACATTCTTAGCCACCGACCAGTAAAACAAAGTCCCCATTTGGATCCCTGCCTCCTTACGGTGAGCAATCTCCACCTCCATCTCCTGCATCGCTAATTTCCTCTGATGGTCCCTGTCCTTCAATTTCTGGAACTCAGACTCCCTCTCCCTAGCCTCAGCCTCTAGCTCCTCCACTCTACATCCTAACTCCAAAATATGTTCCTCATACTCCCCCAACATCTGATCCTCAAAAGTAGCCTCGTCGGAGTCCTCCATAGGCTCAGGCTCCTCCTCTGGATCAGACTCCTCGAGTGATGGCTCCATCTCCTCGTTATCGTCATCGATAGGGGCCACTGCTAATATAGTCTTCGCTATCAATGGTGCCTCAAATACCACGTGTATGTCACGCGACTCCTCCTCTAATACTCGGCTAGGTCCTCCCATGTCAGTCATCCTACAACCACCAACATAAGACAAACAAAAATAACAACTCCATCAGAATGTTAAATAAACATATGTTCATTGTATATAATGAAGTTATATTTCATAACACACCAAGTCTCTCTCTAGAAAACTCTACATGAGTTTCATCCCTCTCTATCTTCTAAGTTCTCCTAAGTTATAATCTAAGGACTCTCGCTCCTAAGGATTATAACTACAGTTCTGATACCAACTTGTGACGCCCCCAAATTCAGACCACACTTGTCCCAAATTTGGTTGTCACGTACTAACTATAATAATAAATCAACATCTCGCATAGCAGAATAATACAATAAATTACATTGATAGAATATAATTATCCTTGTCCCACAGTCTCGCAACCGTGACTAATACAATACATCTTAAACTAAATATAACTTAATACAACTAAGTTCATCTACTACCACATAATAGTACATCCCTAGTTTTACAGAAATAACTATTCCAAAGCTTTCTCTTCACCCTTATCCTTGCCAGAGGGTTCACCACATTCTGCCTTCACTGAAAGTTTTATGTAAAGCAAGGATGAGCAATAATTTTGCCTAGCAAGTAATATAGAAAAAAGGGTAAACAATATGTTTTAAATTTCTCAAGGGTATATCAATAATGATAGTTCAAGATAGCAAGAAGTATCGATGATTATCAACAATAATCGCTATGGATAATAATATTCAATGATTAAATCAATTCAAGATTTCAAAGCAATAAATACTGAGAAGTCACTAAGGACTATGAACTTCTCCTAGAATTAACAGTGGTATACTGATAATTCTACAAAATGAGTACAACGGGTGATCAGCCAAAAGTACTCTATGTCATGCATAATATTTAGTGTTTCTCATGCGCGCACGTCGGTTCCCCGACAATATATAATTTCCCTACTAAGAGCGCAGTTCTTCTCAGTTATAAGAGTCCGCACAAAGTTAATTTGGTTTGGATAACTTTCAATCAAATATAAATAGTCTAGCCAAATCAATAGCTTAGACAGTTTCTTTCACAATATATATGAACAATTATCGTTCGAATAAAAGTTTAAAGTATTATTTCTCCAAAGTTCTACTTGTACGATCAATAATAGCACAAGTTCAAGTAATGCTCAATAAAGAGTAAGGTTTGAGTACTTGCCTCAAGCGTAGTTTACCAAAGTAAAGCTTAATACCCTCTTCTAAATCCTAACATAATATATTTACACGTATATGATATTCATTAGTTATATAAACTCATATATGTAAGTTCAAACGTACACATAAACATCTAACATAGTTGTAACTTTATACATACTACATCACATATCCTACATCTTCATAGCACAAATTAGATTGTATGACACCACAAAGTCCAACAACACCTTTTCAAATCATTGCTTGCAAATACCTTTTCGAACTTCATTCTTGAAATTTATAATCATTTGATAAATATTTAACTCTAGCATCTAGCATGTTTCTTAACACATTGGATAGCACACTGGTCACATAATGTAAGTTAACTTATCCCTACAAGCATACTTTGAACATCATATTAGAAATAGAAGCTAGACTTGACTGTAGGATGGCGTAGCTACGCATACTGGCCAGGCTTAGGGAGGAATGCCTTAACTATGTTGTCCCCCGCTGCACTGTGGTTGAGCTTTGCATTTCCTATTTCTGTCCCACCCCTTAGTATAGTCAAATAATCACACTTAACATGCATACATGCTAAAATACTTTAAATAAGTGTATGATCATCTTGAGTTTACTTTTCCATGGTTTTAGTTTATGATTTCCATGGAAGTAAGGCATAAAATGGTTATGTAATCATCATGCTTTATAACTTTGGCCATATGTCTACATAGAGAGGTCACACAATCTGTTAATACACATGTTCATATTGTTTATATCATTTATTTATAACTAGCATTGTTTAGCACTTTGAAACGTGATTTAACTCATGTTTGATTTAGCTATCATTATGTCCAACACATACGAATCATGTTTAGAGACATAATAAACAGAACATGACATCTTAAATCTTTAGAATCTAAATACTCATATATAATGCAACTAAATTTTGAAAACATGTTCAAGGTTGTCTTTAAAATCACTTTAACATGAATGATGCAATATAACACTTACAAGACAACTTTAAAACTCTTATCATGTATAACTAAGTCATTTTAACATGTTTTCAAGTTCAGAACCTACCTCATGTAGCATTCATGCACCTTAGTTCTATTATACCAAGTTTTTCTTAAAAACTTCTCTAACACAAGGTCTAAAAAGTTTGATCATGAACATAGACACTATAAACACTATATCATGGTCATTTATATTTGAACTCAATCATGTGTATAAACAACTAAGTTCAGAACTTGTAGAACATAAGTTTCAACAAGGTTCGTTTTCAAAACCTTAAGTTTTGTTACAAATTTCCTACTAAAATCATATTAGACACTTCATAATTCATAAAGAAGCTTTGTACCACTTGTTATACTTATTTTCAAGCATGTTTAAGTCATTTTAGTAGTTTAGATTTGATCAGATTGAATAACCGAATCTATTCTCATAATGGGTATATGATAGCTTGCGCAAGCACCCTAGTATAAATGGCAAGCAATTGTTGCCATGCCCAGAACAAATAAAGTGATAATAGACTTTGTTCTGCAGAGCATCATTCAACTTTGATTCTTTTCGATTTAAACATGTTCAAATCCATCATTAAAGGTTTCATATATGTAAACATACTTCCTAAACACATGATGGCATGCTAATTAATTCACATTGATTAACAGAGAATTTTAAGAAATTTCAAGAATTTAGCAAGACTCAATTCAAGAACATAAATAGAATTTATACCTCCTTAAGCTTGAATTAAACTCCTCACACATTGATTATACTTCTTCAATTGCTCAGCAACCCACACACTCAAACTTAAACTTATCAGAAAATTTTTCACGCAACAGAAAATTGAGGAAGGTGAGCTTCCATTTATAGATAATTGATTGACCAGTTTAAAGCTTTGCACCTATGTTTGATTCAATGGAAAATGAGAGTAAACAATAGATAAGCAAGAGTTGCCCAACTGCTCACTTGTAGCCATCATCACTGCTAACTTAGCTTTTAACTGCCGACTAACTTTTAAACAATGTAATGTTAGGGCACTATTCATGTACTGATTATTGACACTTATTTTGGGACATGATCTAAATCCCAGCAAATGAACTTAGTTTGGTTCTTTTAATTCCTAAAATTAAATTTTAATGCACATTTGTTACTATATTAGGAAAATTTGGGATTATTTATGTACTCACACCATATAATCCATGTTCATTAGTCCACATAATGTAATATTTATAACATATGTAGACTCAATTTAATTGGTCACTAATCCTTGAATAACTTCTTCTACTATTTACTTACACATCGGTATTGAAATAAATATTTTAATACTACATATTTATTTATCCCCATATTTTAGAGTACACATTTAATTGTCTCGTCACACATAATGAGATAACAAAATTTATTTAAATCAACTTTATGATTTAATTAATTTACTATATATTTTTGTATATCATTAATTCCAATTAAATGTCACACTCCATTTAGTCTTAAGCAATAGATAATTATATATTACTACTGTCCACATTTTTCCATATTACATATAGTAACATGAAATATTATTTAATGATAATGTTCACATTAATATTAATGGTAATTGATCCATTATTCTTCTTGTTGATGTCAATACACCACCCATGCACTTTGTGAAATTATTTTTCAAGTCTTACATCCGGCGCAGCTACGCTGATTTTCAGTACAAGAGTGGTGCAGCTGCACCACTTTGAAAAATTTTCTAACTTAGTTACTGTTATAAAAATTTCTATTAATTAATCCCTTTAATAAATAATATCCTCATTTATTATCTTGCCATTCTAGATAATTATGTAAATTACTTCATTAATATTATTCACAATGCAAATTAATTAGTAATATAATATTAACTAATTTTCCACTTAAATTTTCATTCCCAGGCTACACAAGGCATTTCTTAATTCTCATCACAATTCCACACTTATAAATTCAATTTGAATTAATTAAACTACTCGTCTTACTACACATCAATATTTATATTCAAATAAATACTTATTTTGTTATTATATTAAAATAATTATTTATTCCTGAAATTCTCGATTCTTACAACTTGGCCAACCAAATGCTATACTTTAACAAGTTTAAGTTTAGAAGAACTTGTCTTCTACACAAAAAAAAAATGGCTCTTTTCATCAGAAGGTAACACCCCCACCCCCACCCCCACCCCACCCCACATACACAAAAATAAATCAAAAAAAATAAACACTCAAATATGCATGCTTATGGTAGCAAATAAAATGAGAGAAATACAAGCCTGACAAGGACACACACACACACAGAGAGAGAGAGAGAGAGAGAGAGAGAGAGAGAGAGAGAGAGAGACACACAGAGCGTACTATTGTAGTTCATAATCCTCAATCCCCAAAGAACAAAATAAAAAACATCTTGAATAGTAAAAAAATGTCACTACAGTGGCTTGACATATGACATAATAAGATAACATACCAACTTTAAAAGAAAGCAAGGATCTATTGCATTTGAAATTTGTCTTTCCAAATCCCTATTCAGAACTTTCTTATTAGATTCCTCATCAATAACCATTTCATCCCCATCCACTTTAAATATGATGAAGAGTTACAAAATCGTTTAAAAGAAAATGAAATAGGATAAAACATAAATGATTCTCACAGTACATAAAAGTCAGATAATATGAGAAATATGTGCGTTAAGATAGATTCCTGAGAAAGAAAGCATGTTAAGGAGGAAAACAAATAATTAGTGAGTAATAAGAGGGCATACTTTCTTTACTTCCTGTATTTGATGTTTGGATTTGACGATGTTCCTCTAACAAAGATGTTACAACAGCTGCAAGGCCTATAGCCTGGTACATGAACCTAAAGCAAAAACAAAATATTAAAAAAAAAATAATATAACTGTCAAGCATGAGTTAAGATTGATAAAACAATATAAGACAAGGCCACAAGTCATAAGAAAGCTTGTCCTTGCAAAAACTAAAAGGAAGGGTGGTAAAACTAAGCACATCTATAAATCTGATTATCCATTATCAGTAGTGTAGACATTCCAACTTTCGCATTCCTGTTACTAACCCTGCAAGATGGTAGCATTGTCTTGTAGAGATAACCCTTGGAAGTCATATGAGTTTCAACTCCGGAGACAACCCCGAGAAGTACAGTTTTCAATCTCGGAGATAACCCCGAGAGACTCAGTTTCAAGTCCGGAGATAACCTTGGGAGATTATGTCCCAACCTTAGAGACAATCCCGAGGAAAGCAGTCCAAGTTCTGGAGATAACCCCAGAAATATCCGGTCAACCCTAGAGACAACCCCGGGACACTCAGTTCCAACCCCGGAGATAACCTCGGGAGGTCAGGCCACCTCAAAGATAACCCTAAGGACATTCAACATCCACAACAACCCAACTCAAAGATAACCTTGAGCAATGACTACTACATCTGCGCAAAAGCCGGAGATAATCCCGGTGGGGGCAAAATTGTCATTTTGCCACCTCAACACCACATTCACTTCATCTCAACAAAATTCAATCCACACTGCATACCAAAGTGTCCATCAAGAAACCATAGCTAAAATCCCGAGTGACAACTACGCAAGACAATACAACGGATTGACTTTAAAGACTTGGAGATCTGGTTATAGACCCATATTCCTGGCTTCATACAACCCATAATCCCATGTCATTGTGTAGCTCTCGACAACAACTTTTTGAAAAGGTACATCACTCCTTTATCGAAAGCCCGAATTGAAAGTTATGAAGGTTCGAGCGGATAGTGCGTAGCCAAAGTGCACGTATTTTGAGACGATGGGACTCAGATGACCCAGCGGCCCGGCAATGTAGGTAGACCCACCAACAGTTGTCATGGGTAACCCGAGGCCATCGGGTCTTTAAATATGAGCTCTTGGCAGCTCATTTAAAAAAAAAGAAATGGAGAGAACACTTTGTACATTTCAGCCTGTAACCCCTGCTAGATTGCTCTAAACTGAGTGATTCTTCTTTTTAAACACTTATAAGCTTATGTTTTGTAACATACTGAAGTTTAACCGGTGGAAATTGAGTTTTCAGGCATCAAAAGCTATCTAAAGTCTTATTGGCAGCCCACTGTAAGATTTTTCAGGTTTTTAAGCTTTCTACTACTTCTATATATATTTACTAACGTTGAGAGTCGCATTTTTTGGGTATACCCGGATCATCGATCTGTGGCTTTTTATTTTTCTTATATATATATATATATATATATATATTTATATATACACTTATATATATTGTCAAACTTCGATTCGATTGAGCCTGGATATAATATCTGGTGCGTTTACAGCTTATATATATATGTATATATATATATATAATGTATATATATATATACATATATTTACCGCTTTTATGTAAATATCTGCTTTAACAGCTTTTATAATGTAGATATTTATTCGTTCAGTCTGCAGGCTAGATATGCCTCAATCTGGCTATTTCTAACTTTAATCGGTTCAAAGTGACTAAAATGGAACCGTTGAAGCTAGAATAGTTTATATTTACTCAAATCTAGTTCTTTTTTCTAGCTTTTGTGCATATTACTCTTTCATATGAGCCTAGGAATCACGTTATCACAGATTCAGTCTCTGAATATAGATTCGGTTCCTGAGATGGACATTTCTCAGCTGCATCCAGCTTGTAAATTATCTATGGTGTCTGAATATCCTTAGATGGCTCTTATGCCCACGAGGAGTTCAGCACTGCTATGTATCTTATTTTCTCGAAGATGCCTCGCATCTCGAAAATAAAAGCAATCAAGTCGAACATAATAAAATGGAAGTGTGACAATTTGATAATTTAGACAATTATTAAAATCTTAAATGATTCATTAAAGGTTGAATAATAAGACCTAGACTGTAAATAGAGTTTGGATTTAAATTTTTTGTGAAGGATTTGTATGAATAAAAAACTGTAAGTGAATATCTGATAGCGTGGTATAGGGTTTTATGTATAGTGATTGTGTATGTGTAATATGTGGTTAAGGGTCAATTATTGATCAGATAAGCCGTAAGATTGACAAACCCTAATTTTATGTTAAGAACTTCGATGTTCAGTTAGTAAACCCTAACGATTGTTTAGAAACCCTAATTCCAGCTTCAAAAACCCTAATTTTAGTTTTGGGAATCCTAAACCCTAACCGAGAATTTCAAAAACCTAATTTGGGAACCCTAATACTAAGTATAAAGACTTAAGGGTTAAAAGTTATGTGTTATATGTGAAAAGACCAAATTACCCTTCAAATTTTAAGGGAAATGACCAAAATACCCTTAGTAGGTGTAAAATAATTAAAATGCCCTTTTACTTAAACTTTAAGTAAACGATATTAGAAAATCTTGGTGAGTCCTCAGTTTGGAATCACATGTGCTCTAAATCTTCATAAATCAGCCAATATGTGCCACCTAGCAACACTTTGATTCAATGAATCAAAGATAAGATTTAAAGTAAGAAAAATCTTACTTTACTTCTCATTTTAGTCAAGACATTCTCTCTCTCTAAATTTTCAAAATTTTGGAGTGAAGTAAGTTAAAAGTTAAGCCTTATCATCTCATACACTAGCCAAGATCATATTCAAAGGGCAGAATCAAGATTTGAGCATTAAAAGGTATAAACCCTAGCTCTATGTAGATCCTTATAATTTGTGTTAATGATGTGATTTGTTGTTTAGATATGTGTTATAAGGTGTTATTTAGTGATCTATGATGTTACATCATGGATCTATAACATCTAAGTGCATAAAAATAGAATTTTAGCAACCGTCCAAGTGTCCTAATTTTGAGGTCTGACAGCCTAATGCCAGAGCCTCTAAATTTCAACCTGATAGATGTTAGGATGGATTAGTGTATCTGTGATGTTCTATGCCATTAGGAGAGTAGACTGGAAGTGGAATCAAGTCCATACCATTTCTAGATCTCAAGTTATTAATGGTCAAACATGGTTGACCAGTCACAAGTTCTGGAAATCTGGGCAACCCAGAAACCTTCTGACAAGATTTTTCATGCCTTAGATCTTGTTGATGTTAAGTAGTTAGACCATGAGAGTGTATCATTGATATACTCTGACATATAGACTACACAACCATAACACTAGAACACATAAATCATGCACAAGATCAAAGTTATTGAAGGTCAAAGTAGGGTTGACCAAATGCCTGAAGAACATTCTGGAAAACCCAGAATTCATGAAGAATAGTTTCTGGCTGGTACTTTGACCAAGCCTGATCTTGTTCATGTGATGTTGTTAAGCTACAAAAGTGTATTACTTTTGTACCTTGACATACATGCTTTATAGTTGTGACACTTAAATAAACAATCAAAGCCCAGAATCCAAGTTATTAAGGCTCAAAAAGGGACCCTTGCATTGTTTTCATTTTATGGGTAACCCAAAAAATGAAGAACTGACAGCCACTTTGATGGCTTATAACTTATTGTTGTGATGTAGTTTGGCCCTGAAACTTTATTGTGCTTGTAGTTTTACATCAATAATACAACACTAATGCACTTGCATGCCCAGAAACATTAAGATCAAAGATCTATAGGTGGTCAAACTAGGCACCTTGGTAATTAAGTAAGAAAGTTCTTGACGGCTTAAGAACACCTATAGCGATAGTTTTGTCGCTATAGACCCCTTTAGTGATAGTTTATATAAAAATTAATTATTTAATTTAAATAATTGTTATAAAATGAAAAATAATTATAAAAAATTCATAATTAATTTGTAAAAATTATTTTAAGGTATAAAAATTGATTTTTAATAATTTGAGATATATTTCATTAATATTTGAATTTATTTAAATATTAATAATATTTAATTTATTTAATAATTATATTAAATAAATTACATGAAAATATATTAAAGTGTTAGAAAATATTTTAAGTTATTTTGAATGACTTTTTATATTTTGGGATGTATTTCATTAATAATTAAATATTATCTATAATAATTTATTTAATAATTATATTAAATAAATTATGGAAAAATAGTTTTAATGTTTTCAAAATCTTATAAAAATGATTTAAAGGTTTTAAAAATATTTGAAGTTATAAAATACAACTTTTAATATTTTGTCATGAAATACATTAATATTTTAATATTAATGGCGAGTTATTTAATAATAATTTTAAATGTTTTAAAATTATTTAAATGTGATAATAAGGTATTAAAATACTTTAAAATATTATAAATAACTTATAATATTGTGACATGGATTTCATTATTATTTGAAATTAATTAAATATTAATGATAATGGAATTATGTGATATTTAAATTATTTAAAAATGATATTAATGATTGAAAAATTATTATAAATGGTAATAATTATTTGAAAATTATTATGAGCTAGTGAAAAATATTTTGACTCATAAATAAATTATCTAAGATAATATTGAAGCATTTAAGTAGAGTCTTATTGATAATAGGCTCGATAATTATCCGATTAGGCAACCGAGATGTAGAAATAGTACCGAACTCAACTCAGACTAAAATAGTTTGACTTGATATCAGGTCTTATGTGTTTTATTGACTGTTAGAATTATGTGGTAATGTGTTTAGGTTATTTTATAACTGTAATTAACAGTAGTTAATGTGATGATATTATTCTAATTAGGAGATCGATGTTATCAATATTAGGTCTTTTAGATGAAGTTTAAATAGATTGTGTAGCAGTAGTCGATGATTCAGGCAAGTTCTCTAACGTAAATTCAAGTTATTATTTGTCAAGCACAATAGTGGATAATTAGTGATAATTATAAAACGTCTATGATTTATTGATTTGCATATTATGCATATTGCATATGTTCATCAGGTATGAAAGGCTGATCACCTTCATTACCATTTGGTCCAGTTAAAATATTCATGTTTATTGTTGGCTATTCATTTATATTGTCTCGGTCATTCATGTAACGCCCCAAAAATAGGTCCATTCCATCCAACCCATTCTGAGTCGCCAAATATATGGTACGAAAAACAACTACAACTTTATTACAACAATTGTCGTGCAAAATACAACAACACATATGTCGTGAGTTTGGATACAAATATATACCAATCAGAGTACGTCACAATGACACCTTACATAAAGGTATAGTCAAAACCTGTTTTAGAAATTAGAATCTTTGGGAAGTGCTCAAGGAAACCTTCATGACATGGGAGGCCATGCTTTTAGGTTATGGTAGATATCATATGACCACGTAATTATCCTGGTCAATCTAATAGACCCCAAAGAAAAACGAGAAGATTACTATCATATTCTTTCCAATGGTGAGTCTTCTCTCGACATATCATTATCTCCATTGTCTCTAATTGGGTATTATACTCCAAACAAACACCAAGATTATATAGGTAGTGCTTGTAAATATACTCAAGAAGTGGATGAGCACAACCATGTCTTATGATAACACGAGTTTGTATGTCATTAGACATCTTGTATGATAGTGACAAAACACCCTTCCAAAGTTGGGTTCGCCACCCCCTATTTAATTCACCAAAATAACTATTAAATGATGTATAAAATACAACACACTAAAGTCCTCAATAAAATTATTTCCATACTCTTTTAGGAGAACCTCAACAACTATAGACCACCATTCTATTCCCTTATTATCCCCGCCAACCCAGCTACACTTTTATTACCTGAAAGGAATTGTGAAACAAAAGGGTGAGCACAACTAGCTCAGTAAAGAATATTATGACTAAAGATAAATAAATTATCAATAGTCTTCATCAGTAATAAATCAGAGATTTAGAACATATGGTAGATGATAAAACTTTTCAACCATAATTGCAGCGGAATGAGCAATCCATTAGAAGAGTCAAATAGACCATAAAATCTATTATCTTCTCCATGTTAAAAGTCCACCAACAATGTTTTATCCCTGTAACATCAATCAACAATTCTTGTCCACAATCACATGCATAACTTATAATCATAATTGTGATTCTAAATTCCTCTTCTCATCCAGGACGAAGATAATTTTCATCACCTGTCTTTACCTGAAACATCAAATATCATGGTTATACCAAATCACAGTTCCTGTTCATAATCATACTAATAAATTCATCTTTGCACCACGGGCCAAAGATATTCATCGCCATTCATCTTTACACTACAAAGCTAAAGATATTCAACAACAACAGTCATCTTTGCATTACGAGCAAAAAAGATATTCATCAATAATTCATCTTTGCACTACAAAGCAAAGATATTCATCAACAAGCCATCTTTGCACAACGAGCCAAAGATATTCATATATCAAAGAAATACATAATCATTTCAGAAGTTATATAACAATAATTATAACCATGTTGATCAATTCACCTTTGCACTTAAGCTAAAAATATTCAATTATAAATTCAATGGTCATGATCATACCAGTCAACAATTCAACTTTTGCACTACTGGCCAAAGAGAATCTATAGTCACGATCATACCAATAATCTACCCATCTTTACACTCAAGTCAAAGAGAAATATTATCATTAGGGTTATAAGAATGTTATATAAAAATAATATAATCAAAACATGGTTTTAATTTCAAGAGTAAGATTCATAAATCAACGATAATTTGGTCGAGAAGAAACCAATTTGTCGTGAATAAGACTCGTATTCATACATAGTAGACCGTGATACGCATGCATAAGTAACCTCGACACTAAAAGATAAAGTTTCATAATAAAATTCATATCCATATTTATAACACCTTAATCCAAATGTTATAAATCACTTAGAAATCTCATAATCTAATATTATTAATATTATAATAATATTTTAATCATTTCTTAAACTTATAATTAATTTAATCCAATTATTTACACTTTAATAATTAATGCATTTAATCATCTAAAAATGCCAAACTCATAAGATTTCATCATCATTAACCAAAACCCTCATAAAAATCTGCATATATCTCATATATGATTCTCAAGCCAATAAATCATATTTTCCAATTTTCTTACTTCACATAACATATTTAATTCATTTACTCATAACTAGAACATTTTCATGAAAAATACCAAATCAGTTCCAAAAATATTTCTTTTCTGGGATTTAGCATAACATAGTCCCATATTGAATATATATTTTCTCTAAATTTTAAAATTCATTTACTATTTTTCATATGGCCAAAATCACCGAATATTTAAACATTTATCATAAATTATACTTTTATCCAAAAATTCTGAAATTTACACGGTATACTGATATTATATAGATGTACTTCCAATAAAAATTTCATTAATTTTGGAGTTAATCACAAGGAGTTATAAATAGTTACTTTTAAAATAGTCTTTTCTCATAAAATCCATAACTCCTAATCTATACATCCAAAAATCACCATTTTTGGACACACTCTACAAAACTCATCAAAATATCATTTTAAATTTTTCCAAAATTTTTGAAGGTTCAGAAAAATTTCGAAACTAAAAACATAATAACCCTTAAAATCCCTTACTATCCCTTACCTCAAAAGGGCAGTACTTCTGACTGGAATAACGCTGAACGAACTTGCACCATATAGCAATACTCAAAGTATACTCAAAATACTCACAAGAATACGCTCGATAATATAGAGAGAGAAAACTTCAATTTCTGGTGTGTTTTTCAATTCTAACCTAAGCACCCTATTTATAGGAAAATACTTAGAACACCAAAGCAGAAAATTTAATAAAATATTAATATATATTATTTTTATTCCAAAGCACACTTATTTTGCTTCAAAACCTCAGCCACCAAACAGCCCACCTCACAAGACTTGCACAAAAAACGTTTTTTTGTTATTTAAATTATTTTAAACTTCCAAAATCAATTATTTTTGAGCTTCGTAACTTCAATAATTCATAATAAATAGCCCTTTTATCAAAAAAAAATTTGAATCTCGCAAGTTTTTATAAGAAATTCAATTCTCTACAACTTTGTAGAAGAAAGTTTTCCCAAATTCCAAATGTAAATTGACCAAATCCACAAACGGACGATTTTACGTACTATAATCAAATTTCAACCAAGAAATGGGGTCCACCGACATGTTTAACATGTTTTAAACATTTATTGTAATAAAAATATTCTTCCTCCTCATATACTCATATATTCCACATTCATCGTAAAAATATCACCATTATTATATTATTAAAATAATATATTTAAATGAATTATTTTATCGTAAAAAGATAAAATATTAATTTTCAACAATTGTCACTTTAAAAATTTTCTCCATCTATATCCACATAAAATAAATATTTTTCTCATCATAAAAATCAATAATTAATTATTCACAAATAATATTACATAATCATAATATTAACAACGTGCAGTTCTGAAAAAAGGGATTTCAATAAGAATTTCTCCTCACGCGCCGCAATTAGGTGACCAAACCTCTCCTTAGATGTAACTTTCTAGGCATTGCCAATAATGTTATCCAATAATATTATTCAGATAATATGAATTATTGTTCGATAATGGAAAATATCGTACAAGTGACAATTATCAAACAACAATAATATAAAATATCAACGTAGCAATTTATGAATCAATAAAATAAAATATTGAATAAAGAATTATCGTGTAATAATTATCGAGTAATGCCTTCACGAAAAAAAAAAAAAATTATCATGCTTCATGAATAGTACTCGTGAATAGTAACTCGTGAATAGTAACTCGTGAATAGTAACTCATGAATAGTAAATTTAAAAAATTGAATACTTTTATTTCATAAAATTCGGTCTTACAATCTCCCTCCTTATGAAATTTCATTCCCGAAATTTACGTATTCGGTATTTCAAAGAGTTGAGAATACCTTGTTTTCATTTTGATTCTATCTCCCCGTCATCATGATTTCTCTATTGCCCATCTCCCGTATTTTGAGATATCATTCTAGAATACAAACTTCAAAAACAAGGGTTAATTTAACAAATTAATATATCACATAATATCCCGATATTACGACCGACCAACAAATAAGCTTAGTTAGGACACACTAGTGAAGGATTTACTCATCTCTCCCTCCTAGTTCTAATCCCGATCTCCGCCAGAGATCATATCCCTAAGCTCGATACCAAATGTAACGCCCCAAAATAGGTCCATTCCATCCAACACATTCGAAGTCGCCAAATATATGGTACGAAAAACAACTACAACTTTATTACAACAATTGTTGTGCAAAATACAACAACACATATGTTGTGAGTTTGGATACAAATATATACCAATCAGAAGACGTCACAATGACACCTTACATAAAGGTATAGTCAAAACCTGTTTTAGAAATTAGAATCTTTGGGAAGTGCTCAATGAAACCTTCGTATATGGGAGGCCATGCTTTTAGGTTATGGTAGATATCATATGACCACGTAATTATCCTTGGTTGACCTAATAGACCCCCTAAAGAAAAACGAGAAGATTACTATCATATTCTTTCCAATGGTGAGTCTTCTCGACATATCATTATCTCCATTGTCTCTAATTGGGTATTATACTCCAAACAAACACCAAGATTATATAGGTAGTGCTTGTAAATATACTCAAAGAAGTGGATGAGCACAACCATGTCTTATGATAACACGAGTTCAGTATGTTATTAGACATCTTGTATGATAGTGATAAAACACCCTTCCAAAGTTGGGTTCGCCTCACCCTATTTAATTCACCAAAATAACTATTAAATGATGTATAAAATACAACACACTAAAGTCCTCAATAAAATTATTTCCATACTCTTTGTGGAGAACCTCAACAACTATAGACCACCGCTCTATTCCTTGTTATCCCCGCCAACCCAACTACACTTTTATTATTCGAAAGGAATTGTGAAACAAAAGGGTGAGCACAACTAGCTCAAGAAAGAATATTATGACTAAAGATAAATAAATTATCAATAGTCTTCATCAAGAATAAATCGTAGATTTAGAACATATGGTAGATGATAAACTTTTCAACCATAATTGCAATTTGAATGAGCAATCCATTAGAAGAGTCAAATAGACCATAAAATCTATTATCTTCTCCATGTTAAAAGTCCACCAACAATGTTTTATCCTCGTAACATCAATCAACAATTTCATCCACAATCACATGCATAACTTATAATCATAATTGTGATTCTAAATTCCTCTTCTCATCCAAGACTAAGATAATTTTCATCACACATCTTTACCTCGAAACATCAAATATCATGGTTATACCAAATCACAGCTTCTGCTCATAATCATACTAATAAATTCATCTTTGCACCACGCGCCAAAGATATTCATCAACAGTCAATTCATCTTTACACTACAGGCTAAAGATATTCAACAATAGGTCATCTTTGCATTACGAGCAAAAGATATTCATCAATAATTCATCTTTGCACTACAGGCTAAAGATATTCATCAACAAGTCATCTTTGCACAACGAGCCAAAGATATTCATATATCAAAGAAATACATAATCATTTCAGAAGTTATATAACAATAATTATAACCATGTTGATCAATTCACCTTTGCACTTAAGCTAAAAATATTCAATTGTAAATTCAATGGTCATGATCATACCAGTCAACAATTCAACTTTTGCACTACTGGCCAAAGAGAATCTATAGTCACGATCATACCAATAATCTACCCATCTTTACACTCAAGTCAAAGAGAAATATTATCATTATGGTTATAAGAATGTTATATAAAACAATATAATCAAAACATGGTTTTAATTTCAAGAGTAAGATTCATAAATCAACGATAATTTGGTCGAGAAGAAACCAATTTGTCGTGAATAGTACTTCGTATTCATACATAGTACCGTATAATGCGCATAAGAACCTCGATAACCTAAAAGATAAAGTTTCATAATAAAATTCATATCCATATTTATAACACCTTAATCCAAATGTTATAAATCACTTAGAAATATCATAATCTAATATTATTAATATTATAATAATATTTTAATCATTTCTTAAACTTATAATTAATTTAATCCAATTATTTACACTTTAATAATTAATGCATTTAATCATCTAAAATGCCAAACTCATAAGATTTCATCATCATTAACCAAAACCCTCATAAAATCTACATATATCTCATATATGATTCTCAAGCCAATAAATCATATTTTCCAATTTTCTTACTTCACATAACATATTTAATTCATTTACTCATAACTAGAACATTTTCATGAAAAATACCAAATCAGTTCCAAAAATATTTCTTTTTCTGGGATTTAGCATAACATAGTCCCATATTGAATATATATTTTCTCTAAATTTTAAAAATTCATTTACTATTTTTCATATGGCCAAAATCAATTAGAATATTTAAACATTTATCATAAATTATACTTTTATCCAAAAATTCTGAAATTTACACGGTATACTGATATTATATAGATGTACTCCCAATAAAAATTTCATCAATTTTGGAGTTAATCACAAGGAGTTATAAATAGTTACTTTTAAAATAGTCTTTTCTCATAAAATCCATAACTCCTAATCTATATATCCAAAATCACCATTTTGGACACACTCTACAAAAACTCATCAAAATATCATTTTAAATTTTTCCAAAATTTTGAAGGTTCAGAAAAATTTCTAAACTAAAAACATAATAACCCTTAAAATCCTTTTACTATCCCTTACCAAAAAAGGCAAGATTTTGGATTGGAATAACGTTGAACGAACTTGCACCATATAGCAATACTCAAAGTATACTCAAAATACTCACAAGAATACGCTCGATAATATAGAGAGAGAAAACTTCAGTTTCTGGTGTGTTTTTCAATTCTAACCTAAGCACCCTATTTATAGGAAAATACTTAGAACACCAAAGCAGAAAATTTAATAAAATATTAATATATATTATTTTTATTCCAAAGCACACTTATTTTGCTTCAAAACCTCAGCCACAAAACAGCCCACCTCACAAGACTTGCACAAAAAACGTTTTTGTTATTTAAATTATTTTAAACTTCCAAAATCAATTATTTGTAGCTTCGTAACTTCAATAATTCATAATAAATAGCCCTTTTATCAAAAAAAAAAAAAAATTTGAATCTCACAAGTTTTTATAAGAAATTCAATTTCTACAACTTTGCGGAAGAAAGTTTTTCCAAATTCCAAATGTAAATTGATCAAATCCACAAACGGACGATTTTACTGAGCCTATAATCAAATTTCACCAAGAAATGGGGTCCACCGACATGTTTAACATGTTTTAAACATTTATTGTAACAAAAATATTCTTCCTCCTCATATACTCATATATTCCACATTCAATCGTAAAAATATCACCATTATTATATTATTAAAATAATATATTTAAATGAATTATTTTATCGTGAAAAAGATAAAATATTAATTTTCAACAATTGTCACTTTAAAAATTTTCTCCATCTATATCCACATAAAATAAATATTTTTCTCATCATAAAATCAATAATTAATTATTCACAAATAATATTACATAATCATAATATTAACAACCGTGCGCGGTTCTGTGAAAAAGGGGCTTTCAATAAGAATTTCCTCACTTGGCGTAGCAATTAGGTGACCAAACCTCTCCTTAGATGTAACTTTCTAGGCATTGCCAATAATGTTATCCAATAATATTATTCAGGATAATATGAATTATTGTCTCGATAATAGAAAATATCGTGTCGTGACAATTATCAAACAACAATAATATAAAATATCAACGTAGCAATTATTGAATCAATAAAATAAAATATCGAACAAAGAATTACCGTAATAATTATTGAGTAATGCCTTCTACGAAAAAAAAAATTATCATGCTTCATGAATAGTACTCGTGAATAGTAACTCGTGAATAGTAACTCATGAATAGTAACTCGTGAATAGTAACTCGTGAATAGTAACTCATGAATAGTAATTTAAAAAAAATTGAATACTTTTATTTCATAAAATTCGGGGTCTTACAATTCAGTTATGAAAACTTGATTCATGTTCTTTCACAATTATTATATTGTTGAAAGTTCATTGGCTTATTATTCATTCTTTGAATCATGATATATCTTTCCTTAAACTTAAAGTTGCTGGGCAAACTTGTTGCTCACCTTTGCTATATAATGATAAACATTGCAGATTAGGAAGAATACTTCGGATACAGACAAAGGCAAATAACATTGTAAGTCATTTAGGATTTCAATTTGTGAAATAAGTTAAGGTTATCGACCATGGAGATTATGTGTAAATGTCAATGTATAAACAATTTATGTTTATATCTTCCGCAATAGTTATAGAATTGGTGTACCAAGTTCATGGTGATTAGTACTAGGGGTGAGCAATTCGGTTATAACCGAACTGAATTGTAAGACCCCAACTTTTTATAAATAAAATTAATTTTTTCTCTAATTATTATTTTGAAATAATAAGGTGTTAATTTGATATAATATTTTGGTTATGGGTGAAATGTGCAAATTTTACAAAATAAGCAAGTGGTTATAAAATATTTATTTTTTTTGGGGAATATTCGTTTGGTCGTGGAATAATTTTTTGTTGTCGGGGAATATCCATACAATGGCGCAGCCATTTATGGGTCCCATAACAGAAAATAGTTGGATGAAGGAAAATGATAAAGTATTTAAAGTATTCGTTTGGTCATGGAATATTTAAAGTATGATTTTTTATAAATAAGGGCGTAATTGATACCGTTAACACTGTTGGATTACCTGGTGGTTAAAATACGAATACGCGCGTGGCACCTGAGATACACCGGTATTGCATAGTATTGTTGAATTATTGATTCTTACATAAGAAGGAACTACTCAATAATTGTTACAGTAGTTACTGTTCAATATTTTATTTTATTGATTCAATAATTGCCGCGTTGAAAGTTTATATTATTGTTGTTTCAATAATTGTCATCAGACAAGATTTCCTATTATCGATCAATAATTCATATTATTTGAATAATATTATTAGATAACATTATTGGCAATGTCTAGAAAGTTACAAAGAGAGGTTTGGTCACCTAATCATGCGCCAAGAAGTAAGGAGAAATCCTTATTGAAAGCCCCTCTTTCTCGAAACTGCCTGGTTGTCATGATTGTGATTCTGTAATATTATTTGTGAATAATTAATTAATTATTTATATGATAATGAAATATTTATTTGATGTGGATATAAATGATGGATTTATTTATGTGGCTATAATTGAAGGAATTAATGTTGAGGTGTTTTATCAGTATTTTGTCGGATTGGAGGTATTAAAAATCAAACCAGTGTTCTTAAGATATATTGCTTGAGTTATAATTTTTAATCCGACTGTTGGATCGTTGTGATTTTTGCATATGTTATACATATATAAGTTGAGTATATGTCCACAAATTTTGAACCGTTAAAAATGAACGTATGATTTGTTATGAATTTTAAGAGGTGTCTGGTTTCAGAAATTGTTGAAGTTTCCGAATTTATCATTTTGGTGGAAAATTTTAGAATTGGTGGACCCCACTTTTGGTTGGTGAGAAATGTGCTCAAATTTTATTTCAAATGTGGTGGGTGGCAATGGTAGCAGGTAAAGCCATCAGGTAGCAGGTCAAGTCTGTTTCGGTGTGTTAGCATTTTCCCATAAATAGGTTCTTAGGTTAGAATTGAAAATCACACCAAAAACATAAGCTTTCTCTCTCTATATTATCGAGCGTATTTTTGCGAGTATTTAGATACTTTGAGAGTTTCTATTCAGTGCAAGTTGCCCTTAGCATCATATTCGATATTCCATTCAGAAGTACTGTTCTTTTGAGGTAAGGGATGTTATTTTCTTCGTAAATGATATTATTTTCTTCAATATCATTATGCCAAAATATTGATATGAATTTTATTTTGAAAATTCTACCTTTTTGTGTCGGAGTTACTATTCACGTATAGGACACTATTCACGTATACGACACTATTCACGTATACGACACTATTCACGAATACGGTACTATTCATGAGTATTGTTCACGAAGTATGATTTTTCTTCTGGAATTTCTACCTTTTTGTGTCGGTGTTACTATTCACGTATACGACACTATTCATGTATATGGCACTATTAACAAAAACGACACTATTCACCGAAAAATGAAATTTTCTCTTTTTTGTTCCAGATGCTTTTATGGCTACTATCTTTGATTGTATCCATGTTTTGATCTTTATTTTTGAGTTCTACTTCACAAGTGGTTATTATGAAGTATTATTGATCTTGAATAAACTGTAATACGAATCCCTAATATTTGTCCTTCTGTCTCATTGGATTCATTTTCTTTAAAATATTTTTAATCATCCTCAGTCTTAAATGATGATATTACTGAATATCTTTGGCCTGTAGTGCAAAGATGAAGATTAACTGATGAATATCTTTGGCCCGTAGTGCAAAGATGAACAGTTGTTGAGATGAACATGACCGTCTGGTGATATAAATGAATATCTTTAGCCTATAGTGCAAAGATGAATATTTGATTAAAGATGTATATTGATTGTTGTTACATGGATAAAATATTGATGATGGACTTTTAAATCTTAGAAGATAGTAGAACTCATTCTCTACTTAACTCTTCTAATGAATTGTTGTTTCCGCTGCATTTGTTGATCTAAAACTTGTTGTCTATTATATTCTATCATATTTTTTCCCGTTGAAGACTAATGATAATTTGTTGTATATTATCTTACTCATAATATTCTTTACTGGGCTATTTGAGCTCACCCTTTTCCTTTTTATTTCATTTTTCTTCTCACGAGGTGAGAACATAGTATGATCTAGTCGGGGTATGGAGTGATGGTTCTAGAAAGATGTTTTAGTAGTCCTCACTATTTCTGAAAAATAATGTATGAATAATTGTAATGAGGACTTGTTTGAGTGTGGATATTGTCTAGAAGATAATATTTGTATTTAAACTCACAGTATGTGTTGTCGTATTTTGCACGACAATTGTATTATTGAAGTTGTAGTTTGCTTTCTGTACCATGTATTTGGCGACTCAGAATGGGTGTTGTATACCTATTTTGGGGGCGTCACAGTTGGTATCAAAGCTTAGGGATATGATCCCTGGCTGAGATATGAGACTAGAACTAGGAGGGGGGAGACGGGTAAATCCTTCGATAGTGTGTCCTACCTAAGCTTAGTGATGGTTGGTCATAATATAGGGATATTATATGATATGTTATTTTGTTTAATTAACCCTTTTTTTATGACAGTTTTTAAGAATGGCAGCTGAGAACGTTAACAATGGAGTGAATGAGACCGTGGAGACACCTCTAATCACCAACCAAGTTAACGTGATGTCAGTCGAAGAAGGAATTAGAGATATTCTTGTTGTGAGGGAAGAATTAATAGTTGCACCCGAGCTAGTCACAGAGGTAGAAGTTGAGAGTGAGGAAGAAGAGGAACCTGAGGAGAATTTATTAGAGGTATTTTATGATCAAAACGTAGAATTGCAAAATCGTATTCATGAGTTAGAAGAGCAGGCTGAAGAACGGTAGGCGGTCGTGGAGCAAAAGGATGCAATGATTCAAGCTTGTGTTACCCGATATGTGATGCTTGAACAGAAGCACTGTTTGGTAGAGTATAATATGTTAAAGCTAGAATCTGAGCTGAAAGAAGAAACAATTGAACGCGTGAGAATGAGTGATGCATGGGTAAAAGCCACACGACGCGTTGATATTGTGGAAAGAGATGTCTGATCTAAGAAGGCTAAAATAGATGATATATATTTCTCTTTTTGGACAGCAATTGAGAGAACCCAACATCGAGTTTTGAATTACCCTGTACATTGCGGTTAACCCCAATTCGATATGGATCAAAGATTAATGATTTAGATCATGAAACAAGAGTAAGATGAAGCAGTTGAGGGTGGAATATGACCTATAGCGAAAGATAATTCTAGCGGTAATGATGACACCAAAGGCTGTCCCAGACAAGTCAAAATCAGTGGTTCAAGTGAGAGCGCCTTTCGTAAAAGCGAGGAACCGAACGAAGTTATCATGGGTTAGTTAATCATAAATTTTTGCGACGTCTATACCCTGTTAGATATTGGTTCTACCCATTCTTTTATCTCTCCTGCTTGTGCTCAACGTTTAAACTTGATTCTGGAAAAATTGGAATTTGACTTATCTGTGAAAACTCCGTTAGGAGAAACTTTTATCATATCCACTATTTATAAATCTTGTTTGATCCAAGTGGGCACAATCACATTACCTGTTGATCTTATCTCTTTAAAGATACTTGCTTTTGATGTGATTTTAGGAATTGATTGGTTAACCACTCATCATGCCAAAATTGATTATTTTCATAAGGTTGTTAGTTTTTATATTCCTAACCAACCTGTTATGCGAATTCAAGCAACCAAACCATTGAAGTCAAACACTTTCATATCAAGCCATAAAGCCATTCATTTATTGAAAAACGGATGTCAAGCTTTCTTAGCCCATTTCATGGATTTAAACAAAAACACGTCAGATTTGAATGATATTTCTGTTGTTAGTAAATCTCCTAACATATTTCCTGGCCTACCCCCAGAACGTGATATTGAATTTTTGTATCGACCTTGAACCCGGTACAAAACCCATTTTTAAAATCTCATATCGAATGGCTCTTATTGAACTTCAGGAGTTAAAAACCCAACTACAAGAGTTGGTACTCAAGCCTCTATCTGGTAACTTCCTTTATGGAATGCACCAAAGCCAGACTCTTTGTAGGGGACTCTATATTTGTGTGGTGGTAAAACGATAGGTGCCATTGTGACGTACTATCCAAGATTAGGATATGAGTCATAGTTGAGAGCAACCTAAGTCAGTAATCGAAATATCTAGCTTTCTAGGCTTAACTGGTTACTATTGGAGATTCATGGAAGGATTTTCTCAAATCGCTACTCCATTAACTTAGCTAACTCGGAAAGATACAAAATTCGTATAGAGTGAGGAATGCGAGAAGATTTTTCAAGAGCTCAAGAGGCAACTCATTTCGGCACATGTTCTGACCATACCATCTTAGAAAAGCGAATGTGGTAGCTGACGCGTTGAGTAGAAGATCATACGCGAGTACGAGTGCGATATTGTTGAACACAAAGACCTATCTTGTATAATTTAGAAATGATAGAGATAGAGTTAGGGACCCACGTGATGACATACGAGTAGAATCGACTTTAATTGATAAAGTTAAAACCGCTCAAGCTATACACTAGAGCTGATGAATATAAAGAAGAAGGTGCAAGAAGGCGCTATTCCAGAAGTAAGAGTCGATGAAGAGAAAAAAGCTCAAACCTTCGATTTATTTGAAATCCTCGATCGAGTAGGAATTGTGGCCTATAGACTCGCCTTAACGCTAAGTATGTCGCGTGTTCATAACGTTTTTCACGTATCGATGTTACTTAAATATGTGGACAACCCAAACCACATTATTGCGTTAGAACCAGATGAGATAGTCAAGATTTAACGTACGAGGAGGTACCTGTCAAGATCTTGGATAGGAAAGAGCATACCCTACACACAAAGGTTATACCATAAGTTAAGGTTTTGTGGAGGAACCATGCTATTGAAGAAATGACCTGGGAGTTAGAATCAAAAATGAAAACGAGGTATCCTCATCTTTTCGAAACACCAGGTATGTACGTCAATTTCGAGGACGAAATTTCATAAGGAGGGGAGGTTGTAAGACCCCAGTTTTTTATAAATAAAATTGAATTTTCCTCTAATTATTATTTTAAAATAATAAGGTTTTAATTTGAAATAATATTTTGGTTATGGGTGAGATGTGCAAATTTTACAAAATAAGCAAGTGGTTATAAAATATTCATTTTTGTCGGGGAATAGTCGTTTGGTCGTGGAATTTTTTTTGTTGTTGGGGAAAATCCGTACGACGGCGCAGCCATTTGTGGGCCCCATAACGGAATACGGTTGGATGAAGGAAAATGACATAGTATGAGTTTTTATAAATAACGACGTAATTGTTACAATTAATCGTTGGATTACACGGTGGTTAAAATATGATGAATGGCGTGGTTGCACAAAGAGTATTACCGATATTGCACTGTATTGTTGAATTATTGATTCTTACGTAAAAAGGCACTACTCAATAATTGTTACAGTAGTTACTATTCAATATTTTATTTTATTAATTCAATGATTGCTACGTTGATAGTTTATATTATTGTTGTTTCAATAATTGTCATTGCACATTATTTCCCATTATCAGATCAATAATTCATATTATTTGAATAATATTATTAGATAGCATTATTGGTAATGTCTAGAAAGTTCTGTTAAGGAGAGGTTTGGTCACCTAATCAAGGCGCCAAGAAGGAGAAATCTTTATTCGAAAGCCCTCTTCCTGGGAACGCGCTGGTTGTCATGATCAGGATTTCGTAATATTATTTGTGAATAATTAATTATTGATTTATATGATAAGAAAATATTTATTTGATGTGGATATAAATTATGGATTTATTTATGTGGCTATAATTGAAGGAATTAATGTTGAGTTATTTTATCAGTATTTTGTCGGATTGGAGGTATTAAAAATCAAACCAGTGTTCTTGAGATATATTGCGTGAGTTATAATTTTTAATCCGACCGTTGGATCATTGTGATTTTTGGATATGTTATACATATATAAGTTGAGTATATGTCCACAAATTTTGAACCGTTAAAAATGAACGTATGATTTGTTATGAATTTTAAGAGGTGACTGGTTCAGAAATTGTTGAAGTTTCTGAATTATCATTTTGGTGGAAAATTCTAGAATTGGTGGACCCCACTTTTTGTTGGTGAGAAATTTGCTCAAATTTTATGTCAAATGTGGTGGGTGGCAATAGTAGCAGGTAAAGCCATCAGGTAGCAAGTCAAGTCTGTTTCGGCGTGCTAGCATTTTCCTATAAATAGGTGCTTAGGTTAGAATTGAAAATCACACCAGAAACATAAGCTTTCTCTCTCTATATTATCGAGCGTATTTTTGTGAGTATTTAGATACTTTGAGAGTTTTTATTTAGTGCAAGTTGCCCTCAGCATCATATCTGATATTCCATTCAGAAGTACTGTTCTTTTGAGGTAAGGGATGTTATTTTCTTCGTAAATGATATTATTTTCTTCAATATCATTATGCCAAAATACTGATATGAATTTTATTGTGAAAATTCTACCTTTTTGTGTCGGGGTTACTATTCACGTATACGACACTATTCACGATATAAAGACTATTCACTTAATACAAGATTATTCACTTAGTATTGTTCACTTAAGTATGATTTTTCTTGTGGAATTTCTACCTTTTGTGTTTGGGTTACTTATTCATGTATATACGACACTACTCACGTATATATGACATTATTCACGAATCGACATTATTCATCGAAAAATGAAATTTTCTTTTCGTCTCGGATGTCTTTTATGGTTACTATCTTTGATTATATCCATGTTTTGATCTTTATTTTGAATTCTACTTCACAAGTGGTTATTATGAAGTATTATTGATCTTGGATAAACCGTAATGTCTAATCCCTAATATTTGTCCTTTTTCTCTCATTGGATTCATTTTCTTTAAAATATTTTTCATCATCCTCGGCCTTAAATGATGATATTATGAATATCTTTGGCCTATAGTGCAAAGATGAATGATTAATCGATGAATATCTTTGGCCCAGTAGTGCAAAGATGAAGCAGTGTTGAGATGAACATAACCGAATCGGTGATATAAAATGAATATCTTTGGCCCTGTAGTGCAAAGATGAATATTTGATTAAAGATGTATATTGATTGTTGTTACAGGGATAAAATATTGATGATGGACTTTTAAATCTTAAAAGATAGTAGAACTCATTCTCTACTTAACTCTTCTAATGAATTGTTATTTCAGCTGTATTTGTTGATCTAAAACTTGTTGTCTATTATATTCTATCATATTTTTCCCTGTTGAAGACTAATGATAATTTGTTGTATATTATCGTAGTCATAATATTCTTTACTGGGCTAGTTGAGCTCACCCTTTTCCTTTTTGTTTCATTTTTCTTCTCAAGAGGTGAGAACATATCAGAATCTAGTCAGGGTATAGAGTGATGGTTCTAGAAAGATGTTTTTGCAGTCCTCACTATTTCTGAAAAATAGTGTATGAATAATTGTAATGAGGACTTATTTGAGTGTGAAAATTGTCTAGAAGACAATATTTTTATTTAAACTCACAGTATGTGTTGTCGTATTTTACACGACAATTGTATTATTGAAGTTATAGTTCTCTCTCTGTACTATGTATTTAGTGACTCAGAATGGGTGTTGTATACCTATTTTGGGGGCGCCACACGAATAGCTTATTCGGTTATAACCGAAAACCGAAATTAACACATTCCTGATATCTGAACTAATAACCGAATTTTTGTATAACCGAATTATCGAATTAACTATTCGGTTATTCGGTAAATAACCGAAATGAAGGCAAGCATAATGATTCCAAATTTCCAATACATGAGTACATGAACAACATTACATACTTATCTCATTCAGTCAACACAACAACAGAAAACCAAGACTTCAACATTAATATGATAATAACACATACATAACTAAAATTAACAATCATAATAAAATTAGTAATACATAATTTGTCCAAACTTGGTCCGATTCAAGATATAGCCGCCGACTTCAAGAATGGGAAATATAAGTAGATACCTCCGAATTTGAAGATAGAGATCGCGTTCGGAGAGAGGAACTTGGTCCATTCGGAGAATGAGTGACTACTGTAACTCGAAAGTTATAGTTTTTGAGTTAGGGCACTAGGGGCTAGGGAAGAGTGAGAGATCTCGAGGCGGGGCTGTGGGCGAGGAGAGATGAGAGATCTAAGATCCGAGAGTGAGAGATGAGATCGTGAGAAATCAATTTGAAATCTATGGTGAGAGAGGTGAGAGTAAGAGATGAGAAGTCTTTTGAGTGGCTGAGTCAATAGATCGAGAGCGAGTAGTGAGAGAAAGTGAGAGAATGAGATTGATCTATAGAGCGAGCAGTGAGAGAAAGTGAGAGAATGTTACTGATCTATAGAGCGAGCAGTGAGAGAAAGTGGGAGACTGAGATTGAGAATTAATGACTGCTATTGTAATTTAGTAATTTTTAAGTTCTTTTTTTTTATTTCGGTTATTTGGTTTAACCGAATAACAAAAAATAAAAACCAATCCCGAAACCGAATATCGAAAATTAAATCGGATATAACCGAATTACTAAAAATAACCGAATAACTGTAATAATTCGGTTAAAAATTTTTGGTTTACTTCGGTTATTCGGTTTTATCCATTTTTTTCTCAGCCCTAATTAGTACCCGGATTTGGGGACGCTACAGGAAGTATCAATGACCTTAATTACTATTGAGCACAAGGGTTTTAAAGACCTATTTTACAAAACTTCATTGCTATTTCTTGTTAAAATTGAACTTTTATACAAAAGTCAAACCCTTTGTATATAGGTGCAAATGAGGCATAACACTACTTCCAAACAACTGCACATATACCCTACTCATACACACACATAAACATATAAAAGCTTAATGAAAAGTGGCGGTAACCGTGTTGTCACAGAAGTCAGGGGGTGCCTAACACCTTCCCTCTGCTTAATCAAGCCCCCGAACCCTAACGAACTTCAGTTTCTCAGACCAGTTAAACAGTGCCAAATTATTGGGTCTTTGTGCAAACCTTTTCTCGGTTGATTTGGTGCAACCATTTAACAATACCAACTGGTGACTCTAAAAGTCAAATTATTGACATCTATGATGAGTGAGTTTTATACACATTAATTGAGTGCGTTTGAGCTTAATCTTTTGGAAGTTTTTAATTTTTTGTGTCTATTCATGCATGTTTTACGTTTTTTTGTAGGAATTGAGACAAAAGTTACTTGGATCGACGTTTCAGTTGCTAGCTTCGCATTTTTGGCTTGCCATTTGCATAGCAGTCACTTCAGGGCCAATTTCAGCAGTGTTCCATCCCTTATTTCAGAAATTTTAAAGAATGAAAGTTGTAGATCTACGTCTCCTCTTTTTGGAACATCTTTAATCATCGAAATCAAAGTTTGGAAGAAGAAGTTATGGCTATTTTCCCAAAGGACGTGAGAGCAGAAAATTCCCAAAAAGAGCCCAGCGCCGGGGCGCCCATTTCTAGTACATTTGCAGCGTCGGGGTGGTGGGAGGCAGATTTCCAGTGACGTGAGCAGCGCCAGGGCACTGGGGTCAGGCCAGATCAAATTGGGACACATTTTGGGGTAAATTTTGATACTTATTTGACTTCAAATTGGATTGGGGTTTCTCCTAAGCTAGAAATTGGACTTGTAGCCTATAAATACATGATATGAGACATAAAATATGGGGATTAGATAGATTAGATGAGATAAAACACTCCATTAGATTAGAACATAAATCCTAGTTTATATTATATTGTTGGACTAGTTCCGACTTCGGAGCAAGGAGTTATGCCTTTTCAAAGTAGTTGTGTCAAATCTGTCCAACAAATTCGGTACAGTCCTCTTGCACGAATTTTCTAGAATTTTGTGCTTGGAATTTGAAGATGGTCCATGAACGAAAGTTGTAGCCCCAGAAGTTATCTTCGCGTGGGCGCAAGAATCGTTCAAAAATGTTTTAAAACGAATTAGTTATGACTGTTTTAGCGAGATATGGTAAAGCTGAGAAAAAAATTGTAAAAACTGTTATGTTTGGGCATTTTAAGTTCTGTTTTGGGCTGCCTATGATGTCTAAAATGGGTGGCATATATTTTCTAAATATATTCTCTTATGATGTTTATAGCATATCCAATAGGAGACCCTTATACTTTCAAACTAGATTGTGTATGAATGGTGATTAACGAGACACATGTAATTAGGTTACTTGAAGGTTAATTACTAGCGTGTATTGTAGCAGGCTCATCAGGCAAGTTTCCTAACCCTAATTTCTTTTGGGTATTTATTAAATTGTTACTAATATTATCGTGAAGAAGGGTAAGTATTGGACTTGTGTTAGTCATTTATTCGCGTAGAAGTTTCTTCGTTGAAAAGTCATACAAACTCCAATTATCTTGCAAGCTTTTCAATGGTTATTCGCTTATTATTCTAACGGCTATGCTTTTAAGTTTCATGTCATCATAGAACTGCTTTATGTATAATCCTAGCCTTTGGTTCCGGCTAGTTATTATTGATGAAAAATGATTTAAAACACATCTTTCGAAGTTATTGAATGTTTACCAATCCAAGTTGCCTTGGTGAGGTCTCGCATGATTACTAAGATGAACAACCCGAATGAACAGGTAAAATAGATGTCGTGCAAATAGTCCCATTTATGCTTATGCATTTTAAACTTAATACATGTGTACAATGTAGGGTACAATGGGCTGATCACCTGGCGTACTTGCAGAGACCGTTTACAGTCTATTTGATTGTTAAACCGTCTGATGGTTTTTGATGAAAGAAATATGTTCAGGGTATTTTTACACCCCTTAGTATGATATTGAAAATTCTCAAATTTCCATTCTTGATGTTCCTATTTAACACTTGATAATCTTTTCAACTGTTGAGGTTTAGCTATTCAACTGCTTTTCCTCGATGTATGTTTTCAAATTTCAGATATACTTTGGCAATTCGTGCTCATTCTTGCTTAAACCTTTCAGTTAAGGGTGAGAAATTTGAGGTTCGAGCAAGGACAAGGGAAAGTCCAAGATGAAGTGATGCTAATGATTATGTAATAAGTTAATTATTTCAAGATATGTGTAATGTAGCGATAAACGCTAAGACTAAGTTCCAAAGATGTTTTAAGGTTGTAAAGACTTGGGATTTTATTTCACTATTTGTGTAATGGGTAATATAATATTATTATTATTGTTAAAGTTTACTTAGATAGATGATGTTGTATGTTGATATCGTGAGCACCAAGTCCCGTGAATCGATGTTACACTGATTTGGGGGCGCCACATGAGTTGGTATCAAAGCCTTAGGTTATAAACCTTAGGTGGGGAACCTTGGGCTATAACCTTAGAGAGAGTTAGTGGAGATGATAGGAGATGAACTCACATAGAGTTATACGTGTAGTGTCAAATCTATTTTCAAAAAACAAAATCAATATCTATTTTTCTAATTGAGTTGCTTTGTGTTTTGATTATAGGATGTCAGGAGAAGAGGAAGTTAGAGATATTCATGTAGTAAGTGAGCAGTTAGTGACAGCTGTACCTGAGCCTATAGCTGAGGCAGCAGCTGAGTCAGACCCGGAGGAGTATCCGGAAGAGGAAGAGGAGCCCGAGGAGGACCCCGAGGAGGTACCTGAAGACACTATGCTGGATGAGTTGATGGACAGGATCGTCGAACTGGACGACAAGGTCCACGAGTTAGAGGAGCTGTATCAGGGGGAACAACAAGCTGCAGCTTTGCTGGGAGCATTGGTGGACCACCTGGTAATTAGGAATGGGGATCTGGCTGACAAGCTGCGGGTTGAAGGCCAGAAGCGGTTCAAAGTGAAGGATGAGAGGATGCTATCGTAATCCACTTGGGACATACCATTAATGGGTTGGAGTCGAGGATTTAGAGTCTCCAACTCGACAATGCATTATTACCACTTTCTCGGGAGATGAGAGAAGAGACCGTGTTAGTAGGTGAGAAGCTAACCGGAGAGTTGGAGGAGAAGTTAGAGACAAGAAGGTTAAGATAGACAAGATGAAATACGTGAGTTTAAGTCAAGACATGGAAGGTTCCAAAGATTGGGTGTGTCACTTTCCACGTGAGGAGCGCCTTGGATGGCCAAAGTTATAAGCCGAGAGATGGTGAAAGAGATAGCGGATGAGGAGTATGAGGACGCCTATTAAAGTGGGTCTTTAGTTATTATGATAAACTTTTTCCTAGTAGTAAATAAAATGCTTATCTATGTAATAAAAAGCTTGGTTTCTGTTTTTACCAAGTGATTGATGCCACGTGATGTAAATGGCGTAATGCCATAAAATGATGAAATACTTTGAGTATTATGTTTATAAATAAATATGTTTTTATTTAAGTATGTGATGTGATGGTTCAGTTTTTACGAATTTTATATACTATAGATTAAATTATGAGAGAATAATATTAAGTTCATTTTGAACAGATAGATGGCTAGAGGAAGACATCGTCAAGCACCCGAGGGGTCAGACGGTAATGCTGGGGATCCACCGAAACCTATGCAACAGTTTGTAGACATGTTAGTGGGGGAACTTCAAAATCGAACCCCGAATGTCAATAACCATCTAGTGGCTCCTGTGACACACTTTAAAGACTTCAAAAGCGCGGGACCACCTGAGTTCAAAGGAACTACGGAACCCATCGAAGCCCAGACTTGGGTTAAGGAAATCGAAAAGGCATTCGCTATCGCCCGAGTAGGAGATGACCAGAAAACTATCTTCGCCACGTATATTCTGAAAGGTGAAGCCAACTACTGGTGGGAGGCAAATAGGACCCGAAATGGAGAAGGTGTGATACCTTGGGAAGGGTTCAAGAAAATCTTTTCGAGAACTATTTTCTCGTTAGTATGCTTGAGTCGCATGGAGATGCGATTCCGGAGTCGAAACAAGAAGATATGTGATGCATCGCAGAAGACGCCGCAAAGTTTAAAGAGCTGGCGAGGTTCGCACCTCATCAGGTCAACACTGAGGAGAGAAAGACGAGGAGGTTTGAGCAAGGCCTCAAACCATGGCTATACAATGACTTTCTGTCTGTGCAGCAGAAACAGCCAGCGACTCTCCGGAGAAAGCTATAATACGAGGGGAAGTGAAGCCCTAATGAAGTTCAACAAGGAGAAAAAGAAGAAGACTGAAAGAGGAAACCGTGGAGAAAGCAGCAGCAGCAACAACAGTGCAAATAAGAGGAAGTGGAACAACAACAACAATAACAACAACAACAACAATAATGTCAACTCGGGAAACCCTGGGGGCAAATCAGGGGAAGAAAAAAAGAGGACTGAGGCGTGCAAGGAGTGTGGAAGGAATCACTCGGGGGCATGTCTAAGAGGGAAGAATGTCTGTTTCAATTGCGGGCAGGAGGGGTACATCTCTCCCAACTTCTCTGCACCGAAGAGAAATGGATGTTTCAACTGTGGAACATTAGATCATCAGGCGAGGAGCTGCCCTAAGAAAAACTCAGCAGGAGGAAATGGAGGGAGGGGACCAAGCGGTGGAACTCTCACAATTGGTGGACCACTAACTCAGAATCGACCAACAACAAGGACTTTCAACATGACGGTTCAGGATGCGGTTGCATCCAGGGACGTGGTTTCAGGTATCATTCCGATCAATGATATATCTGCTTACATATTATTTGATTCGGGTGCTACTTGTTCCTTCGTTTTGCATGAATTCTCCCAACGACTAAACTTACCTCAAGAAGAATTAGAATATCCTATGAACATAGAAGTTGCTAATAAGGAAGTCATTTCAGATTAACCATGTCCATAGGAATTGCGTTGTAGATATCGGGGATATAAGTTACCCGTGGACTTAATCCCAATTCAATTAGGATAATTTGATGTAATTCTAGGGATGGATTGGTTATTTAACCATGGAGCGATGATAGATTGCCATAAAAGTGTATAAACCTTAAGACTCGAGCAAATGAAGGTAGTGTTCTATGGGAGAGTAGTCGCCAAGACTCTCGAGTGTCTATCGATGATGATGCAAGCGAGGAAGTTACTAAAAAATGGATGTGTAGGTTATTTGGCCCATATCGTCGATACTCATAAAAGTAGGGTTAGAAATGGGATGACACTGTGGTGAATGAATTTCAGATGTATTTAGGAAGAATTGCAAGGCATTCCACGGAGAGAGGTCGAATTCGTTATAGATTTAGTACCGTGAACTAAGGCCGATCTCGAAAAGCCCGCATGTAACGGGCACCCGGCAGAGTTGAAGGAGCCGATGGTACGATTCACAGAATTATTGGATAGAAGTATATTCAACCAAGTGTGTCTCCTCGGGGAGTACCAAAGTGTTGTTTTTGTAAAGAAGAAGGACGGGCCGGATGAGACGCGTGCATCGATTATCTAGAGTCGAACAAGGTGACGATCAAGAACAAGTACCGTTACTCAGGATAGATGACTGTTTGATCGGTTGAAGGAGCGAAATATTTTTCCAAAATCGATTTGAGGACTCGGGTATCACCGGTTGAAGGTGAGAAAGGAGGATGTACCTAAGGCGGCGTTCAAAACTCGCGTTACGGTCACTACGAAGTTTCGTAATGTCGTTCGGGTTAACAAACGCGCCAAGTTAGCGTTTATGGACATGATGAATCGGGTATTCAAACAAAGATTTAGATAAATTCGTAGTTGTGTTCATAGATGATATCCCGATCTTTTCCAAGACTCGTGAAGATCATCGTGAACATTTAAGATTAGTATTGGAAGCATTGAGAAGGGATAAATTATACGCAAAATTTTCGAAGTGCGAGTTCTGGTTAGAAAAAGTTCAATTTCTGGGTCACGTGATCGACAAGGACGGAATCTCTGTGGATTCAACAAAGGTGGAAGGAGTTCAGAATTGGGAACAACCAAAGACACCGACGAAAGTAAGAAGTTTCTTAGGATTGGCGGGCTACTACAGGCGGTTCATTAAAGATTTTTCGAAGATAGCAGGAACATTGACGAATTTAACGAAGAAGTCGGTGAAGTTTGTCTGGACTAAGAAGTGTGAAGAGAGTTTTCGAGAACTCAAGAAGAGATTGAGTGAGGCACCGGTGTTGTCGTTACCAGACGATACAGGTGACTTCGTAATTTTCAGTGATGCGTCACACAAGGGGCTTGGCTGTGTGCTTATGCAACATGGTAAAGTCATTCACGACATCGCGCCGGATTGAAAGATTATGAGAAGGGATATCCTACCCATGACCTAGAATTGGCGGTGGTAGTAGTATTTGCCCTCAAGATTTGGAGGCACTATTTATATGGTGTGAAGAGTGAAATATACACGGACCATAAAAATCAAGTATATTTTCACGCTAAAAGGAGTTAAATATGAGGCGCAGAGGAGATGGTTGGAGCTAATAAAGGATTACGATTGTGATATTTTGTATCATCCGGGGAAAGCGAACGTGGTAGCGGATGCGTTAAACAGAAAGGGCAGTGGTAGATTGGCAATGCTAACATACTCGTGGAGGAGTTAATCAAGGAGACGACCAGTTTGGAGCTAGAGATAAAGAGGCTGAGAGAGCCAGATGGGAAATTGTTCGCAGTGGAGGTTCGTCCGACTCTATTGGACAAGATCAAGGAAGCACAAGGCGGTAATAAAGAATGTGAGAAAATGAAGAAAAGAATTTCGACGGAGAGGAGCTTAAATTCAACATGGGTGGTGATGGTCTGTTAAAATTTGAGGAGAGAATTTGGGTGCCAGCCAGATATCGAAAGTTAAAGGAAGAAATCTTGCAGAAGCTCATAGTTCAAGTTACTCAATCCACGGGAAGCACAAAATGTATCGGGATCTTCGTCAACATTATTGGTGGCCCAATATGAAAAGAGAAGTCGCAGAGAAGGCGTCGAAAGTGTTTAACGTGCCAATGTCAAGCGCGAACATCGAAACCGAAAGCGGGTTACTTCAATCGTTAGAAATTTCGGAATGGAAGTGGGAGCATATCACGATGGATTTTGTGGTAGGACTTCCAACTACGCAGAAGGGTTACGATGCAGTGTGGGTGATCGTCGACCGATTGACCAAGTCAGCGCATTTCTTGCCAATCAAGATCAGATATACCTTGGATCAGTTGGCTAAACTTTATATCAAAGAGATCATTTCCAGGCACGGTGTACCAGTTTCAATTGTGTCAGATCGCGATCCGCGGTTCACAGCAAACTTCTGGAGAAGTTTTCAAGAACACATGGGAACACATCTGAGGTTGAGCACCGCGTATCATCCTCAAACAGATGGGCAGAGCGAGAGAACTATTCAAACGTTAGAGGACATGCTGAGAGCATGTGTGATGGATTTCAAAGGGAGTTGGGATGACCACCTACCGTTGGTGGAATTTGCATACAACAACAGCTACCATGCGAGCATTGGGATGCCACCTTATGAAGCTTTATATGGAAGGAAATGCAGAACGCCATTGTGTTGGGATGAAGTAGGAGAACGTCAACTGCTAGGGCCAGAATTGGTACAGCAGACTGCGGATGTGATCAAAACTATTCGAGCGAGGCTAGTGACGGCTCAGGATCGACAGAAGAAATATGCTGATCAACACCGGTAACAACGAGACTTCGACGTTGGCACTTATGTGTTTTTAAAAGTATCACCTTGGAAAGGGAAAATGAGATTTGGGAAGAAGGAAAGACTTAGTCCCAGATTCATAGGACCCTTTGAAATACTAAGACGAGTCGGTGAGGTAGCTTATGAAATAGCTTTACCTCCGGAGCTAGAACATATACACAACGTATTCCATATTTCAGTCTTAAGACCATATAAGCAGGACTACAAGCATGTCATAGAGTATGAACCTATTCAGTTCGAAAAAGACTTAACTTACGAAGAGGTTCCAGTGCAGATAATTGATAGAAAAGAACAAGTGTTAAGAAATAAAATAATACCTTCTGTTAAGGTAGTATGGAGGAACCACAACGCCGAGGAGGCTACATGGGAACTCGAGGAGAAAATGATGAAAAACTACCCTAATCTGTTTGTTTGATGTGTAATGATTACGGGGACGGAATCCTTATAAGGGAGGGTGAATGTAATATCCTAGATTTTTCAATGTAATTAAACAATTTCAATAAACAAACTTACGTGAAATTCTTACGTGACATTTATTTTTAAATGAATTATTTATTTTTTATTATATGTTATGTGATAAGATGCATATTAATGGTTGTTACGGTTAGGCCAATTATTTAAATTGGTTAAGGATGGAATTAATTCTAATTAATTTCGTGGGATGACTTACAAATATGAGTTTGAGTTTGGAACGGAATTTAGAGACGCGGTCTGCGTATTTGAGTCCGAAACGTTGAAATTAGTCAGGATAGACTGTAACCACAAAAATGTGTCACGGTTGACTTTTTGGTCAAAGTCAATCGGTTGACTTTTTCGGGGAAAAAGTCAACTACGAAATTTTGAAGTTGAGTTTAACGAAACGGATAGTTCCGTGACGTCCGGGACGTCGAATTTAGTAGGAATCGATATAGGTATCGATACGTTTTACTACGAGGGGCAAAATGGTCAAAATGATTATTTAACTGATTAAATGATTAAAATAATATTTTTTAAGTTCATATGAACAGTAGCTGGGGCCATGTGACCTGCATATTGGGACAAAAAGAAAGGAGTATATACGTATATAGTAAGATAGAAGAGGAGGGAGCTAGTTTATTCTCTAAACTCAAACCTTTTCATTTTCTAAACCCCCTCCATAACTAGGCTAATAATTAGAGGAATGAATTGTAACATAATGATATCTGATCATGGGGGATTTACAAGGGGTTGGAGAGTTCAGTTGAATACACCATATATGATATATGTACATTCCATCAAAGTTTTTCTTACTTTCACAACAAGTTCCAACCGAGAGAGAAAAATATTGGGAGTTGAGAGTGGTGCTAGGTGGCCTAAGAATTCTGGAGGTTGCAAAGGAGTTGGCAAGCAAAGGGGTGAGACTCTAGCAAGATTAAACCAAGAGGAAATTTCGTCCAAAAGGTAAGCTTCAAACCATTTCTTATGTTATGAGAAAACTAGTAAGAAAATTAATGTATAAACATGGTAGATGGTTTGTTTTGACTTTTTAATGTCATGCTAGGGTTTGTTTCTGATATGTGGTAGTAGAGAGTGAAAATTCTGGTTTAGTACATGCTCTAATTCATAGAAAGTCAAGAAATCATGCCATGTATACTAGCTATTTGATAAAATGCCTCTTAGATGCTAATTTGATGAAAACATGAAAAGTTAGAGAATTGAATGGTTGTAGTAATGTGTATATATGTTATTAGAAGTGGTCTGGATAATAGGAATCAAACCCATGCATGCTAGAATCAAAATCATGATTTTCTCAAAAGTTGGGTTAAACTAGTTTGCATGATTTTTTTTAGGATTTTTGGTCACTCGAAATCATGTCTTAGATAATCCATTTGGTGCATGTAATAATTTTGTAAAATAGTATGTAGCATGAGGTATAACATGTCCAAATTTCATTCGGATCGAAGCTATATTGAGTGAGATATGAAAATCGTAAGCAAACATGTTAGAAACCAAAAAAAAAAAAAAACTGTGAACTGCTGACCCTAAAGACAAAATTGATGCTAGCTAGCAGTTTCAGAAAATTGTGGGCTTTTGGGTTATTATAGTACACTAAATAAGCTTTCCATAGACTCCATAACGGACTAATTCTGACTTCGGAGCAAGGAGTTATGACTTTTCAAAGTAGTTGTGTCAAATCTGTCCAACAAATTCGGTGCAGTCCTCTTGCACGGATTTTCTGGAATTTTGTGCTTGGAATTTGAAGATGGTCCATGAAAGAAAGTTGTAGCCCCAGAAGTTAGCTTCGCGTGGGCATAAGAATCGCTCAAAAATGTTTTAAAACGAATTAGTTATGACTGTTTTAGCAAGATATGGTAAAGCTGAGAAAAAAAAATGTAAAAACTGTTATGTTTGGGCATTTTAAGTTCTGTTTTGGGCTGCCTATGATGTCTAAAATGGGTGGCATATATTTTCTAAATATATTCTCTTATGATGTTTATAGCATATCCAATAGGAGACCCTTATACTTTCAAACTAGATTGTGTATGAATGGTGATTAACGAGACACATGTAATTAGGTTACGTGAAGGTTAATTATTAGCGTGTATTGTAGCAGGCTCATCAGGCAAGTTTCCTAACCCTAATTTCTTTTGGGTATTTATTAAATTGTTACTAATATTATCGCAGTAAGGGTAAGTATTGGACTTGTGTTAGTTATTTATTCGTACAAGTTTCTTCGTTGAAAAGTCATACAAACTCCAATTATCTTGCAAGCATTTCAATGGTTATTCAGTTATTATTCTAATGGCTATGCTTTTAAGTTTCATGTCATCATAGAACTGTTTCTATGTATAATCCTAGCCTTTGGTTTCGGCTAGTTATTATTGATGAAAATGATTTAAAACACATCTTTCAAGTTATTGAATGTTTACCAATCCAAGTTGCCTTGGTGAGGTCTCGCATGATTACTAAGATGAACAACCCGAATGAGCGGGTAAAAGCGGATGTCGGGCAAATAGTCCCATTTATGCTTATGCATTTTAAACTTAATACATGTGTACAATGTAGGGTACAATGGGTCGATCACTGGCGTGCTTTGCGAAAGACCGTTTACGATCTATTTGATTGTTAAACCGTCGATGGTTTTTTGATGAAAGAAATATGTTCAGGGTATTTTTACACCCCTTAGTATGATATTGAAAATTCTCAAATTTCCATTCTTGATGTTCCTATTTAACACTTGATAATCTTTTCAACTGTTGAGGTTTAGCTATTCAACTGTTTTCACTCCTGATGTATGTTTTCAAATTTCTGTATATACTTGTTGGGCAATTCGTGCTCATTCTTGCTTAAACCTTTCAGTTAAGGGTGAGAAGGCTGAGGGTTCGGGCAAGGACAAGGGAAAGTCCAAGATGAAGTGATGCTAATGATTATGTAATAAGTTAATTATTTTCGCATATGTGTAATGTAGCGATAAACGCTAAGACTAAGTTCTAGTATGTTTTAAGGTTGTAAAGACTTGGGATTTTATTTCGACTATTTGTGTAATGGGTAATATAATATTATTATTATTGTTAAAGTTTACTTAGATAGATAATGTTGTATGTTGTATCGTGAGCACCAAGTCCTGTAATCGATGTTACACGGATTTGGGGGCGTCACAACAACCAACATCAAATATTTATTATTTAATAAATAAATCACCTAAAATATTTATCTAACTCAAATAAATATTTTAATTAATTATAAAAATCACATTCGTTACAAGAGCCATGGTGGGATGAGAAATGGAAGATAGAAGAATAACATGTTGTGTTTGACAAGCATCCATGCCACAATCTGATCACAGATGTGACGCCCCCAAAATAGGTATACATCACCCATTTTGAGTCGCCAAATGCATGGTATAGAATTTAAAAATAACTTCATTTATACAATACGACAAGAAGTGTAGCTGAGAGTTTTTACACAAATATTGTCTCATAGACAATATCCAAACTCAAATGGAGTCCTCATTACATTTATTATCACACTATTTCATAGAATAATGAAGACTACTACAACCACTATCTTGGACCATCACTCCGTTCCTCGACTAGTCCTGGCTATGTTCTCATTTCCTGAAGAGAACAATGAAAGGAAAAGGGTGGGCTTAAGTAGCCCAGTAAGAAATATTATGACTAAGATAATGCAGAATAAGTTATCGTTAGCCTTCAACAGTGTTAAACTGATAGAATATAATAAACAACATGTTTAACTACAACGGAACAAACAATCCATTAGAAGAGACAAGTAGAGCATGATATCTACTATCTTCTATGATTTAAAATTTATCATCAATTTTATTGCTGAGACTCAACTCAATAAATAATCCACACCACTGAATTATCCATGCACTACGGGCCAAAGATATTCATTACTATCATTTCCATGAATTATCCATGCACTACGGGCCAATGATATTCGTGTTATCACCGATGGTCATGATCATGCCAACAACTATCCATCAATGCAATACGGGACAATGAGGACTTTTACTACATTATTTGTAACATTACAGGTCATCATTATACCGATACATAGTCATAATTAGAGTTTCACAAACAGGTTGCCTGGCCTGGCCTGATCTAGGCCTTCTAGGCTTTGACCATTGACCAGGTCAGGCCGGGCCTAGGCTTAAATAAAAAAAGGCCAAGCCAGGCCGGGTAATTAAGCTAAATTTATTGTCTACGCAAGCCTGTTGGCCGAGCCGAGCCAGGCCCAAGGAAGGTGCAGTCTTGGTCTTTCAATTTGACTTCCAAGTTTTACTATAAAATTTGTTACTTGATCTCTCCCCTATTTATAAAACAAAAAGAGGATAAGATACCACAGTTGGACAGTGTGGGACTTCAAATATCTAAATAAATAAACAAATATAACTATCATATAAATAGTCAGTTAACTTGGACTTCCAACACTTCATATCAGATGTGGGACTCCTTCCAACTTGTAAACTTAGAGATCTGACCTCTTTTGCTTCCTCCACTTTCATGATTAATGGCCTTAAGCATTCAAGTGAGGGGATTTGCTAATCAAATACACTTATCAAAGTGTGCAGTAGGAATTTTCAGTTGTCAAACCCATAAACACATCACACATTGTTAATATCAAGTACAATCAATAAATTTCAAAACTGAACCCAAACATAGAAGTAAATATAAACAAAACATGTACCAAGGCGGATATAAAAAAAGAATTGACAATCTAAATCAACTATATATCAGTTTTTGTTAAATATACGGTGCAACGGTGGGATAATATTCCTTTTTTATTACAGTGGACCATCTAGAGAGATGAGGTCTTTTAAGGTTCAAGTATAGCTTTTGTGGTTTTTGGGTGATTTAACTTTAGGAGCCTAATGGTTATTATAGTTGGGTGCGTTCCTTGATAGGAGAGAGTTTTGTACGATTAGGTTGAGAAAAATTGGGAACCAATGACTACCCAATTTCCATACCCCGAGCGTATACTTTTACCGACCGAACGTGCAATTTCTTTGAGCCGAGAGTAGTTAAGGAGGTTCTAAGTTGTGCCTTGGTCAGTTGGTCCTATGACTTTTGTTCCCACATCACCTAACAACAAAATTTATGTTAGACCTTTGACAATATAAATAAGATATGCAACCTCCCTTGAGCAATTACTTAGTTGGGATCATGGGCTAACAGACCAACCTTGTTATTTCAGATCAGGTCGGACTAAGGCCACATGCCGGGCTTTTGGTTGGGCCAGGCCAGGCTGGGTTTTTTACAAAAATTGGAGGCCTTTTCACGCCCTTTCAGGTCGATTCTACTGACACAGGCTTTGACCAGCCTAGGTTTGACCAGTCGGCCTCGGTGTCGATCGAGGCCGGAGCCGCAGGCTTGAGGCTTATTGTGCACCACTAGTCATAATCATACCAATCAATAGTCCATCTATGCACTACGGGCCAAAGATGACTGTCATCACAATATAAGCATGAGGATGATGACAATGATATAAGAATTCAATTAAAAGAGAGCAAGGATAAATTTTAAGGATTTATAATTTAATTTATCCAGAATTCAATAATGTTCAAATTGTCAACATAATACTATTTTGTGGAGTAAAAATCAAGAATAATATTGTATCAAAAATGATTTGGACATAAAAGAAATCAATTTTTTTCATAAATAGTACCCCAGGTGAATAGTACCCTGTGAATAGTACTTCAGGAATAGTATCCCGTGAATAGTACCCCGACATAAAAAGATCAAAATTTATCAAGAATGTCTAGAAAAATATTTCAGTGGAACGATACTCGATGAAACACAAATTTTAATGATATTCCACTAATTTTAAGGAGTATAGAAGCAATACTTTAACAAAATAAGTGTAGAATTCAGAATCTGAAACGAAATAATATTACTTACATACTATAGAGTATGGAAGAAAATATTATTTCTTACGAATATTGAACAAAAATAATATCCCTTACAACTATTGAATGAAAATAATATTCCTACGAATATTGAACGAAGATAATATTCCTTACAAATATTCAACGAAAATAATATTCCTTATGAATATTGAACGGAAAAAAAAAATCCTTACGAATACGAAAAATAATATCGTAAGCGAATATTAAATAAATAATACCCCTTACCTTAAAACAAGAGTATTTCTGACTGGTAGGGTGGGGATATTTTTGAAGAAAACTTATACTGTTTTCTACGCTCAAAGCTTCTTTAAACTCAGAAGAAATACACTCAATATTATAGAAGAAGAATTATTTGATTTTGGTGTGATTTTCAATTCTAAACTAAGCATCTTATTTATAATAGAATGGAAGGATACTATTTAGGAAAAATCACGGTGCACATTAATTTCGGACGAATTTCACGGGCGCAAAAACTGAATTCACATGATTTACTATGCAAATACTATATAGACACTATGCAAACACTATGCATAATAAAATATAATATATTCTATTTTTCAGAAAAAAACAAAACTTATATATATATAACAAAACTGAGATAACTTTCTACCGAAAATTTTGAAAAATGGGTAAGTGGGAGTCCATGTAATAAGCAAAATTTATAAGAAATACTTCATAAAAATCCCCTCTATTTATCTCAATCCACTTGGCTTCACAAAACATATTTTTAAACAACAATTATTCATCAATAATATTACTTGCAATATTAACAACTATATCATTCCCAGGAAAGAGAGGGCTTTTTGATAAGGATTTCTCCCTATTGGCGCGCAATTAGGTAACCAAACCCCTTTCCTCGACAGAACTTTCTAGACATTGTCAATAATACAAATAATAATATGAATAACTTTGCCATCTCAATTATTGATTTAATAATATAAAATATTATGACAATAATTGAATCAATAACGTGAGATACTATGCAACAATTATTGTAGCAATAATTGAGTATAACTGAGAGACTTCTCACATAAGCATCAATAATCAATACCGTGTGCTACTATGCAACCACGCGTATTATTGTACTTTTATCACCAAGTATTTCAATATTTAACGGTAAAACCTTTACCGTTATAAAAAGATATTTCTGTCGTTTTCTAACTCTGACAATAATTCTGTTGTGGGGTCCACCAATTATTGTGCCGTCGTATGAATATTCCCTGTTAAAACGAATATTCCCCGACCAATCAAATATTTTATAACAACTTGCTTACTTTTTAAAATTTATAAACATTACCTACAACTAGAACATTATAATAAATTCACACCTTAATATTCAAAAATAATATTTAGAGAAAAATTAATCTTTAATCATAAAAGTTGGGGCCTTACAACCTCCCCTTCTTATGAAATTTCATCCTCGAAATTGGTGTACATACCTGGTATGTCGAAGAGGTGATGATACCTCATTTTCATTTCAGATTCTAACTCCCAGGTCATTTCCTCAACATCGTGGTTTCTCTACAAAACTTTGACTTGAGGTATAACCTTGGAGCGTAAAATATGTTCCTTCTTATCCAAGATTCTAACAGGTATCTCATCATACCTTAAATCGTCTGCTATCTCGTCTAGTTCTAATTCAATAATGTGGTTCGGGTCGTCCACATATTTATGTAACATCGATACGTGAAAAATGTTATGAATACGCAACATACTTAGCGATAAGGCGAGTCCATAGTCCATAGTTCCTACTCGATTGAGAATTTTAAATGGACCAATAAATCGAAGGTTTGAGCTTTCCTCACATCGTCTATTCTCGCTTTTGGAATAACAACTTCTTGCACCTTCTTCTTCATATTCATCAGCTCCGGGTCTGTAGCTTGAGCAACTTTAACTTTTCGATTAAAGTCGGTTCTACTCGTATATTTGACATCATCACGTGTGTTCCTAGAGTCTTTAACTCTATCTCCATCATTTTTAAGTTATACAAAATAGGTTTTTTTGTTAACAACATCACACTCATAAACGCATACGATCTTCTACTCAATGCATTAGCTACCACGTTCGCTTTTCGAAGAAGGTATTGAATGGTATGGTCGTAATCCTTTAACATCTCGAGCTAATGTCTTTGGCGCATGTTTCGTTTGTTTTGGGTGAAAAAATATTTGAGGGTTTTGTACTAGGTTCAAAGTTGATACAAAATTTGATTTCACGCTCTGGGGTAGGCTAGGAAGTTATTCGAAGAATACGTCAGGAAATTTATTAACAATAGAAATATCATTCAAAACTTTGACTCTCGTCCAAGACTTGGATAGCACCTCACATTGATGCCTATCAACTTGCCACCGTTATTCACGGCGTCCCCTACAGAGAGTCTAGCTTCGATGCATTCCAAGACTTGGAAGTCACTAGCGAAAGGCTCTTTACTTATGGCTTAATATGACAGTGATTGACTTTAGTGGTTTGGTTGCTTGAATTCGCATAACAGGTTAGTTAGGAATATGAAAACTAACAACCTTACGAAAATAATCAATTGTAGCATGATGAATAGTTAACCAGTCGATTCCTAAAATCACATCAAAGGCAAGTATTTTCAAAGAGATAAGATCGACAGGTAACGTGAGGTTGCCAATTTGAATCAAACAAGAGTGGATGTAACGAAGGTTTCTCCGAACAGAGTTTCAACAGATAAGTCAAAGTCTAATTTCTCAAGAGTTAAGTTCAAATGTTAAACACAACTAGGTGAAATAAAAGAGTGGATAAAACCGGTATCTAACAAGGTATAGACTTCGGAAGAGTTTAAAATTAGCTTATCCGTGATAACCTCATTCGGGTTCCTCATCACGAAAAATGCTCTCTTAAACTACCGACTTTGACTTGTCTGGGACATCCTTTGGCGTCACCATCCCAGCTGGATTCGACTTCACTACATGAAAAAATAGAGATAAGTGACCTTCTCTTCCATAATTAAAACACACTTTGGGTTGCTGCGTAGAGTTTGGACGGATGTGTCCCTCCTCTCCACATTTGTAGCATACGACCGGTGGTCATTTTCCTTCCTTTGAAATGGGTGCTGGTGCTGCTCTCGATGTCTTTCCATCATTGGTTAATCTTCTCTTCTTAAAGTTGTTCCTACTTAGTTCACCTTTCCTATTATCTTGGCCATGATTACCACCGAAGTGGTTACCATTTCTGGCATGATAATTTCCTCCATGATGGTTATCGTTGTTTTGATGGTCGTTGCCACCGGTACGATTATTATCGTGTTATTGGTCATTATCTTTTGGTTGGGATGACTCATTATCGCGCTCCAATAACTGAGACCTATTCACAACATATAAATATAAACAAAGTTTATGAGAAATGAGGTATTGACGTATTTTAGGTTTTAAACCTTGTAGAAACATTCGCGTCATATGCTCCTTATTATCTACCAAATGGGATGCAAACTGGGATAACTCCACAAATTTAGCCTCGTATTGCGACACTGTCATATTGTTTTGCTCCATCTTGATGAATTCCTCCTCCTTCATGTGATGAATACTTTCGGGAAAGTACTTGTCATTAAACAATTCTTGGAACTTCTCCCAAGACATCTTCAGTGCGGAAGGTTGAGTACGTTTTACAAATTCCCACCAGTAATTTGCCTCTCCTCGCAACATAAAGGTGGCAAAGGGAACCTTTTCTCCTCTGAGCATTCCAAGACATCAAATATCTTGGTGATCTGCTTAATCCACGTCTCTGCCTTAAGTGGCTCTGGCTCTCCCAAAAACTTCGATGGTCCCAGCTCCTTGAATTGCTTAGCAGTGACCAGCCTTGAGTTACCATTAATTCCACATGCATTATGAACAGGAGTCTTTCTCGTTTGGTGCTGCATGAATCTAAAAAGCTCCTAAATGTACCATCATTTGTAATTTGGTCGGTGTTGTTGTTTACACGAGGATTATTACCTTCTTGATGTACATTAGGGTAAAACGTTACCTTGAACGGTGGTACAGTGAATTGGAAAGGTTCCAAACTACAAAGAGTTACTGGTTTAGTGATAAAGACAAAGTATATAGCTGTAAATGAAGCTGCAAGTTGATTTTTTGGATAGAAATTCATTACAGAACTAGGAATAGTTCCTAAGTCTCATTTTGGATCTAAACATGTGTTGTGGCATTTTCATTAGATTAGAGGAATCATTGAAAGACGGGAAATCACTATAGATATAGTGGAATCTCAAGAATAACATCACATATCCATTTACTGAAGCTTATCTAATAGAAGGATGATCATCACTTAGAGAATGATGGCATTCTCTACCATGACGATTGGCTTTAGTGCAAGTGGGGGATTGAAAGTAGTAGTGCCCAATCATGTTGATGATAAAGCATATACTTTGTAGCAATCTTATTCATTTATTAATAAAAGTATTCATTTACTAAAGGCTTTAATTTATCTACATGGTGCTGTTTTTAATAATATGTGATAAACCCATAGTTTTAAGTAATGCTTTTAGAATCATGATGAGATCATGCTAATGAGGTCTAAATTCTTAGATAGTTTAAAAACTAAAATGTTCCCAATCGTTGGATTACTAAAATGGGGATTAATGAATCTGGATAGAGTGGTACATACGTTGCTTTCCCATTGGATGAAGATAATTGATCTTATGATCATTTTGTGTGGAGACACTAAAGCAAGTATATAGGTACTTATTGGAGAATAAGTTCACTGAACGTGGCTCGCTAAGGAATACCTAATAGAGTTTTACTTGCTTGTCAATAGGAATTCCTGTAATGATAGTAGTACAAGTGATCCTTGGACTTGAGATCATCATAGTATCTTATGCATGATGAGTGATACTTTGACTTATTCCTTAAGACCCTTAGGGTATATCAAAGGGTAAGCTTGGGTATAATAAGTTATACATGGAGATAATGTATGATCAATAAAGAATCTACCGCTTCTAGTAAAAGAAGAGAAATATCCTATTTGATTTGATAAATGATAACCCAGTAGTCCTTAGCCAATGAAGAATGAAATCAGAAAGGAGTTTCTAAATTACATTATTTGGAGTTGTGTATTTGAGAATCGAAATATATATAATAAAATAAAATAAGACTTGACATTAATTCTATGTCTTATATTTAATTGGGACATTGTATAGTGGAAAGATTTAATTATACGGTAACTATTTACTCAAAGGTTCTTTTATGATTAATGTTGAAATCTATATTATCTGGAAAGTCGTTAATCGCTAAGGAGGTTTATCCCTATTGTAGAATAAATATTATTTATTTAAATAAATTAATAGCTTAATTTATTTACTTAAATAAGATTAGAAATTTTCTAATTGATTTATTCACTATTTGGTTTAATATGGAGAACCTAAAGGGTCACACCATAAAAGAAAGAATATTTATTGGAGAAGTAAATGACATAATCGTAATAATAAGTTAAGTGTATTTAATTTAATCTATGGTGATAGAATAAATTAAATAGCTTAATATTTATTATTTAATATTTAATATTTTAGAAATATTAAATATAAAATAATCTGAGAGTATTATTATTATAATTACTACTATTATTATTTAATTCCTAAAGGATTTTTAGAATTAATTAATAAAAGTACTCTCATATATTCCTAATAAGATTAGGAAGCTAATTAATTAAAAGAGTTTAATTAATTATTCCTAATAAGATTGTGAGTCTAATTAATTAAAGGAAATTAATTAATTAAAATAAAACCCAATTCCTTAATTTTTAAGGAGGGTTGTCTACATCTATAAATAAAAGGAGTCTTATTATGGGTGAAGGTTGATGTTTTTATAAAACACGTGATACGTGATTCCAATAGTTGGAGAGTACGCCACTTTTTCTATAAAGATAGAAAAACTAGGGCTTGAGCCAAACACCATTCTTCTTGAATATTTGTTCTTTTTTGGTGGATCACTTCTAGAGGCCAAACACTTGGGTGGCTAACGTTGATCAAATGAAGGAATCAAATCCGGTGGATTCAAGTTAAACGCGAAAATGATTGGAGGTGAACTCGTACTTAAGTAAGCTAGTTTGTACAAGGGTATGAATCTATTCTCTATCTCTTTTTTATTGATTGATAATTATGCACAAAGTATGATCATGGTGATGGGTTTGTATGAAAATTTAATATTTCTATGTTATCGTGCTTCCGCACCTTTTGTGTAATTTGATTGCATCTTCGCGCTATATATAAATCCAACAGTGGTATCAGAACCTAACTTTGTGCTAATTATCGATCTTGATGATTCTATGCATGTATGATATGCGATTTGATCAAATTTTTTGGGCAAAATATTTTTCCTGTTTATTTATGATGTGTGATTAACCGCTACTGCCTTTAGTTCATTCTAGAGCGCAATTGCTACCATGTCGAAATTTTTTTACGGGTTAGCGATGCAATTGTGCCATTTTTTCGATGTATTTTTGAAGCTGACTACGCCATATAGGAAAAGGTTTTACAGGGGCTTGGCACGTATTATCTTGCCTCTCAAAGTGTGATTCGGTAAAATTGCGCTAACACGATTTAGAAAATTTTTAATTTTAATATTTATTTCAATTAATATAAATTTTTTATTTTGAATTGGAATATAATTAAAATAAAGTTTTATATTAACTTGGAATTGGATTCCACGTCCATTTGAATAAAATAGTTTATTCAAGAGTTTTATATTAACTTGGAATTGAATTCCACGTTCGTTTAAATAAAAGAGTTTATTCAAGAGTTTTATATTAATTTAGAATTGGATTCCACATTTGCTAGAATAAAAGAGTTTATTCAAATATGGAATAGGATTCCATGTTTCCTAGAAAAAAAGAGTTTATTCACATATGGAATAAGATTCCATATTTTCTAAAATTAAAGATGTTTAATTTTGATAAGGAATAAGATTCAACATATTTTATTTTTACTGACAATTTTAAATTAAAATAAAGGAGTTTATTTTGTACTTAAAATTAGATTCCTTATTAATTAAAATAAAGGAGTTTATTTTGATTTGGAATTTGAATAAAAATAAAAGAGTTTATTTTATTCAAATATTGGATAAAATAAAATAAAGAAATTTATTATGATTTAAATTTTGATTAAAATAAAGGAGTTTATTTTTATTTTAAAATTGGAATTTTAATAAATTTGAAATTGCCTTTTAAATTGATATCGATGCATATATGGAATGAATTTATTATTCATGAGATGAATGTTATTTATCAATGCATATGTTGATGTGTATGATAATAAATGGAATTGATTATGGACTATTGACCAATGTAATTGGATTTTATTTTAGTCAGATGCATGAATGTATGAGTTTTATTAAATAGGGTCTGCGAACCTCGTCTTCTCTAATTTTTCTTAATGTAAATTCTATCTCCCTCCTATGTACTTTCCCTTGACCGCTGATCAATGTTTCTATTTATTTTAAATAGTTATGTAATAGGAATAGTTATAATTAATTTTGAAGAATTGGAGATCAAGGATCAAGGAGCGCTTGAAGACCCGTTTTGTAATGGAGCCCGGGTTTAAATATAATAGTTATATTTAAATTTAATTCTTGTACCCTAGGTTTGACCTCTTGGTTCACTTGGTGGCTCTAGTGAACCAAACTAGAATAAAGTTCATAATCAATACTGGCATAATATAGTATTCTATATGTGCATGCTTATTGTAAGACCCCAACTTTTATGAATAAAAATGAATTTTCTATAATTATCATTTTTGAATATTATGAAATGAATTTGATATAATGTTATAGTTGTGGGTAATATTTATAAATTTTACAAAGTCAAGTTGTTATATAATATTCGATTGGTCGGGGAATATTCGATGACGGCATCAAGACAATCATTGGTGGACCCCTCTACAATGTAATTATTGTCGGATTGAGAAAAGCGACAAAAATATTTTTATGAAAATAAGCTGCGGAAGTTTTCTTGGTGATCTTGTTGAACTACTCGGTAGTAAAAGTACAAAGATGTCTGGCGTGATTAAGTAGTAGCACCGGTATTGAGTATTAATGCTTATGTGAGAAGTCACTCGGTTTGATTCAATTATTGTCGATATTTTATATGTTATTAAATCAATAATTGAGATGTCGAAGTTGTTAATATTATTATTTGCATTATTAACGATGTCTAGAAGTTACGCCAACGAGAGGTTTGGGTCACCTAATTGCGGCATGATAGGAGAAATCCTTATTGGAAAGCCCTCTCTTTCACAGGAGCGACAGTCGAGATTAATAATGTGAATAATAATAATGATGATGAAGTTTTATTTTATTCAGTATTATTAACGTAATAAAAGCGAAAAACTTTTATATAAAAGCAGAAGACTTTTATAAAGTTATTCGTTTTACTAGGCTAATAGTAAAATCTTTTTATATAAAATAGAATACTTTTATAAAGTTATCATTTTATTAGACAATAATTAGAATATATTATATTATGCATAGTGTTTGCATAGTGCCTGCATAGTGTTTGCATAGTAAAATCTTTTATAAAGTTATTCGTTTTATTAGATTATAAATAGAATATATTATATTTTATTTAAAAGATTTTCCTTTAAATATGGACCGTCCGATTAAAGTAAATCAATCTGAACCGTTCATGAATTAGTTACTATGCATTCCATTCTTCTATAAATAGAAACTCATTCCTTCATTATTTCTTACGAATTTACTGAAACTCTAGAGAGAGAAACTATAGAGAGAAAGAAGAAAAGTATTCTACTACTTCACTACTCCGATATCAAGTTTTTTTTACGGTAAGGAATATTATTTGTTGTACTCGTAAGGGGTATTATTTTTTTTATATTCATAAAGAGAACTTCTATTATTCCAGTCTTTATTATTACATTGGAATAACTTTTGTATCTGTGGTCGCCTATACTTGGTGAACTTCTTCGTTATTCTATTATTTATTATTCTACTAGAATAACTTTTAATGTCATGGGCAACCGCATACATGGTGAAATTCTCATTGTTATTCCATTCTTTATTATTCATTGGAATATCACATACATGCATTTTACTGTGGGACTGGTTCCATCTTTATTATTACTGTTGGAATATCTCCGTCTAAAATGCTTTTCTGTGGGACTGGTTCCGTTATTTATTATTACATTGGAATAACCCATCATCACAAATCCGCATGCATGGTGATTTCATTGTTATTCCATTCTTTATTATACTCGGTTGGTTAAAGTTTTGACTTCCATACTCCATGAAATTAGTGGAATATCCTTGATATTTGCACTTCATCCAGTATCTTTTCATGGAAATATTCTTCTGAGCATTCTTGAATTTTACTCTACAAAGAAGTATCATATTGACAATTTGGACGTTATTAGTTCCTGGATAAATTAATTCTTGAACTTGTTTTATTGAATTCTTGTATCATTGTCATCATCCTCATATTTATATTTTGTTGAAAGTCATCTGTGACCTATAGTGCATAGATGGACTTGGTATGATTATGACAAGGGATTATTATGTGTAATCATGACCATAATGTTACAAATGATGTGGTAAAAGTCCTCATTGGCCCGTAGTGCATTGATGGACAGTTGTTGGCATGATCATGACCATTGATGAATACACGAATACCCTTGGCCCGTAGTCATGGATAATTTGTGGTTGTGATACTAATGAATATCCTTGGGTAGTAGTCTGCGAGGGGATGATGTGGATTATTTATTGTCGACTCAAATGATAAAAGTGATGAAAACTTTTAAATCATAAAAGATAGTAGATTTTATTCTCTACTTGACTCTTTTAATAGATTGCATGTTTCGCTGCAGTTAAACTTGATGTCTATTGTATTTTATCAGTTTAACACTGTTGAGAACTAATGATAATTTATTTTGCATTATCTTAGTCATAATATTTCTTCTTTGGGCTAGTTGAGCTCACCCTTTCTTTCTTTGTTCTCTTGAGAAATGAGAAGCGTGGCAAGGGACTAGTCGGGGAACGGAGTAATGGTCCGAGATGGTTTCTTAGTAGTCCTCACTATTCTTTTAAATAGTGTGATAATAAATGTAATGAGGTCTAAATTGAGTGTGGATATTATCTAGATGACAATATTTGTATTAAAACTCACAGCATGTATTTTGTCGTATTTTACACGACTGTTGTATAATCAAGTTGTATTTAAATTTAGTAACATATATTTGGCGACTCAAGATGGGTGATGTATACCTATTTTGGGGGCGTCACAGTTGGTATCAGAGCTTAGTGATATGATCCCTGGCTGAGAGGTGATATAAGAACTAGGAGGGGAGAGACTAGGAATTCCTTCGCTAGTATGACCTACCTAAGTTTATTTGGTATTTAATTGGTCGGTCAGAGGGATAATATGTGATATGTTAATTAACCCTTATTTTGTGGCAGTGTTTGAACATGGCATCCGAGAATATTGAGAACATTAATGGAGCATAGGAGACCGTTGAGTCTCCACAGATCAATAATTAGGATAATGTGCATCAGGAAGGCGACAATCCTCCGGCAAACAACAACACTGACTAGATGATGAACGATGGAATGTTCAGAGGCTTTATGCAATTCATGCAACATTAGGCAAGAGCGGCTCCTGTCAAAAATGCAGGTGGAAACACTGACAACTCTCGGACGGTCACTGCTAAGCAGTTCAAGGAGCTGGGACCACCGGAGTTTTTTGGAGAGCCAAAACCACTTAAGGCGGAGATGTGGATAAAACAGATCAACAAGATATTTGATGTCTTGGGTTGCTCCGAGGAACAAAAGGTTCCCTTTGCCACCTTCATGTTGCAGGCAAAGGCAGATTATTGGTGGGAATCTGTAAAGCGTACTCAACCTGCCGCACTGAAGATGTCTTGGAAAAAGTTTCAAGAACTATTCAACGACAAGTACTTTCCTGAAAGTATTCGTCACATGAAAGAGGTAGAGTTTATTAAACTAGAGCTGTCCCGGTTTGTGTCCCATTTGGTTGATAATGAGGAGAGAATGACGCGAATGTTTCTAAGAGGTTTGAAACTCGAGATACGTCAATATCTTATCTCTCATAAATTGTGTTTGTATTCAGATGTTGTTAATAGGGCTCAGTTATTGGAGCTCGATAATGAGTCAACCCAACCAAAAGAGAGCAGCCGACAAAATGATAATACCCGTGATAACAGTCATCGAAGCAGTGACAATAAGCGTGGAGGGAATCAACATGCCAGAAATGGTAACCACTTCTGTGGTAATCATGGCCAAAGCAATAAGAATGGACATTTCAGAAGAGGAGATTCAACAATGATGGAAATGAAAGTAATATGCACACAAGCCAATCATGTTTGATGATAAAGCATATACTTTGTAACAATCTTATTCATTTATTAATAAAAAGTATTAATTTATTAAAGGCTTTTAATTATCTACATGATGTTGTTTTATAATATGTGATAAACCCATAGTTTTAAGCAATGCTTTTAGAATAATGATGATGATCATTCTAATGAGATCTAAATTCTTTGAAAGCTTAAAACTAAAATAGTTCCCAATCGTTGGATTACTAAATTGGGGATTAGTGAATCCGGATAGATTGGTACATACATCGTTGCTTGCTCATTGGATGAGGATGATTGATCTCATGATCATTTGTGTGGAACACTAAAGCAAGTATGTAGGTGCTTATTAGAGAATAAGTTCACTGAAGCGTGGCTCGCTAAGGAATACCTAATGGAGTTTTATTTGCTGTCGATAGGAATTCTGTAGTGATAGTAGTACAAGTAATCCTTGGACTTGAGATCATCATAGTATCTTGTGTATGATGAGTTATACTTTGACTTATTCCTTAAGACCCTTAGGGTATATCAAAGGGTATGCTTGGGTATAATAAGTTGTACATGGAGATAATGTATGATCGATAAAGAATCTACCACTTCTAATAAAAGAAGAGAAATGTCTATGTGATTCGATAAATGACAACCCGGTAGTCCTTGGTTGCGCGAATGAAATTAGAAAGGAGTTTCTAATTTGCATTATTTGGAGTTGTGCATTTAAGGATCGAAATACATATAATTAAATAAAATAAGACTTGACAGTAATTCCATGTCTTATATTTAATTGGGACATTGTATGGTGGAAGGATTGAATTGTACGATAACTATTTACTCAAAGGTTCTTTAATGATTAATGTTGAAATCTATATTATACGGAAAGTCGTTGATCATTAGGAGGCTTATCCCTATTGTAGAATAAATATTATTTATTTAAATAAATTAATTATTTAATTTATTTATTTAAATAAGATTAGAATTATTCTAATTGATTTATTCACAATAGGTTTAATATGGAGAACCTAAAGGTCACACCATAAAAGGAAGAATAATTATTTAAGAAGTTAATGGCATAATCGTAATAATATGTTAAGTATATTTAATTTAATCTATGGTGATAGAATAAATTAAATAGCTTAATATTATTATTTAATATTTTAGAAATATTAAATATAAATTAATAAGAGGAGTCTTATTAATATTATTACAATTATTATTATTTTAATTTCTAAAAGAGTTTAGGAATTAATTTAATATAAGTACTCTTATTTATTCCTAATAGGATTAGGATGGAAAATTAATTAAAGGAGTTTAATTAATTATCCCTAATAAGATTAGGGAGCTTAATTAATTAAAAATTTAATTAATTAATTAAATAAATCTCAATTCCTTAATTGTTAAGGTGGGTTGCCCACATCTATAAATAAGAGGAGTCTTATTATGGGTGTGGGGTTGTTGACTTTTTACAACTATGACATAATTCCAATTGTTGGGAGAGTCGCCCTTTCTATAGAGATAGAAAACTAGGGTTTGAGCCAATATACCCTTCTTCTTGAATTCTATTCTTTTCTTGGTGGATCACCTCAGAGGCCAAACACATGGGTGGCTGCGTTGATCAAAGGAAGGAACCAAACCCGGTGGATTCAAGTTGAAGCGAAAAAGATTGGAGGTGAACTTGTACAGGAAGCTCGATCTTCAAGGGTATGATTTTATTCTTTATCTTTTCGTTTAATTAATAATTGCGCATAAAGGATGATCAGGGTTTATGGTTTGTAATTTTTTTTAAATTCCGATTTTACACGCTTCAGCATTATTTATGCAATTTGATTGCGCTCATGAATATTACAAACATACTAACGGTGGTATCGAGCCAAACCTTTATGCGAATTATTAATTGTTTTAATTTGATATGTATATTGATATGTGTTTAGAATAATTTAATTGGGCATAATTTTATTGTATAAAATTAAAAAAAAAAAAAAAAAAAAACGCAAAACTATTTTTTTTTAATTGATTCATGGTGATGATGGAGTCGGAGTTACTTAAAAAAGCGTGATTCACTTGGATCAATTTTTTTGTTTCAAAAACGAAACCTCAAAGAAATCAAGGTCATTGAGAGTTGTCTAAAATTGTTGCGTTTGCCACGTAAGTCTAAGATTTTACGGCGAGAACTAAATTTTATTTTGAAGAACACGAAATGATGATTCACAAGACAAAAGTTCTAGAATTACCATATACAATATATATATATATATATATATATATATATATTAGTATATATATATATAATATATATATATAATCTATATATATATATATATATATATATAATATATTTCTAATATATATATATATATATATATATATATGGATAATATATATATATATATATATATATATATATTATTCTCAATAATTTTATAATTAAAATAAAAGGTTTATTTTAATTTTAAAATAAAAAAGTTTATTTTAATTTTAAAATAATAGGTTTATTTTAATTTTAAAATTAAATTTCATGCTAACTAATTAGAGTTGGAATTGGATTCCATGATAACTAATTGGAGTTGAAATTGGATTCCATCTTTTCTTAAATAAAGGAGTTTATTTAGATATAAAATAAGATTTTATATTATTCAAAATAAAAGAGTTTATTTGTGAATAGGAAAAGAATCCATGTTTCCTTAAATAAAGGAGTTTATTTAAATATGAAATAAGATTTCATATTATTCAAAATAAAGGAGTTTATTTGTGAATAGGAAAAGAATTCGTGTTTCCTTTAATAAAGTTTTTTTTTTAACATGGAATTGGATTCATAATTAATTAAAATAAAAGAGTTTATTTTAATTAAATTTTTTTTACATGGAATTGGATTCCATAATTAATTAAAATAAAAGAGTTTATTTTAATTAAAGATTTTTTTATATACATGGAATTGGATTCCATAATTAATTAAAATAAAGGAGTTTATTTTGATTAAAGTTTTGATTAAAATAAAATAGTTTATTTTATTCAAAATTGGATAAATTAAAATAAAATAGTTTTATTTTAATTTAAATTTGGATTAAAATAAAGGAGTTTATTTTAATTCAAAATTAGATTTTATACTAACTAAATTTGCCCATTAAATGATATCAATATATATATTAAATGTTTATTATTCATGAGATGAATGTTATTTATTGATCGTATGGTGATGTGTATTATAATAAATGGGATTGATTATGGACTATTGACCGATATGATTGGATTTTATTTTAGATGGATGCATGAATGTATGGGTTTTATTAAATGGGGTCTGCAGTACCTCGTCTTCTCTAATTTTTCTTAATGTAAATTCTATCTCTCTCTATGTACTTTCCCTTGGCTAGCGATCAAGGTTTCTATTTATTTTAAATAGTTTTGTAATAGGAATATTTAGAATTATTTTGAAAATTGGAGATCAAGGAGCAAGGAGCGCTTGAAGACCAAGTTTGTAATGGAGCCCAGGGTTTAAATGTAATAGTTATATTTAAATATTATTTCTTGCACCCCTAGGGTTTGACCTTTTGGTTCACTTGGTGGCTCTAGTGAACAAACTAGAATAAAAGTCCATAATCAATCCAAAGTAGAATATAGTATTCTATATGTGCATGCTTATACTATATATATTATATATTATGCAAACATGCTTGCATGTTAATTAATAATAATAGCGTATTTTATATATATATATGCATGCGTGCTAAACAAGATGAGACAAATTAATAACAAAACCCTCAATTTTTTTTATATTAAGTCCTAAGCGTTCAAAGATATTTGGAATATCGAAGCAGCTTTCTAACATGATAAAATTAATAGAGTATTAAATATTTAATATGAGTTTGTTGTGTCACCACAAGGCAAGTATTAAGTATTTAAGATGTTAATTTATCACATTTGATGCTTATAAAGAAAATTGAACAATATTGTTTTGTTGTGTCACCACAAGGATGATATTTTCTTTTTTGAATATATGGAGTGCTAGGTCCGACTTAACTTGGATAATTTTGATTCGGATGTGCCACCACTTGATCAAAATAATCTAAGAGGCAAAAGAAAAGGAGTTGCATAGTTGATGTAATTGACAAAAGTTGTCTACCTATTTATTTATATATAGTTTGTTGTGTCACCACAAGGCTATATACATTTGAAATGGGATCCTTATTCTCACTAGCAAATCTTTAATTAGATTTTCTTAGAACTATATAAGTGAGGTAATATAGTTTGAAGAAAATAGTGGGAGATACCAATTTAAAACAAGACCAAAATTATTTTGGTAATTAATAAAAGAATGTATGTTAAAATGTTGTTAATTACAAATTCATTTCTGAGAATTTTACAATGTCTAAAATTTCTATCCTTTGCAAAGCATATAGATGCTAATTAACCGGGCCAAATTAAGCGGATTGGTTAAGGAATTTGAGAATAGTTCTCATAGTTGAAAAGCTATCTTATGTCATTAATACGCCTATCCCTGCAATGGTTGCAGACAATGCCTCTGAGGAAGACATTGCTATTTTTAAAAAGTGGCAAGATGATGCACAGTTGGCTCGATGCATCATGCTCAAGCATCCATGAGTACTTGAGCTTGGCGTCGACATGAAACTATGGATGCTTCTACTATATTCTGCACATCAGTAGTTGATGGTGAGGAAAATGGGGTGATAGATATCGGATATCTAAGGAGCTCTTAGATCTAGAATGGCGATGGCACTATAAATGCAGACAAAAAGTCCTTAAAATTATCAATTTGATTGATCAATTAGGACAACGAGTTTTGTCATGGATGGAGAGTTGAGCGAGATTTGATCTTGCACTCACTCCGGACTCTCCTTTCACAATTGTTGTGAATTTTTCATATGAACAAGCTAGATATCGACCTCATTTGATTTGCTTAACATGTTGAAAAATGTTGAGAGTCACTTTCAACCAAGAAAGACCATGTCTTCTTGGTAGGGGCCAAAGGATCTTACGAAAAGAAGAGCGATTCAAAGAAGGTAAATAGAAAAGGCCAAAACAAAGGATAATAAGAACAAAAGCGATATGGATAGCAAAGGAGTTTGCTTCCATTGCAATAAGCACAGACCTTTGGAAAGAAAGCTGCGAGAAACATCTTGCGAGAGGCTAACCAAAAAAGAAGCTTAGTGAAGTTTGAGTTACAAATATAATTTTGTTCATAATTTAAAATAAATTTTTCTTTAAGTCGAGGGTTACTTGGGTATTGGATCTGACTTTGGTTATCATAAATATAGATTTATGAAGGGACCAAGCAGCAGTAGAAAGCTAAACAAATATAAGTAAACCTATATATGGGAAATGTAGCAAAGGTTGCCATATTAGCCATAGAAACTTATAGTTTAGCAATTCCTACGGGAAAATCTATTAAGTCGATAAGTTGTTATTGTATTCAGGTTCTTGTTAAAAATATTATTTCCATTTTATTGTTGGACAATGAAATCTTTGGTATTATAATTAAGAACAATTGTTGTTCTATTTATAATAATAATGTTTTGTATATAAATTTGGAATATCACTTAATGGATTTTGTATACTTGACTTACGTGAAAATATATTTTACAAATTGAACAAACTAGTATAAGAAAAGGAGATGATCATTCAAAGAGTTGAATGTGTGTATTTGTTGAAATACAAGTGTGAATTATTTGAAAGGTTCAAAGAATTGAAGTGAAACAAATTGACAAAGTATTAAGATTCTTTGATTAGATCGAGGAATAAATACTTGTGCTGATAAGTTTCTTGATCATCTCAAATGGTTTTCTCATAATGGGCGCCCTCGATATGTAATAAATGATTTATGTATACGAAAGGAAAAATCGTACCTATTTGAACATAGTGCGATCCATAATGATTTTCTGACATTCCGGTATCCTTCTAGGGGTCATGTCCTAGAAATGGCAAAGATACCCTACGAAAAGGTAACCTCTAAATCCGCCCCAAGACTCCATAAAAGTTATGGACGGGGAGGATTCCTAATCTTAAGTATGTTAAGATAAGGGGTTGTCAACTTATGTGAAACGGTTTCAAAGGATAAGCTTGGGATAAGATTTGTGTGTCGATTTGTGGGACATCCTAAAAAGTAAGTTGGGGGGTATATGTTCTATAATCCTACATAGCAAAAGGTGTTTATTGCGAAACACCACGCTTTACAAGATAAAGGTGTTTATCATTAAAAAAGGGCTAGTGGGAGGATAATAGATCTTGAAGAGTTCAAGAACCACAAAACACTATAAGTCGAATAAGAGGACACGTAGATAGACCTATTGTACCAAACCAGAATCGTAAGTCAGAATAGTATAGAAGATACCTAGGAGGTATGGATTCATCATGGATGATGATGATGAGGTACGCATCATAGTAGAGATGATGATCCGAGTTACATTCGATGAGGTAAGACTTCTAGTGTGTACAAAAGGGTCGATTAGGGCGTCGTGAAATTTCTAAAGTATTATATGTTGATATACTACGGATAAGGAATGACATACCAATGCTATAATCGGATAAAAGATAAAGTTGTCTAAACATTCCTCCATGAATGATTTGGAAGAGTATCTTAATTGGGGATATAAATCTATATAGATAGATTTAAGAGGATGCTCGACTTAACCCGAGCGTATATTCATTTGATGCTAAAGTCGTTTAGCATGGCAAACTCAAGAGATGTCTCATGTCGATGAGCTATGGAGTGTATCTCTCTTAATAGTCCCCATAGACTCCAAAGAAGAGAGATCGCATGAGTGACAATCATGTATGCAATGAAATATACGAGACACGATGTTGATCGGTCGTAATGCGGAGAAGATCACTTTGTAAGGCGGTGAAAAACATCTTAAAGTGCTTAGCAGAGCACTAAGGATGTAATCATATTCATGGTGGGTCTAAATTAAAACTAGAGGGCTTACAGACTCAAGTTTTTCAGACGGACCAAGACGACGAAAATCCACTTTAAGGTAAAGTGTTACCTTGAGCAGTGGTGCAGTTGAATTGGAAAGGTTCAAACGACAAAAAAGTTCTTTGGTTTAGTGATAAAGACAAAGTATATAGCTATAAATGAAGCTCTGAGTTGATTGTTTGGATTAAAAGTTCATTACTGAGAACTAGGAAAAGTTCTAAGTCTCATCTTGGATCTAAACATGTGTTGTGGCACTTTCATTTGATTATTAGAATCATTGAAAGATGGGAAATCACTATAGAGATAGTGGACTCTCAAGAACAACATTACATATCCATTAACTAAAAGCTTATCCAACAGCAGGATAATCGTCACTTAGAGAAGAAGAGTATAAGATACCATGACGATTGGCTTTAGTGCAAGTGGGAGATTGAAAGTAATATGCACACAAGCCAATCATGTTTGATGATAAAGCATATACTTTGTAACAATCTTATTCATTTATTAATAAAAGTATTAATTTATTAAAGGCTTTTAATTATCTACATGATCTTTGTTTTATAATATGTGATAAACCCATAGTTTTAAGCAATGCTTTTAGAATAATGATGATGATCATTCTAATGAGATCTAAATTCTTTGAAAGCTTAAAACTAAAATAGTTCCCAATCGTTGGATTACTAAATTGGGGATTAGTGAATCAGGATAGATTGGTACATCGTTGCTTGCTCATTGGATGAGGATGATTGATCTCATGATCATTTGTGTGGAGACACTAAAAGCAAGTATGTAGGTGCTTATTAGAGAATAAGTTCTTTGAGCGTGGCTCGCTAAGGAATACCTAATGGAGTTTTATTTGCTGTCGATAGGAATTCTGTAGTGATAGTAGTACAAGTAATCCTTGGACTTGAGATCATCATAGTATCTTGTGTATGATGAGTTATACTTTGACTTATTCCTTAAGACCCTTAGGGGTATATCAAAGGTATGCTTGGGTATAATAAGTTGTACATGGAGATAATGTATGATCGATAAAGAATCTACCACTTCTAATAAAGAAGAGAAATGTCCTATGTGATTCGATAAATGACAACCCGGTAGTCCTGGCAAAGAGAATGAAATTAGAAAGGAGTTTCTAATTTGCATTATTTGGAGTTGTGCATTTAAGGATCGAAATACATATAATTAAATAAAATAAGACTTGTGAGTAATTCCATGTCTTATATTTAATTGGGACATTGTATGGTGGAAGGATTGAATTATCACGGTAACTATTTACTCAAAGGTTCTTTAATGATTAATGTTGAAATCTATATTATACGGAAAGTCGTTGATCATTAGGGAGGCTTATCCCTATTGTAGAATAAATATTATTTATTTAAATAAATTAATTGTTTAATTTATTTATTTAAATAAGATTAGAATTGTTCTAATTGATTTATTCACAATAGGTTTAATATGGAGAACCTAAAGGGTCACCATAAAAGGAAGAATAATTATTTAAGAAGTTAATGGCATAATCGTAATAATATGTTAAGTATATTTAATTTAATCTATGGTGATAGAATAAATTAAATAGCTTAATATTATTATTTAATATTTTAGAAATATTAAATATAAATTAATAAGAGAGTCTTATTAATATTATTACAATTATTATTATTTTAATTTCTAAAAGAGTTTAGGAATTAATTTAATATAAGTACTCTCATTTATTCCTAATAGGATTAGGAGGGAAAATTAATTAAAGGAGTTTAATTAATTATCCCTAATAAGATTAGGGAGCTTAATTAATTAAAAGAATTTAATTAATTAAATAAATCTCAATTCCTTAATTGTTAAGGTGGGTTGCCCACATCTATAAATAAGAGGAGTCTTATTATGGGTTGTGGGGGTTGTTGACTTTTACAACGACATAATTCCAATTGTTGGGAGAGTACACCCTTTCTATAGAGATAGAAAACTAGGGTTTGAGCCAATACCCCTTCTTCTTGAATTCCTATTCTTTCTTGGTGGATCACCTCTAGAGGCCAAACACATGGGTGGCTAACGTTGATCAAAGGAAGGAACCAAACCCGGTGGATTCAAGTTGAACGCGAAAAAGATTGGAGGTGAACTTGTACCTGAGGAAGCTCGATCTTCAAGGGTATGATTTTATTCTTTATCTTTTCGTTTAATTAATAATTGTGCATAAAGGATGATCCGGGTTTATGGTTTGTAAATTTTTTTTAAACTCTGATTTTACACGCTTCCGCATTATTTATGCAATTTGATTACGCTCATGAATATTACAAACCTAACAGGAAAGACGTCTGTATCAGCACCTATTGTTAAGGAAGGAGAATGACCACCTATTATATGCTTCAAATGCGGAGGGGAGGGACACATAAGTCCAAACTGCATGATGACCTCCAAAGCATGTTACAATTGTGGAAGAGAAGGACACCTGGCCCAATTTTGTCGTGCACCGAAGACAAGTCCAGCTGGGATGGAGGCAACAAAGGCCATCCCAGACAAGACAAAACCGGTTGTACAAGGGAGAGCGTTTGTTGTGACCTCCCAAAAAGAAAGGAACCCAAACGAGGTCATCACGGGTAAGATTATCATAAACTCTAGTGAAGTATATACCTTAATTGATACCGGTTCTACCCATTCTTTTATTTCTCCTACTTGCGCTCAACGTTGAAATTTGACTCCGGAGAAATTGGACTTTGACTTATCTATTGAAACTCCGTTGGGAGAAACCTTCATTACATCCACTATTTATAAGTCTTGTTTGGTTCAAATTGGTACCCTCACATTACTTGTCGATCTTATTTCATTGAAAATAATTGCATTTGACGAAATTCTAGGGATTGATTGGTTAACTACTCATCATGCAAAAATTGATTGTTTTCGCAAGGTTGTTAGCTTTAATATTCCTAACCAACCTATTATGCGAATTCAAGGAACCAAACCATTAAAATCAATCACTGTCATCTCAAGCCATAAAGCTATTCATTTATTGAAAAGCGGATGTCAAGCTTTCTTAGCTCATATCACGGATCTAAACAAAAATAAACGTCGTTTTGAATGATATTTCTATTGTTAATGAATTTCTGACGTATTCCACGAAGAACTTCTGGACTACCCCAGGCGTGAAATTGAATTTTGTATCGACCTTGAACCCGAAGACAAAACCTATTTCTAAAGCCCCATATCAAATGGCTCTATTGAACTTCGGGAGTTAAAGACCCAACTGCAGGAATTGTTAGACATTGGCTTTATTCGTCCTAGTACTTCTCCTTGGAGTGTTCCTGTTCTATTCGTGAAGAAGAAAGATGGGAGTATGCGACTTTGTATTGATTATCGGGAGTTGAATCATGTCACCATCAAAAATAGGTACCTATTGCCACATATTGATGACCTGTTTGACTAGTTGCAAGGTGCCAAATTCTTTTCAAAAATTGATCTTCGTTCTGGATATCACCAATTGAAGATTAGAACCGGTGACATTCCAAAGACGGCTTTCAGAACTCGGTACGGGCATTATAAATTCCTAGTCATGTCTTTTGGATTGACTAATGCTCCTGCTGTCTTCATTGATATGATGAACCGAGTATTCAAGGAATATTTGGATCACTTTGTGGACGTCTTTATTGATGACATCCTTATTTATTCCAAAAGCCATGAAGATCATGAGCAAAACTTGAGGCTGATACTTCAAAAGCTTCGTGAATATAAGCTTTATGCCAAGTTGAAGAAATGCGAGTTCTGGCTTGAGGAAGTAGCATTCCTTGGGCACGTGGTATCAAGTCATGGAATATCTGTTGACCTAGCAAAGATTAAAGCTATTCAAAGTCGGGAGCAACCTAAATTAGTGATCGAAGTACGTAGCTTTCTCGGCTTAGCTGGTTATTATCGGAGATTCGTAGAAGGGTTTTCTTGAATCGCTACTCCCTTAACTCAGCTGACTCAGAAAGATACAAAATTCTGTTGGAGTGAGGAATGCTAGAAGGGTTTTCAAGAACTTAAGAGGAGGCTCATTTCAAATTTTGTTCGAAAATACCATCGGCTCGGAGGATTTGTCATCTCTGATGATGCTTGGGCAAAGGGTTAGGATGTGTTCTCATGCAACATGGGAAAGTCATAGCCTATGCCTCTCGATAACTCAAAGAATATGAGAGGAATTATTCTACTCATGATCTAGAGTTGGCAGCTGTTGTCTTCGCACTTAAAATTTGGAGGCATTACTTGTATGGGGAGAAAGTGGAGATCTTTACGGATCATAAAAGCCTCAAATATTTCTTCACTCAAAAGGAACTCAACATGCGACAATGATGTTGGCTTAAAGCTGATTGAAAGATTATGATCATACCATCAATACCATCTGGAAAAATGAGCGTGGTAGGCGGCGCATCGAGTAGAAGATCATATCGCGGTCTGAGTGCAATATTGTAAACGTATGAGGCCCATTTTGTATGACTTGCAAAGGATGGAGATAGAGATAAAACTCGAGGGACCCACATGATGATGGAGAATATACCAGTAGAGGCCGACTTTAATCGATAAAGTTAAAAGTACGCTCAAGCTACGAGACTGAGGTGATGCATATGAGGAAGAAAGTACAAGAAGGTGCTATCTTAGGAAGCAAGAATCGATGAAGAAGGAATACTTGAGTCAACTCCGGACTTTTATGTTCCTAACGACCACGATTTAAAAGTATAAAATCATGATGGAGGCGCACAACACACCGTTTGCAATCCATCCTGGGAGTATCAAAATGTATCATGATCTTCGACATACATTTTGGTGGGGCAATATGAAGAGAGAGATAACACTATTTATCTCAAGGTGTCTAACGTGTCAAAGAGTCAAGGCGGAGAATTAGGTACCAAAAGGTCCATTGCAACCACTTGAAATTTCAGAATGGAAGTGGGAGCACATTACCATGGATTTCGTTACTGGTCTTCCCACGGTTTCTCAGGGTATAGATGCAATTTGGGTCATTATTGACAAATTGACCAAGTCTGCTCATTTCTTACCAATACGAGAAACTTATACACTTGAATGTCTTGCTCGTATGTACATAAACGAGGTTGTAAGATTGCATGGTATGCCAGTATCCATAGTTTCTGATCGAGACCCAAGATTCACTTCACGATTTTGGGTTAGTTTGCAAAAAGCTATGGGCACAGATTTACGATTTAGTTCGGCATATCATCCTCAGACGGACGAACAATCAGAGAGGACTATTCAAACTCTTGAAGATTTATTAAAACTTTGTGTCCTTGACTTCAAGGGAAGTTGGGACAAGTTCTTACCATTGGTGGAGTTTTCCTACAACAATAATTATCAAGCAAGTATTGGCATGGCTCCATTCGAAGCGTTGTATGGAAGAAAGTGTCGTTCTCCAGTATGCTGGGATGAGGTGGGTGAAGCAACATTGTTGGGACCGGAGTTGGTACGTATGACTACAAAAATGATTAAAACGATCCGACAACGTATAAAAACCTCACAAGACCGACAAAAGAGTTATGCTGATCTTCATCGAAGGGACGTGGAATTCGATATTGGAGATCATGTGTTGATATGTATTGCTCTATGGAAAGGAGTTACGAGATTTGGAAAGAGAGGAAAGCTCAATCCTTGATTCATTGGCCCATGTTTAATCCTCGATCGAGTAGGGACTGTAGCCTATAGACTCGCTTTACTGCCAAGTATGTCTCGTGTTCATAACGTTTTTCATATATCCATGTTACGTAAATATGTGAAAGACCCGAACAACATTATTGAGTTAGAACCGGACAAAATAACGGAAGATGTAACGTATGAAGAGGTTCCTGTTCAAATCTTGGATAAGAAGGAACATATTCTACGCTCCAAGGTTATACCTCAAGTTAAAGTTTTGTGGAGGAACCACGATGTTGAGGAAATAACCTGGGAGTTAGAATCTGAAATGAAATCAAGGTATCCTTACCTCTTCGACATACCAGGTACGTACCCTAATTTTGAGGGTGAAATTTCATAAGAAGGGGAGATTGTAAGACCCCAACTTTTATGAATAAAAATGAATTTTCTATAATTATCATTTTTGAATATTATGAAATGAATTTGATATAATGTTATAGTTGTGGGTAATATTTATAAATTTTGCAAAGTACGCAAGTTGTTATATAATATTCGATTGGTCAGGGAATATTCGTACGACTGCATAATCATTGGTGGACCCCACAATAGAATTATTGTCGGATTGAGAAAATGACAAAAATATTTTTATGAAAATAACGGCGGAAGTTTTACCGTTGATCTTTGTTGAACTACTCGGTAGTAAAAGAAAGAATGATGTCTGGCGTGATTGCATAGTAGACACAGTATTGATTATTAATGCTTATGTGAGAAGTCACTCAGTTTGATTCAATTATTGTCGATATTTTATATGTTATTAAATCAATAATAGAGATGATGAAGTTGTTAATATTATTATTTGCATTATTAACAATGTCTAGAAGTTCTGCCAAGGAGAGGTTTGGGTCACCTAATTGCGCGCCAATAGGGAGAAATCCTTATTGGAAAGCCCTCTCTTTCCTGGGAATTACCTGGTCGATTAATAGTGTGAATAATAATAATGATGATGAAGTTTTGCTTTATTCATATTATTAACGTAATAAAACAGAAAAACTTTTTATATAAAACAGAAGACTTTTATAAAGTTATTCGTTTTATTAGGCTAATAGTAAAATCTTTTTATATAAAACAGAATACTTTTATAAAGTTATCTGTTTTATTAGACAATAATTAGAATATATTACATTATGCATAGTGTTTTGATAGTGCTTGCATAGTATTTGCATAGTAAAATCTTTTGTAAAGTTATTCGTTTTATTAGATTATAAATAGAATATATTATATTTTATTTAAAGATTTTTCTTTAAATATGGAATAGTCAGATTAAAGTAAATCAATCTGAGCAGATTCATGAATTAGTTACTATGCATTCAATTCTTCTATAAATAAAAAGCTCATTCCTTCATTATTTCTTTAATTTTTGAAACTACAGAGAGAAACTATAGAGCGAAAAAGAAAAGTATACGCTACTTCACTATTAGATATCAAGTTTCTTTTACGGTAAGGAATATTATTTGTTGTACTCGTAAGTAAAGGGTATTTTATTTTTATATTCATGAAGAGAACGTCTGTTATTCGGTCTATATTATTACATTGGAATAACTTTGTATACGCAGGCTACCTATACTTGGTGAACTTCTTACATTATTCCATTATATTATTCTCATTGGAATAACTTCGTCTATCGCAATACCGCATACATGGTGAAATTCATTGTTATTCCATTCTTTATTATTACATTGGAATATATCACATGCATGCGTTTTACGCAAGAACACAGTTCCGTTATTTATTATTCTATTGGAATAACTTTTATACATCGCAATCTTTGCATGCATGCATGGTGATTTACATTGTTATTCCATTCTTTATTATTACATTGGAATATATCACGCCGGTGCGTATTACGCTGACTGGTTCCATTATTTATTATTACATTGAATAACTTTTGTCATATGCTGGCACCGCATGCATGGTGATTTCTTTTGTTATTCCATTCTTTATTATACTCGGTTGGTTAAAGTTTTGACTTCTATACTCCATGAAATTAGTGGAATATCCTTGATATTTGCGCTTCATCCGATATCTTTTCATGGAAATATTCTTCGAGAATTCTTGAATTTTACTCTACAAAGAAGTATCATGTTGACAATTTGGGACGTTATTAGTTCTGGATAAATTAATTCTTGAACTTGTTTTATTGAATTCTTGTATCATTGTCATCATCCTCATATTTATATTTTGTTGAAAGTCATACGTGGGCACAGTGGTGTATAGATGGACTTGGTATGATTATGATCGAGGAATTATTCGATTGTAATCATGGACCGTAATGTTACAAATGATGTGGTAAAGTCCTCATTGGCCCGTAGTGCATTGATGGACGAGTTGTTGGCATGATCATGACCATTGATGAATACACGAATATCCTTGGCCCGTAGTGCATGGATAATTTGTGGTTGTGATACTAATGAATATCCTTCGTAGTAGTGCGGGGATGATGTGGATTATTTATTGTCGACTCCCGGTGATAAAAGTGATGAAAAACTTTTAAATCATAAAAGATAGTAGATTTTATTCTCTACTTGACTCTTTTAATAGATTTCATGTTTCATTGCTGATTAAACTTGATATCTATTGTATTTTATCGGTTTAAACCTTTGTTGAGAACTAATGATAATTTATTTTGCATTATCTTAGTCATAATATTTCTTCTTTGGGCTAGTTGAGCTCGACCTTTCTTTCAATTGTTCTTTAGTGAAATGAGAGCGTAGGTCGGGGACTAGTCGGGGAACGGAGTAATGGTCCGAGATGGTTTCTTAGTAGTCCTCACTATTCTTTTAAATAGTGTGATAATAAATGTAATGAGGAATAAATTGAGTGTGGATATTGTCTAGATGACAATATTTGTATTAAAACTCACAGCATGTAATTTGTCGTATTTTACACGACTGTTGTATAATCAAGTTGTATTTGAATTTAGTACCATGTATTTGGCGACTCAAGATGGGTGATGTATACCTATTTTGGGGGCGTCACACTTATACTATATATTATATATTATGCAAACATGCTTCGCATGTTAATTAATATGACACGTATATATATATATATATGTGTGTGTGTGTGTGTGTGTGTGTGTGTGTGTGTGTGTGTGTGTGTGTGTGTGTGTGTGTGCATGCGTGCATGCGCGCTAAACAAGATGAGACAAAAAAATTATAACAAACCCCTCAAATTTTTTTATATTAAGTCCTAAGCGTTTAAAGATATTTGAAATATCGAACGTCGCCTTCTAGCATGATAAAAAATAATAGAGTATCAATTAATTATTATAAATTTGTTGTGTCAGCATAAAGCTTATCTTAATTTTTTGAGATGTTAATTTTATCACATTTGATTCTTATAAAGAAATTTGAACAATGTTGTTTTGTTGTGTCACCACAAGGATAATAATTTGAACAATGTTGTTTGAAAAAACAAGTTGTGAAAAGGTTCGACATTTATATGTCGACGATTTGACTGTAAGAGTTGCCAGTTAGTTTTTTAAATGGTTGTACCAATACAACCGAGAAAAGGTTTACACATTAACCCAGTGATGTGACACTGCTAAACGGGTCTATGAAACCGAGATTCATCAGGGTCCGGGGACTTGCTTATGCGGAGGGAAGGTGTTAGGCACCCCCGACATCCGTGTTACCACAGTTACCGCCACTTTTCAATTAAAATGTTATATGAATATGTGTGTGTGTGGGTCAATGTGCAATTATTTGGAAGTAGTGCTTTGTCTCGTTCGCACCTATATACACAGTGTTTGAATTTGTATAAAAATTTAGTTTTAAACAAGATATAGCAGTATTGTTTTGTAAAAGAGGTTTTTCAAACCCTGTGCTCAATAGTAATTAAGGCCTTTGATACTTCCATTTTATTAAATGTTCGGATTGATTGCTTTTATTTTCGAGATGCGAAGCATCTTCGAGAAAATAATATATAAAGTAGTGCCGAACTCCTCATGGGCATGAAAGTCGTCTAAGGAAATTCAAACACCGTGAATAATTTACAAGCTGCTTACAGCTGAAAATGTCCATCACGGGAACCAAATCTAGATTCAGTAGACTTAATCTGTGATCACATGATTCCTAAGCTTACATGATACCACAATTTATATGAAAGCAGTAAGCAGTTATATATATAAAAGCTGTAAATATATATATACGAAGCACCTCCATGGGGGATCAGAAATATAAATATGTAAAAGCGGTAAATATATATATAGACATTTTCAACCACTACGAAGCACCTCTATGGGGGATCAGAAATGTAAATAAAGCAATAAAGACAATCAATCGCCACGAAGTAAACTCCAGGCAGGACAAAATTTAAATAAAGCAGTAAAGACGATCAACCGCCACGAAGTAAACTCCAGGCGTGACTAAATGTAAATAAAGCAGTAAAGAGCCACGAAGTAAACTCCAGGCCTGACAAAAATGTACACACACACATAAATATATATATATATATATATATATATATATATATATATATATATATATATATATATATATATAATGATAAATATTTGGATATATATCGATCCGGCTCGCTTTTATTATTTAAACGATTTGTCGCATATATATATATATATATATATATATATATATATATATATATATATATATATATATATATATAAGGAAATAAAAGCCCGGAATCAAAATTAGGGCATACACACGTAACACGACTCTCAATGTGAAGAAGGGTGTGTGCAAAATAGAAACGAAAGGCTTTAAAGTGTGTAAGAAGGCTTATAGTGGACTGCCAAATAAGACTTCTATAGCTTTAAACGGATTAACACTCGACTGCTGCCGGTAAAAATATGACTGAATATAAGCTCACATGTTTTTAAAATGAGAAAGCACTCAGTTTAGGGAGCAAATTGGACATGGCTTCCTCGCCGTTTTTCTCTTCAAATATGGGCACCCCAAGCCCTCTATTTATAGAGGGGGGAGCCGTAGGTACACATGCGGCAGCCACAGATGTACCTACAACTGCCCGAGGTGCCTCGGGCTCCGTTGGTCCCACTGTCTCAAAGTACGTGCACGCGTACAACGTGATGTCCACTCGAACTTGCCGAACATTAATCTGAGTCTCCGATTGAGGTGTATAACACCTTTTACGGAGTGCTATTGTAGAGAGCTACACCTTGACATGGGATTAGAGGTTGTCAGAAGTCAGGAAGATGGGACCATGCCCTTGGTCTTCAAGCTTCAAATTCTATCCGGTGTGCTGCCTTGCATTGTAGTAACTCGGGATTGGAATTCCTTGGCTCTTGTGGGACATTGCTGTGTAGAATGTATGTTGAACTGATGAGTTGAGACGGCGCAATGTGGAATCGAGGTGGCAAAATAACGATTTTGCCCCTCACCGGGGTTATCTCTTGTTTGGGCTGATAAAGCAGATGTCCCTGAGATTGGACTGCTGCAAGTGCTAGATGTCCTCAGGGTTATATCCGAGGTGTGCCTGACCTCCCAAGGTAATCTCTAGGTTTGAAGCTGTGTGCCTCTGTAAATAATTTTTTTTTAGAATTATTAATCATATAGATTATATTCTTATAATAAATTAATTTTGTAATAAAAATATTTATTATTTATTTTCCATGAAAATATGATTATGGTATATATGATATGTATTTTATTATATCAGTTAAGTTAATTATTTTAACTTAATTAATAATCGTATATTAGATATGAATTCAAAACCCTAAGTCTGGATTTTGAATAAGGAATGAGAATAATAATGTAATATTATTTATATTTCAATGATAAACATGTATGGTATAATGTAAATTATGGAACAGTTATATGAGTCTATGATTGATTAATGAAATAAGTTGGTAATTATTTTTGAGCACTGGTTAATATAGTAAACCAAGTTTTCAAATATAATATTTTGAATATATGATTATTTGAGTAGAAAATTTCGCGTTATAGAAGGTAAGTCAATAAAAGATAAATTATGATTAATTAGATAATGCCGCCAAGATGAAAACGAACCCAAATGGCAGAAGAACCTATCAATAAAGCTGGAGGACAACCAGACCCGACGCAGAATTTTGCGAATATGGTCACTCAAGATGTGCAGAATGGAATGCCTGCCGAGGGAAATCAGCTAGAAAATCGATTTGTGAATTTTAAGGTCGAAGGACCGCCAAGATTTAGAGGGTCAACTGACCCTATAGAAATGGTTGTGATTACTAGGGTAGCGGAGGGAAAAAAGACAACTTTTGCCACCTATACGATGAAAGGGGAGGCGAATTTTTGGTGGGAGTCAAATCGAGCTAGAGCTGGAGAAGGGAGTAGTGGTAGTAGGACTGGAAGAAGGAAAGGAGATAATTTCAGGAATACCAAAATTAGGCTAAGAGGTGGAAAGAATCAGGTTGTGCAGTGTGGAAGTTGCGGAAGGAATCACTCGGGAGAGTGTCTCAAAGGTAAGTTAGTGTGTTATAAGTGTGGACAGAAGGGACATATCTCTCCCAACTGCCCCAATCCTAGGATGAATAGTGGGTGTTTTAGGTGTGGATCAACGGAGCATAAGGTGAAGGACTGTCCAAAAAAGAGAAGGGATGCAAGAAGTGTGACTACGGAGAAAAGTAGCGGGACGCTGGCGACAACAAGACCAGCTTCAACAAACAACCCAACAGAATCAACCGCAAGAGTCTTTAGCATGACCGTTCAAGATACCGTGGTAGATGGGGATGCAACTCCAGGTATTATTCGAATCAATTTTATTTTCTTATATATGATTTTCATATATATATATAGTAAATTTTTTTATAAAGAAATTTTGAAGGAGGAATTTGAGTTCTATTAGAAATCAAATTTCTGTTTAAGCAGGTAGACAAACTTTATGCTGAATAGTTAACGATCAGTTCAATCAAATTTGATCGAGATCTACTTAAAATGACTGCGTATGCTATTTGCCCTAGTGTCTACTGTGACGCCCCCAAAATAGGTATACATCACCCATCTTGAGTCGCCAAATACATGGTACAAAATACAAATAAAAACTTAATTATACAACTGTCATGTAAAATACGACAAAACATAGCTTAGAGTTTAAACAAGAATATTGTCATCTAGACAATATCCACACTCAATGGTGTCCTCGTTACAATTATTATCACATTATTCCGTAGAATAGTGAGGACTACTAAAGCCATTTGTCCTGGACCATCACTCCATTCCCCTACTCATCCCAACTATATTCTCATTTCCTAAAGAGATCAATGAAAGAAAGGGTGAGCTCAACTAGCCCAGTAAGAAAGATTATGACTAAGATAATGCAGAATAAATTATCATTAGTCTTCAACAATGTTAAACTGATAAAATACAATAGACATCAAGTTTAATTGCAGCGGAATAAGCAATCCATTAGAAGAGTCAAGTAGAGAATGATATCTACTATCTTCTATGATTTAAAAATGTTTTCATCAATTTTTATCGTTGAGACTCAGCTTAATAAATAAACCACATCATCGAATCATCACTGCACTATCGGCCAAGGATATTCATTAAATCATCAATGGTCATGACTATACTAAGAATAATCCATGGTCATAATCATACCAAAAAGCGTCCATCGATGCACTACAGGCCACTGAGGACTTTTACCACATCATTTATAACATTACAGGTCATGATTATACCGAATGATCCCTGGTCATAATCATACCAAGTCCATCTATGGACGTAAGTCAAAGATGACTTTCATCACAATATAAGCATGGGGATGATGACAATGATATAAGCAATAATTAAACGAAATCAAATCAAACGAAATCAAGCATAAATATTAAAGACTTTAAATTTATCCAAATATTATCAACCACTTAATAAACTCATAACCTAATATTATTAATATTATAATAATATTTTAATCACTTCTTAAACTTATCAACAATTTATTTCAATTGTTTACACTTTACCAAATAATGCATTTTAATCATTCAAAAATGCCATACTCATAAGATTTCATCACCAATAATCAAATCCCTCATAAAAAATCTGCATATACCCTATATAGGATTCCCAAGCCATAAAATCTTATTTTCCAATTTTGTTACTTCACATAACATATTTAATTCATTTACTCATAACTAGTTCATTTTCATGAAAAATACCAAATCAGTCCCAAAAATATTTCTTTTCTGGGATTTAGCAGAATATAGTCCCATATTGAACATATATTTTTCTTGGAATTTTTAAAATTTATTTACTATTTTTTATATGGCCAAAACTGCCGAATATTTAGACATTTATCATAAATTGTACTTTTGTCCAAAAATTCTGAAATTTACAGAGAATATTCTGTTATATACATATACTCCCAATAAAAATTTTACCAATTTTGGAGTTAACCACAAAGAGTTATAAGGGTTTACTTTTAAAATAGTCTTTTACCATAAAATCCATAACTCTTAATCTATACATCCAAAGATCACCATTTTTGGACACAATCTAGAAAACTCATCAAATTATCATTTCAAATTTTTCCAGAATTTTTGAGAGTCAGAAAAATTATGAAACTGCCCCTGGCAGAAACCCCTTTTGAATGAAAATACTATTCATATGAATACAAAGGATCATTCACCATGCATGCGGTAATCCACAAGACAGGTTATTTCAACAGAATAATAAAGAATGGAATAACATAAGAATTCACCATGCATCACGCGATAGATCAGATAGACATGTTATTCTCAGCGAATAATAAAGAATGGAACCGGTCATCACGTAAACCACCTGACGCATGGATATTCCAATGAATAATAAAGAATGAAATAACAAAGAATTCACCATGCATGCGATAGAATCAGCCTTGCATAATGAGTTATTCCAACGAGTAATAATAAAGAATGGAACTAGGTCTAGCGTAATCCACTTACATCTGAGGATATTCCAATGAATAATAAAGAATGAAATAACAATAGAATTTCACCATGTATGCAGTACTTCGCATAGACAGGTTATTCCAACATAATAATAAAGAATGGAATAACAGAAGCTCTCTTCATGAATACAAAAGAAATAATACCCCTTACATTAGAATAAAGCTGGATACTGGAATAGAGATGTAGCAGACTTCTCTTTTTCTTTCTCTCTATAATTTCTCTCTATAATAATTGCTCTATAGCTTTAATGAATTGGTGAGAAATGAAAGAAGAATGAGCTTCTATTTATAGAAAAATATAGTTTTGATAATTGCACATTTTGGGACTCAAAAAATTACAGTACAATACCTCCAACTTTTCTTTCATTTTTAACTTAGTCCTGCAAGTATTATCAAACTTGCACCACTTCCCCTAATAGTAAATAATGTGAATCAATAGTTTAATCATGTGAAATACGAATTACAGTATAGTACTTCCATCTATACCTCCATTTTTATCTTAGTCATGCAAGTATTATCAATCTTGCACCAACTCCCCTAATAGTACAAGAATGTGATTCAATAGTACACACATGTGAACAAATAGTTATATAAGCATGTGAATTAGTAACAATTAATTTCTCATTTATCCGATTAATTACCCGATTTATCAATATAACCCCCAGACATCAATTATTATCGAAATAAATGTTAATTTTCACTAACAGTAATAATTTCAACACAATAGAACTATCAATTTCATCTTTAATAAACACGAACTTATTCATCATTAATATTATAACTCACAATATTTAACAACCAGGTCGTTCCCAGGAAAGAGAGGGCTTTCCGATAAGGATTTCTCCTTATTGGCGCGCAATTAGATGACCAAACCTCTCCTTGACAGAACTTCTAGACATTGTAAATATTGAAATTTAATAATATGAATAACTTTGTCATCTCAATTATTGATTTAATAATATATCATATTATGCAGATGATACTGTGACAATAATTGAATCAATAATATAGAGAGATATGATTAAAGCCAATTATCATGTAGCAATAATTGAGTATAACCGAGTGACTTCTTACGTAAGCATCAATAATCAATACCGTAGTGCTACTATGCAACCACGCCAGACATTTGTAATTTTACTAGGGTAGTTCAGCGGCTTTTTAACGGTAACACTTTCGTAGTTATTTTTAATAAAAGATAATTCTGTCGTTTTCTAACTACGACAATACTTTTGTTGTGGGGTCCACCAATGATTGTGTCGTCGTACGAATATTTCCCGACAAAAAGAATATTCCCCGACCAAACGAATATTTTATAACAACTTACTTACTTTGCAAAATTTATAAATATTAACCACAACTATAACATTATATCAAATCCACACCATAATATTCAAAAAAAAAAAAAACATTTCGAGAAATTTAAATCTTTATTCATAAAATTTGGGGTCTCACATCTATAAGTTTTAAAGCGGTTATTCTGGGGACGAAATCCTTATAAGGGAGGGTGGATGTAATAACCCAATAATTTTAATAAGAAATTTTGCGAATTTTTTTATATATATAAAGATGGGAATATGTGCACAGTAAAGTATATGTATCAATGTGATAAATAAAATTATTTATTAGATGTAAATAATTTCTTTTTAGAATTATTAATAATTAGAGATTATATTCTTATAATAAATTAATTTTGTAATAAAATATTTATTATTTATTTTCTATGAAAATATGATTATAGTATATATGATATGATCATTATGATATGTATTTTATTATATCGGTTAAGTTAAATATTTTAACTTAATTAATAATGGTATGTCAGATATGAATTCAAAACCCTAAGTCCGGATTTTGAATAAGGAATGAGAATAATAATGTAATATTATTTATATTTCAATGATAAACATGTATGGTATAATGTAAATTGTGGAACAGTTACTATAGTATAGAACCCTAGCATTACTAATAAACTATAGTACAGAAGTCAACTATGACTATAAGATTTGTTAAGTTATGTGTTATATAATTAATGACAATTATTATAGATTTAGTGTTAATTAGGTAAACCCTAATTAATATCTAGAAACCCTAATTACTAAATTAGAACCCTAATTGCTAAGTTATAAACCCTAATTATTAAGTTAGCAAGGTTAATGGTAATTAGTATATTATAAAGGCTAATTTACAAATCCTAGGTGATTAGGAAACCTAGTGTAATTAGGGAACCCTAATTCACATTTTTTTAGAAACTAAGATTCTCATTTTAGCCCTAATTACATAATCCTAGAAATTAAGCTTATAAAACCTTAGGGTTAAACCCTAAGGGTCAAACCCTAAGGGTTAAAACCTAATGGTTGTGAGAAGTTACCAAGTTGCCATTCACTTTATAAGTCAAATGACCAAACTACCCTTTTTATTATTTTAATAAGGTGGAGTGTAGATCTAGCCCTAGTAAGGAGTTGGTGACCAACTCTAGCTAGCCACATGGTCTGTAAGCAACTTTAATCATCCAACTTGCTAGATTATATACATTTCACCATGGATCGAAAGCATACAAGTAAGGAAATTCACTTACTTTACTTCTCAACCTAGCCAAACCTTCTCTCTCTCTCCCATCCAAAATTTTAGAGTGAGAGTGAGTAATAAGTTTAGCCAAGATCATGTGTTAGCTTGCCAGGATCAAACATCAAGGATTAGATTCAAAAATTTAGCATTCATAAGGTATAAACCCTAACTATATTATGATCTTGATTGATATGTGAAATGTAGTGATTTTATGTTTAAATGTGTAGTATGTAGTGTATATAAGTGATATGGGTTGGTATCTTGTAGATCCATAACATCTAAGTATTCAAAATTTGACGTTTTCAAAATCTGGAAAAAGTTTAAAACTGTGGTCTGACAATGAATGTCAGAGCCTCTAGATCGTTCTGTGTTAAGTGCTATGTGTGTATTATGTTATGGATATGTTCTTTGTCATGTGGACTATGATGTGGAACTAGAAACAGGGCCAGATCATGTCTAGAACTCAAGATATGAGTGGTCAAAGTGAGTTGACCAATCAGGAAAAACTGAGTTTCTGGGCAACCCAGAAACCCAGAATTTCTGACAGCCACTTTTGAAGCTCTAGATCTTTCTGTTGTTTGTTAGTTTGGCCAAGTTGTTGTTTTAATGTTGTAGTCTGACATGAGGACTACACAATCAAACCTTTAGATCACCCAGAAAGTACATAGAATTAGAGTTAATTAAGGTCAAACAAGCGTTGAACGACTGCCTTATGAAGAAATCTGGGAAACCCAGATTTCTCAAGAACAGCTTCTGACCACTAGTTTGATCGGCTTTGATCCATCTTATGTGTTGATAAAATGATATGCAATTGTTTGATAATGGTACTCTGACATCACTACTACAAGTTGGAACACTTAGATAATACAAACGAGATCTAGACTGAAATTTATAAGGATCTAAATATAGCACCCTTAACTGTTCTTTATTTTCTGGAAAACCCAAAAAATGAAGAACAACCTTGTCAGACTTTTCTGATGCTTAGATCTCCCTTATACGTTGTGAAATGTAGTGATTTTATGTTTAAATGTGTAGTATGTAGTGTATATAAGTGATCTGGGTTGGTATCTTGTAGATCCATAATATCTAAGTATTCAAAATTTGAAGTTTTCAAAATTCGGAAAAAGTTTAAAATTGTGGTCTGACAATGAATGTCAGAGCCTCTAGATCGTTCTGTGTTAAGTGCTATGTGTGTATTATGTTATGGATATGTTCTTTGTCATGTGGACTATGTTGTGGAACTGGAAACAGGGGTAGATCATGTCTAGAACTCAAGATATGAGTGGTCAAAGTGAGTTGACCAATCAGGAAAATCGAAGTTTCGGGCAACCCGTAAACCCGCATTTCGATGACAGCCACTTTTGAAGCTCTAGATCTTTCTGTTGTTTGTTAGTTTGGCCAAGTTGTTGTTTTCATGTTGTAGTCTGACATGAGGACTACACAATCAAACCTTTAGATCACCCAGAAAGTACATAGAATCAGAGATAATTAAGGTCAAACAAGCGTGACCGATTGCTTTTACGAAGAAATCTGGAAACCAGTATTTCTCGAAAAAACTTTCGACCACTAGTTTGACCGGCTTTGATCCATCTTATGTGTTGATAAAATGATATACAATTGTTTGATAATGGTACTTTGACATCACTACTACAAGTTGGAACACTTAGATCACACAAACGAGACCTAGACTAAAATTTATAAGGATCTAAATATAGCACCCTTAACTGTTCTTCATTTTCTGGAAAACCCAAAAAATGAAGAACAACCTTGTCAGACTTTTCTGATGCTTAGATCTCCCTGATACGTTGTGAAATGGCCATGTAAATTATTTAGACTTGTAGTACTACATTAGTACTACAACAGTATCTCATTAACAAGTCCAGAAAACACTTTGGTGGTCAAACCTACCACCTTGAACACTATGTATGAACATTCTGGGTTTATGAAGAACACCTATAGTGATGGTTTGGTCGCCATAGGGCCCTTTAGCGACAGTTAATTTTGAAAATTAATTATTTTATTTAAATAATTAGAGAAAATTAGTTTTAAATTATTAAAAATACATAATAAATTACTAAAAATTATTTTAAAGTCTAAAAATAGGATTTTAATTATTTTAAATATATTTCATTAATATTTATTATATTTGGAATATTAATGGTATTTAATTTATTTAATTATAATATTAAATAAATTACTTAAAATGATTTTAATACTTGAAAAATCATTTAAAATTATATTATGGTATAAGAAAATATTTTAAGTTATTTTAAATGACTTTTAATATTTTGTGATGAATTTCATTAATAAATTAATACTAATGATAATTAAGTTATTTAATAAATGTATTAAATAAATTATGCAAAATAGAATTAATGATTTAAAAATTATATAAAAATGATTTAAAGGTTTTAAAAATATTTGAAGTTATAAAATATAACTTTTGATATTTTGTCATGAAAATATTAATATTTAAAATTAATGATATTAGATTTGTTTAATAATTATATTAAATAAATTAGTTTAAAAATGATTTTAATATTATAAAAATTATTTTAAATGAAGCTAAGGAGTTTAAAAATATTTTAAGTTATTAAATATAACTTTTAATATTTAAAGGTAAAATTCTTTAATTATTTAATATTAATGATATTTGATTTATTTAATAATTATATTAAATAAATAGTTTAAAAATAGTTTTATTGATAGAAAAATCATTTTAAAAGGATATAAATGGTTTAAAAATATTTTATGTTATTATAAGTGAATTTTAATACTTTAGTGAATAATACCTTAATATTTAAATATTAATGATAATTATTTAAAATAATTTTAAATGTTTTAAAAATCATTTCGAGGTAATATTAATACTTTAAAAATATTTTGAGTTATTATAACTAACTTTAATATTTTGGCAAGGGTTTCATTAATATCTTAATATTATTTAAATATTAATGATGATATAATTATTTAATATTTAAATTATTTAATAATGATTCCTGTGTTTGAGAAATCATGATAAATTATAATAATTGTTTTAAAATTATTATAAGTCAATTAAAAATAATTTGACCGATGTTTAAGTTATATTGAACTCCGGAATAGAGTTTTAGACTCTATAATTACCCGGTAAAGTTGTTGGTACACCGAAATGTCTCAGAAACTGATCCAGACCTAGATAGTTTAACTTGATAAGTGTTTGTTTGTGATTCAATGACTGTTAAATTTATGTGACAATGTGCCTGGGGTTATGTCGGTCAATCGCAAATAGCGATCTTGTGTGATGATATGTTATTATAATCAATAGAATGATCTTATTAATGATAGGTCGGTATAAAAGATAAAACTAAGTTGCGTATTGTAAGCAGTAGATCAGGCAAGTATCTAAACCTTACGCACTACCTTTATTTTGTGCAAATAGTAATATGTTTATCCAAGTTTCCTAAACTTACTCCAATTATTATTGAGCAAGTATCCTAATCTTTGCATTTACTTTATGCAATGGACATGAGTAAGAAAGTTTCAGAATTATATTATCGTTATGCCAAATTATTCACTCTATTGTTATCAATTATGTATCCAATTATTTGTATTCATACAAGTTCTTAAATTATCCGATCACTGTTTAACAACACAATATTATTATATAATCCAGATAGTTATTCTGTTCGTAAATCTCTAAATATGGTTATACAAGTGTCCCCACTTGGATAATCATTGTATTTAATCACATGTTAATACATATCTATTGATTTCCGGTATGTATATATTAATTAAAGGTTGTCTAAGCTATTTGACTCGGCTAGACACAGATTTAGAAATATCGTTGAACGTGATAACACTTTATTGTATCTAACCGAATTATTTTAGTTTGGATTCCCGACTAAGTATGAACATCCTGAATCTGGGAAACTTTTGTGCGCCCAAGGCGGTTATGATGAACGAGAATATCGTTCTGGTATGTAGTATTGATTAATACAGGGAACATTGGGCAGATCACCCTCGTGCCCATAAGTTATGATGGTTTGCGGATGAAGTTCTACTAAACCTAAGCGAAAATGAAAACAATGTTCATAGTCTGTCAACTTATCTTCATTTATAGTCCGTACGTAGTTTCAAAAATTTGAAATAAGATTTTTATGTTGTTTAGTGTTGCTTCAGTTTACTTCACAACTATTGTTTCGTTGTAGAAGTGTCATTCAAAGAAAACATTTAATCATTTCAAGCTAATGTTTATTGTTACTATTACTTCTTGGGTACTTAAATGCTCATTCTTGCTTAATTTAAATGTTTTCAGTTAAGTATGAACTGCCAGAGGGCTCTACCATGAACAAAAGGGAAAGGGAAGCTGACAGAATAAGTTTAATGGTATCTTTTGTAAAAGTTAGACATTACTAAGACAATGATAATTATTATCTATCACATAATGAAATGTAGTGAAGCTCGCGTACCTAGGATTAGACTGATATATGTAAATTAAGTTTGGTATTTACATTATTGTTATTATTATTAGTATTATTTCCGCTCATAGAAATGGTATCGTAAAGCACTAAGTTCGGGTTTTAAGTACCTGAATTTGGGGGTGTTACAACCTCGGTATGATTTTTGAGATTGAAGCTAACTGCATAAGTTGAAACGAGCATCTCCGGGGTTATCTCCGGAACTGCAACTGCACTCCTTGTGGTTATCTCCAACGTTGACATTGTCTTTCTCAGTGTTATTTTCATGACTGAGACTTAGTATCTCAGGGTTATCTCCGAGATGAAACGACCTTCTTCAGTGTGATTTTCGGTATTGAGCTACATGCCTCAGGTTATCTCCGAGGTTGAAACTGACACTTCCGGTGTTATTTTTAGGATTAATTTGAGCTGTCCTCCAGGGTTATCTCTGAAAGACGATTTTGCTCTCCTGCAATGTTAGTAGCAGGCATGCTAAAAATTTCGAGTGTCTACAGATGCCCCTCTTTATCATATTCATGCAATGCAATGGCATGGATAAGATAAAGAATACTAAACACTTGAAATGCAATAAGATGATCAGATGCAATGTACAACAACATGATGCAAATGTATATGGTTTGTTGGATTGTTCTCCAACATGGTGGGATGATTGCCGGATATTACATTCACCAATTCTTCTAAGAATTTCGTCCTCAAAATTTTATTTATTAATCGTTGTTCAATCAATCTATCAAAATAGATTTTACGTTAATTGTAAGACCCCAACTTTTATGAATAAAGATGAATTTTCTATAATTATCATTTTTGAATATTATGGAATGAATTTGATATAATGTTATAGTTGTGGGTAATAGTTATAAATTTTACAAAGTACGGAAGTTGTTATATAATATTCGATTGGTCGGGGAATATTCATTTTAATAGGGAATATTAGTACGACGGCACAATCATTGGTGGACCCCACAACAGAATTATTATCGGATTGAGAAAATGACAAAAAATATTTTATAAAAATAACGGCGAAAGTTTTATCGTTAACGTTGAAACACCCGGTGTTAAAAAATGCGAGAATACGCGTGGTTGCATAAGAGTAGTACACCTGTATTGATTATTGATGCTTACATGAGAAGTCACTCGGTTTTGTTCAATTATTGCTTCAAGAATTGTCAGATAGTATCTCACGTTAATTGATTTAATTATTGTCGATATTTTATATATTATTAAATCAATAATTGAGACGACGAAGTTATTATTATTATTATTTGCAATATTAACAATGTCTAGAAGTTCTGCCAAGGAGAGGTTTGGTCACCTAATTGCTCGCCAATAGGGAGAAATTCTTATTGGAAAGCCCCCTCTTTCCTGGGAACGACCTGGTCGATTAATAGTGTGAATTATAATAATGATGATGAAGTGTTGTTTTATTAGTATTATTAATGTAATAAAACAGAAAAGCTTTTTATATAAAATAGAATACTTTTATAAAGTTATTCATTTTATTAGATTATAAATAGAATATATTATATTTTATTTAAAAGATTTTGTTTTATTAGAATATTTTATAGTAAACCAACTGGATAGTCCATTTAAAAGTAAATCAATATGGACCGAATTCAGAATTAGTTACTATTCAGTCCATTCTCCTATAAATAGAAGCTCATTCCTTTATTATTTCTTACGAATTCACTGAAACTCTAGAGAGAGAAACTATAGAGAGAAAGAAGAAAAGTATTCTGCTACTTCACTACTCATATATCCAGTTGTTCTAAGGTAAGGGATATTATTTGTTGTACTTATAAGGGGTATTATTTCTTTCGTATTCATGAAGAGAACTTCTGTTATTCCATTTTTATTCATTGGAATAACTCGTATAATGTGATCTACCCTATACTTGGTGAAATTCTTCTGTTATTCCATTCTTTATCATTATGTTAGAATACCTGTCTATGCGAAGTACCACATACATGGTGAAATTCTTCTGTTATTCCATTCTTTATTATTCTATTGGAACATCCTGTCTGTGCGTTAATGCATGACCTGGTTCGGTTATTTATTATTCTGTTGGAACATCCTGTTGGTGCGAATTTTGCCTAACATAGTTCCATTATTTATTATTCTGTTAGAATATCCTGTCTGTTCGTTTACGTATGACTTGGTTTCGTTATTTATTATTCTGTTGGAATAACCTGTATGTGCGGTCTATCGCATGCCTGATGATTTTTTTTGTTATTCCATTCTTTATTATACTCAGTTGGTTAAAGTTTTGACTTCTATACTCTATGAAATTAGTGGAATATCCTTGATATTTGCGCTTCATCCAGTATCTTTTCATAGAAATATTCTTCTGAGCATTCTTGAATTTTACTCTATAAAGAAGTATTATGTTGACAATTTGGACGTTATTAGTTCCTGGATAAATTAAATCTTAAACTTGTTTTATTGAATTCTTATATCATTGTCATCATCCTCGTGTTTATATTATGTTGAAAGTCATCTGTGGCATTTAGTGCATAGATGGACTTGGTATGATTATGACTAGGGATTAATCGGTATAATCATAACCGTAATGTTACAAATGATGTGGTAAAAGTCCTCATTGGCCCGTAGTGCATTGATGGACAGTTGTTGGCATGATCATGACCATTGATGAATACACGAATATCCTTGGCCCGTAGTGCATGAATAATTTGTGGTTGTGATACTAATGAATATCCTTGGCCCTAGTGTAGGGATGATGTAGATTATTTATTAAGCTGACTCCCAGTGATGAAAGTGATGAAAAACCTTTTAAATCATAAAAGATAATAGATTTTATTCTCTACTTGACTCTTTTAATGGATTGCTTGTTCCGCTGCAGTTAAACTTGATGTTTGTTATATTGTATCAGTTTAACATTGTTGAAGGCTAACGATAATTTATTCTGTATTATCTTAGTCATAATATTTCTTACTGGGCTAGTTGAGCTCACCCTTTTACTTTCATTGTTCTCTGCAGGAAATGAGAACGTAATAGGGACTAGTCGGGGAACAGAGTGAAGGTCCAGATAATAGCATTAGTAGTCCTCACTATTCTGTTAAATAGTGTGATAATAAATGTAATGAGGACTCAATTGAGTGTGGATATTGTCTAGATGACAATATTTCTATTAAAACTCACAGCATATGTTTTGTCGTATTTTACACGACTGTTGTATAATTAAGTTGTATTTGAATTTTGTACCATATATTTGGCGACTCAAGATAGATGATGTATACCTATTTTGGGGGCGTCACAGTTGGTATCAAAGCTTAGGGATATGATCCGTGGCTGAGATATGAGATAAGAGCTAGGAGGGGAGAGACGGGGAATTCATCCGCTAGTATGACCTACCTAAGTTTATTTGGTATTTAATTGGTCGGTCAGAGTATAGGGATAATATGTGATATGTTAATTAACCCTTGTTTTATGGCAATATTTGAAAATGACATCCGAGAATGTTGAGAACATCAATGGAGCACATGAGACCGTTGAGTCTCCATAGATTAATAATCAGAATAATGTGCATCAAGAAGGCGACAATCCTCAGGCAAACAACAACACTGACCAGATGATGAATGATGGAATGTTCAGAGGCTTTTTATGCAATTCATGCAACATCGTAAGAGCGGCTCTTGTACAAAATGCACGGTGGAAACACTTGGTAACTCTCGGATGGTCACCACTAAGCGATTCAAGGAACCGAGACCACTGGAGTTTTTGGAGAGCCAAAACCACTTAAGGCGGAGACGTGGATAAAGCGGATCCGCAAGATATTTGATGTCTGGGATGCTCTCGAGGAGCAAAAGGTTCCTTTGCCACCTTCATATTGCTTGCAGATAAAGCGTGATTATTGGTGGGAATATGTAAAACGACTCAACTGGCCGCGACTTTGAAGATGACTTGGGAGAAGTTCAAGAATTGTTCAACGACAAGTACTTTCCCGAAAGTATTCGTCACATGAAAGAGGTAGAGTTCATCAAGTCGGAGCAAAACGATATGCACCGTGTCACAAGACGAAGCTAAGTTTGCCGAGAGTTGTCCGGCCATGCGTCCCATTTGGTTGATAATGAGAAGAGAATGACACGAATGTTTCTAAGAGGTTTGAAACCCGAGATACGTCAATATCTTATCTCTCATAAACTATGTTTGTATTGAGATGTTGTTAATAGGGCTCGATTATTGGAGCGATAATGAAGTCAACCCAACCAAAAGAGAGCAAAACGACAAAATGATAATATACCAAGTGATATGATCATCGAATCGGTGACAATAAGCGTGGAGGAATCAACATGCCGAAATGGTAACCACTTCATTGATAATCATGGCCAAAACAATAAGAATGGACATTTCAAGAAGAGGAGATTCAACAATTATGGAAAGGCGTCCAAGACCAACACCGTTGTTAAGGAAGGAGAACGACCACCTATCATATGTTTCAAATGCGAGAGGGGAGGGACACATCGGTCCAAAGCTAGCGCGATGTCGTCAAAGCATGTTATAATTGTGGAAGAGAAGGTTACCTAGCCCGATTTGTCGCTCATCAAGACAAGTTCAACTAGGATGGAGGCACCAAAGACGCCCCAAAAAAGTCAAAGCCGTGGAAGTGCAAGGAGAGCGTTTCGTGACCTCCAGAAAGTAAGGAACCCGAACGAGGTCATCACGAATGTAAGCTTATCATAAACTCTAGCAAAGTATATACCTTATTTGATACCGGTTCTAGCCATTCTTTTATTTCTCCTACTTGCGCTCAACGTTGAAATTTGACTCTAGAGAAATTGGTCTTTGACTTATTTGTTGAGACTTCGTTGGGAGAAACCTTCATTACATCCACTGTTTATAAGTCTTGTTTGGTTCAAATCGGTACCCTCACATTACCTGTCGATCTTATTTCATTGAAAATAATTGCATTTGACGTAATTCTAGGGATTGATTGGTTAACTACTCATCATGCAAAAATTGATTATTTTCGCAAGGTTGTTACCTTTCATATTTCTAACCAACCTATTATGCGAATTCATGCAACCAAACCATTAAAATCAATCACTATCATCTCAAGCCATAAAGCTATTCATTTATTGAAAAATGGATGTCAACCTTTCTTAGCTCATGTCACGGATCTAAGCAAAAATACGTCAATTTTGAATGATATTTCTATTGTTAATGAATTTCCTGACGTATTCCCTGAAGAACTTCCTGGCCTACCCCCAGAGCGTGAAATTGAATTTGGTATCGACCTTGAACCCCGTACAAAACCTATTTCCGAAGCCCCATATCGAATGGCTCCTATTGAACTTCAGGAGTTAAGGACCCAACTGCAGGAATTGTTAGACATCGGTTTCATTCGTCCTAGTACGTCTCCTTGGGGTGCTCTTGTTTTATTCGTGAAAAGAAAGACGGGAGTATGCGACTTTGTATTGATTATCGGGAGTTGAATCATGTCACCATCAAAAATAGGTACCCATTGCCACGTATTGATGACCTATTTGACCAACATCATAAGGCGCCTAATTTTTTTTAAAGATTGATCTTCTTCGTTAGGATATCACCAATTGAAGATTAGAACCGGTGACATTCCAAAGATTCGCGAGAACTCGCAGACGGGCATTATGAATTCTAGTCATGTCTTTTGGATTGACTAATGCTTCACGCCTTCATGGATATGATGAACCGAGTATTCAAGGAATATTTGGATCACTTTGTGGTCGTCTTTATTGATGACATCCTTATTTTTCCAAAAGCCGTGAAGATCATGAAGCAACACTTGAGGTCGATACTTCAAAAGCTTCATGAATATAAGCTTTATGCCAAGTTGAAGAAATGCGAGTTCGGCATGAGGAAGTAGCATTCCTTGGGCATGTGGTATCAAGTCATGGAATATCCGTTGACCCAAAGAAAGATTGAAGCTATTCAAAGCGGGAGCAACCTAATCGATGATGAAGATCGTAGCTTTCTCGGCTTAGTTTGGTTATTATCGGAGATTCGTAGAAGGTTTTCTCGAATTGTTACTCCATTAACTCACCTAACTCGAAAAGATACAAAATTCTAGTTGAACGAGGAATGTGAGAAGAGTTTTCAAGAACTCAAGAGGAGACTCATTTCAAAGACCTGCTTTGACAATACCATCTCGCTCGGAGGGATTTTTCATCTACAGTGATGCTTCAAGCAAAGGGTTAGGATGTGTTCTCATGCAACATGGGAAAGTCATAGCCTATGCCTCTCAACAACTCAAAGAATATGAGAGGAATTATCCTACTCATGATCTAGAGTTAGCAGCTATTGTTTTTGCACTAAAGATTTGGAGGCATTACTTGTATGGGGAGAAAGTGGAGATCTTTACGGATCATAAAAGCCTCAAATATTTCTTCACTCAAAAGGAACTCAACATGCGACAGCAACGTTGGCTTGAACTGTTGAAAGATTATTATCATACCATCTAATACCATCCTAGAAAAGTGAACGTGGTAGCTGACGCATTGAGTAGCAGATCATACGCGGGTATGAGTGCGATATTGTCAACGCAACGGCCCATTTTGTTTAACTTGCAAAGGATGGAGATAGATATAAAGACTCTAGGGACCCACGTGATGATGACGAATATATGAGTAGAACTAACTTTAATCGATAAAGTTAAAGCTTCTCAAGCTATAGACCTGGAGCTGATGCATATGAGGAAGAAATTACAAGAAGGTGCTATGCCGGAAGCAAGAATCGATGAAGAAGGAATACTTGAGTCAACTCTAGACTTTGTATTCCTAACGATCCCGAAGTTAAAGTATAAAATCATGATGGAGGCGCATAACACACCGCAAGTTTGTAATCCATCTGGGAGTACCAAAATGTATCATGATCTTGACATACATTTTGGTGGGGAAATATGAAGAGAGAGATAAGATTGTTTATCTCAAGGTGTTTAACTTGTCAATGAGTCAAGTGTAGAGCATCAAGTACCAAAAGGTCCATTGTTACCACTTAAAATTCCGAATAGAAGTGGGAGCACATTACCATGGATTTATGTCGAGTATAGGGATAATATGTGATATGTTAATTAACCCTTGTTTTATGGCAATATTTGAAAATGACATCCGAGAATGTTGAGAACATCAATGGAGCACATGAGACCGCTGAGTCTCCATAGATTAATAATCGAATAATGTGCATCAAGAAGGCGATAATCCTCGTGCAAAACAACAACACCGACCGGATGATGAATGATGGAATGTTCAGAGGCTTTATGCAATTCATGCAACATCAGGTAAGAGCGGCTCTTGTACAAAATGCAGGTGGAAACACTGGTAACTCTCGGATGGTCACCACTAAGCAGTTCAAGGAACTGAGACCACTGGAGTTTTTTGGAGAGCCAAAACCACTTAAGGCGGAGACGTGGATAAAGCAGATCTGCAAGATATTTGATGTCCTGGGATGCTCCGAGGAGCAAAAGGTTCCCTTTGCCACCTTCATATTGCTTGCATAGGCAGATTATTGGTGGGAATATGTAAAACGTACTCAACCTGCTGCACTGAAGATGACTTGGGAGAAGTTCCAAGAATTGTTCAACGACAAGTACTTTCCCGAAAGTATTCGTCACATGAAAGAGGTAGAGTTCATCAAGCTGGAGCAAAACGATATGACCGTGTCACAGTACGAAGCTAAGTTTGCCGAGTTGTCGGTTTGCCGTAGCCCCATTTGGTTGATAATGAGAAGAGAATGACACGAATGTTTCTAAGAGGTTTGAAACCCGAGATACGTCAATATCTTATCTCTCATAAACTATGTTTGTATTGAGATGTTGTTAATAGGGCTCAGTTATTGGAGCGCGATAATGAGTCAACCCAACCAAAAGAGAGCAGCCGACAAAATGATAATACCAGTGATAACAGTCATCGAATCGGTGACAATAAGCGTGGAGGGAATCAACATGCCAGAAATGGTAACCACTTCAGTGATAATCATGGCCAAAACAATAAGAATGGACATTTCAAGAAGAGGAGATTCAACAATTATGGAAAGACGTCAGCACCAACACCCGTTGTTAAGGAAGGAGAACGACCACCTATCATATGTTTCAAATGCGGAGGGGAGGGACACATCGGTCCAAACTGCGCGATGCCGTCCAAAGCATGTTATAATTGTGGAAGAGAAGGTTACCTAGCCCGATTTGTCGTTCACCGAAGACAAGTTCAGCTAGGATGGAGGCACCAAAGACGTCCCAAAAAAGTCAAAGCCAGTAGTGCAAGGGAGAGCGTTTCTCGTGACCTCCCAGAAAGTAAGGAACCCGAACGAGGTCATCACGGGTAAGCTTATCATAAACTCTAGCAAAGTATATACCTTATTTGATACCGGTTCTAGCCATTCTTTTATTTCTCCTACTTGCGCTCAACGTTGAAATTTGACTCTAGAGAAATTGGTCTTTGACTTATTTGTTGAGACTTCGTTGGGAGAAACCTTCATTACATCCACTGTTTATAAGTCTTGTTTGGTTCAAATCGGTACCCTTACATTACTCGTCGATCTTATTTCATTGAAAATAATTGCATTTGGACGTAATTTAGGGAATTGATTGGTTAACTACTCATCATGCAAAATTGATTATTTTCGCAAGGTTGTTACCTTTCATATTTCTAACCAACCTATTATGCGAATTCATGCAACCAAACCATTAAAATCAATCACTATCATCTCAAGCCATAAAGCTATTCATTTATTGAAAAATGGATGTCAACCTTTCTTAGCTCATGTCACGGATCTAAGCAAAAATACGCCAATTTTGAATGATATTTCTATTGTTAATGAATTTCTGACGTATTCTCGAAGAACTTCTGGCCTACCCCGTGAGCGTGAAATTGAATTTGGTATCGACCTTGAACCCGTGACAAAACCTATTTCCAAGCCCCATATCGAATGGCTCCTATTGAACTTCGAGGAGTTAAGGACCCAATGCGCAGGAATTGTTAGACATCGGTTTCATTCGGCCCTAAGACGTCTCCTTGGGGTGCTCTTGTTTTATTCGTGAAAAGAAAGAAGGAGTATGCGACTTTGTATTGATTATCGGGAGTTGAATCATGTCACCATCAAAATAGGTACCCATTGCCACGTATTGATGACCTATTTGACCAATGCATAAGGCGCCAATTTTTTTAAAGATTGATCTTCGTTAGGATATCACCAATTGAAGATTAGAACCGATGACATTCCAAAGACGGCTTTCGGAACTCCGAGACGGGCATTATGAATTCCTAGTCATGTCTTTTGGATTGACTAATGCTTCACGCCTTCATGGATATGATGAACCGAGTATTCAAGGAATATTTGGATCACTTTGTGGTCGTCTTTATTGATGACATCCTTATTTTTTCCAAAAGCCGTGAAGATCATGAGAAAGCAACACTTGAGGTCGATACTTCAAAAGCTTCATGAATATAAGCTTTATGCCAAGTTGAAGAAATGCGAGTTCGCATGAGGAAGTAGCATTCCTTGGGCATGTGGTATCAAGTCATGGAATATCCGTTGACCCAAAGAAAGATTGAAGCTATTCAAAGTTGGGAGCAACCTTAATCGATGATCGAAGACGTAGCTTTCTCGGCTTATTTGGTTATTATCGGAGATTCGTAGAAGGTTTTTCTAATTGTTACTCCATTAACTCATTAACTCGAAAAGATACAAAAAATTCGGTTGGAACGAGGAATGTGAGAAGAGTTTTCAAGAACTCAAGAGGAGACTCATTTCAAAGACTGCTTTTGACAATACCATCTGGCTCGGAGGGATTTTTCATCTACAGTGATGCTTCAAGCAAAGGGTTAGGATGTGTTCTCATGCAACATGGGAAAGTCATAGCCTATGCCTCTCAACAACTCAAAGAATATGAGAGGAATTATCCTACTCATGATCTAGAAAGTTAGCATACTATTGTTTTTGCACTAAAGATTTGGAGGCATTACTTGTATGGGGAGAAAGTGGAGATCTTTACGGATCATAAAAGCCTCAAATATTTCTTCACTCAAAAGGAACTCAACATCACGCGACAAACAACGTTGGCTTAAACCATTGAAAGATTATTATCATACCATCTAATACCATCCTAGAAAAGTGAACGTGGTAGGCGACGATTGAGTAGCAGATCATACGCGGGTATGAGTGCGATATTGTCAACGAACTACCCATTTTGTTTAACTTGCAAAGGATGGAGATAGATATAAAGACTCTAGGGACCCACGTGATGATGCGAATATATGAGTAGAACTAACTTTAATCGATAAAGTTAAAGCTTCTCAAGCTATGACACGAGGTGATGCATATGAGGAAGAAATTACAAGAAGGTGCTATCTTAGGAAGCAAGAATCGATGAAGAAGGAATACTTGAGTCAACTCTAGACTTTGTATTCCTAACGATCCCGAAGTTAAAGTATAAAATCATGATGGAGGCGCATAACACACCGTTTGTAATCCATCCTGGGAGTACCAAAATGTATCATGATCTTCGACATACATTTTGGTGGGGAAATATGAAGAGAGAGATAGCACTGTTTATCTCAAGGTGTTTAACTTGTCAATGAGTCAAGGCAGAGCATCAAGTACCAAAAGGTCCATTGTAACCACTTAAAATTCCAGAATAGAAGTGGGAGCACATTACCATGGATTTATGTCAGAGTATAGGGATAATATGTGATATGTTAATTAACCCTTGTTTTATGGCAATATTTGAAAATGACATCCGAGAATGTTGAGAACATCAATGGAGCACATGAGACCGTTGAGTCTCCATAGATTAATAATCAGAATAATGTGCATCAAGAAGGCGACAATCCTCAGGCAAACAACAACACTGACCAGATGATGAATGATGGAATGTTCAGAGGCTTTATGCAATTCATGCAACATCAGGTAAGAGCGGCTCTTGTACAAAATGCAGGTGGAAACACTGGTAACTCTCGGATGGTCACCACTAAGCAGTTCAAGGAACTGAGACCACTGGAGTTTTTTGGAGAGCCAAAACCACTTAAGGCGGAGACGTGGATAAAGCAGATCTGCAAGATATTTGATGTCCTGGGATGCTCCGAGGAGCAAAAGGTTCCCTTTGCCACCTTCATATTGCTTGCATAGGCAGATTATTGGTGGGAATATGTAAAACGTACTCAACCCTTTCTTTGACCTTTGAAGATGACTTGGGAGAAGTTCCAAGAATTGTTCAACGACAAGTACTTTCCCGAAAGTATTCGTCACATGAAAGAGGTAGAGTTCATCAAGCTGGAGCAAAACGATATGACCGTGTCACAGTACGAAGCTAAGTTTGCCGAGTTGTCCCGGTTTGCGTCCCATTTGGTTGATAATGAGAAGAGAATGACACGAATGTTTCTAAGAGGTTTGAAACCCGAGATACGTCAATATCTTATCTCTCATAAACTATGTTTGTATTGAGATGTTGTTAATAGGGCTCAGTTATTGGAGCGCGATAATGAGTCAACCCAACCAAAAGAGAGCAGCCGACAAAATGATAATACCAGTGATAACAGTCATCGAATCGGTGACAATAAGCGTGGAGGAATCAACATGCCGTAAATGGTAACCACTTGGTGATAATCATGGCCAAAACAATAAGAATGGACATTTCAAGAAGAGGAGATTCAACAATTATGGAAAGACGTCAAGACCAACACCGTTGTTAAGGAAGGAGAACGACCACCTATCATATGTTTCAAATAACGGAGGGAGGGACACATCGGTCCAAACTCGCGATGATGTCAGTCAAAGCATGTTATAATTGTGGAAGAGAAGGTTACCTAGCCCGATTTGTCGCTCACCAGAAGACAAGTTCAACTAGGATGGAGGCACCAAAGACGCCCCAAAAAAGTCAAAGCCAAGAGGTGCAAGGGAGGCGTTTTCGTGACCTCCAGAAAGTAAGGAACCCGAACGAGGTCATCACGGGTAAGCTTATCATAAACTCTAGCAAAGTATATACCTTATTTGATACCGGTTCTAGCCATTCTTTTATTTCTCCTACTTGCGCTCAACGTTGAAATTTGACTCTAGAGAAATTGGTCTTTGACTTATTTGTTGAGACTTCGTTGGGAGAAACCTTCATTACATCCACTGTTTATAAGTCTTGTTTGGTTCAAATCGGTACCCTCACATTACCTGTCGATCTTATTTCATTGAAAATAATTGCATTTGACGTAATTCTAGGGATTGATTGGTTAACTACTCATCATGCAAAAATTGATTATTTTCGCAAGGTTGTTACCTTTCATATTTCTAACCAACCTATTATGCGAATTCATGCAACCAAACCATTAAAATCAATCACTATCATCTCAAGCCATAAAGCTATTCATTTATTGAAAAATGGATGTCAACCTTTCTTAGCTCATGTCACGGATCTAAGCAAAAATACGTCAATTTTGAATGATATTTCTATTGTTAATGAATTTCCTGACGTATTCCCTGAAGAACTTCCTGGCCTACCCCCAGAGCGTGAAATTGAATTTGGTATCGACCTTGAACCCCGTATAAAACCTATTTCTGAAGCCCCATATCGAATGGCTCCTATTGAACTTCAGGAGTTAAGGACCCAACTGCAGGAATTGTTAGACATCGGTTTCATTCGTCCTAGTACGTCTCCTTGGGGTGCTCTTGTTTTATTCGTGAAAAGAAAGAAGGGAGTATGCGACTTTGTATTGATTATCGGGAGTTGAATCATGTCACCATCAAAAATAGGTACCCATTGCCACGTATTGATGACCTATTTGACCAGTCGCAAGGCGCCAATTTTTTTTTAAAGATTGATCTTCGTTCCGGATATCACCAATTGAAGATTAGAACCGATGACATTCCAAAGACGGCTTTCAGAACTCGGTACGGGCATTATGAATTCCTAGTCATGTCTTTTGGATTGACTAATGCTTCTGCTGCCTTCATGGATATGATGAACCGAGTATTCAAGGAATATTTGGATCACTTTGTGGTCGTCTTTATTGATGACATCCTTATTTTTTCCAAAAGCCGTGAAGATCATGAGCAACACTTGAGGCCGATACTTCAAAAGCTTCATGAATATAAGCTTTATGCCAAGTTGAAGAAATGCGAGTTCTGGCATGAGGAAGTAGCATTCCTTGGGCATGTGGTATCAAGTCATGGAATATCTGTTGACCCAGCAAAGATTGAAGCTATTCAAAGCTGGGAGCAACCTAATGTCGATGATAGAAATCGTAGCTTTTCGACTTAATTGGTTATTATCGGAGATTCGTAGAAGGGTTTTCTCGAATTGTTACTCCATTAACTCAGCTAACTCGAAAAGATACAAAATTCGGTTGGAACGAGGAATGTGAGAAGAGTTTTCAAGAACTCAAGAGGAGACTCATTTCAGCACCTGTTTTGACAATACCATCTGGCTCGGAGGGATTTTTCATCTACAGTGATGCTTCAAGCAAAGGGTTAGGATGTGTTCTCATGCAACATGGGAAAGTCATAGCCTATGCCTCTCAACAACTCAAAGAATATGAGAGGAATTATCCTACTCATGATCTAGAGTTAGCAGCTATTGTTTTTGCACTAAAGATTTGGAGGCATTACTTGTATGGGGAGAAAGTGGAGATCTTTACGGATCATAAAAGCCTCAAATATTTCTTCACTCAAAAGGAACTCAACATGCGACAGCAACGTTGGCTTGAACTGTTGAAAGATTATTATCATACCATCTAATACCATCCTAGAAAAGTGAACGTGGTAGCTGACGCATTGAGTAGCAGATCATACGCGGGTATGAGTGCGATATTGTCAACGCAACGGCCCATTTTGTTTAACTTGCAAAGGATGGAGATAGATATAAAGACTCTAGGGACCCACGTGATGATGACGAATATATGAGTAGAACTAACTTTAATCGATAAAGTTAAAGCTTCTCAAGCTATAGACCTGGAGCTGATGCATATGAGGAAGAAATTACAAGAAGGTGCTATGCCGGAAGCAAGAATCGATGAAGAAGGAATACTTCGAGTCAACTCTAGACTTTGTATTCCTAACGATCCTGAGTTAAAGTATAAAATCATGATGGAGGCGTACAACACACCGTTTGTAATCCATCCTGGGAGTACCAAAATGTATCATGATCTTCGACATACATTTTGGTGGGGAAATATGAAGAGAGAGATAGCACTGTTTATCTCAAGGTGTTTAACTTGTCAATGAGTCAAGGCAGAGCATCAAGTACCAAAAGGTCCATTATAACCACTTAAAATTCCAGAATAGAAGTGGGAGCACATTACCATGGATTTCGTTACTGGTCTTCCCAAGGTTTCTCAAGGCATATATGCAATTTGGGTCATTGTTGATAGATTGACCAAGTCTACTCATTTCTTACCAATACGAGAAACTTATGCACTTGAACGTCTTGCACTTATGTACATAAATGAGATTGTAAGACTACATGGTATGCCAGTATCCATAGTTTCTGAACAAGTCCCAAGATTTACTTCACGATTTTGGGTTAGTTTAAAAAATCTATAGGCACGGATTTACGATTTAGTTTGGCATATCATCCTCAGATGGACAGACAATCAGAGAGGACTATTCAAACTCTTGAAGATTTATTAAGACTCTATGTCCTTGACTTCAAGGGAAGTTGGGACAAGTTCTTACCATTGGTGGAGTTTTCTTTCAACAACAGTTATCAAACAAGTATTGGCATGGCTCTATTCGAGGCCTTGTATGGAAGAAAGTGTCGTTCTCCAGTATGTTGGGATGAGGTGGGTGAAGCAACGTTGTTGGGACCGGAGTTGGTACGTATGACTACTGGAAAAGATTCAAACAATCCGACAACGTATAAAAACCTCACAAGACCGACAAAAGAGTTATGCTGATCTTCATCGAAAGGACGTGGAATTCGATATTGGAGATCATGTGTTGTTACGTGTTGCTCCATGGAAAGGAGTTACGAGATTTGAAAAGAGAGGAAAGCTCAATCCTCGATTCATTGGCCCATTTTATAATCCTCGATCGAGTAGGGACTGTAGCCTATAGACTCGCGTTACTGCCAAGTATATCTCGTGTTCATACCGTTTTTCATATATCCATGTTACGTAAATATGTGAAAGACCCGAACCACATTATTGAGTTAGAACCGGACGAAATAGCGGAAGAATTAACGTATGAAGAGGTTCCTGTTCAAATCTTGGATAAGAAGGAACATATTCTACGCTCCAAGGTTATACCTCAAGTCAAAGTTTTATGGAGGAACCACGATGTTGAGGAAATGACCTTGGAGTTAGAATCTGAAATGAAATCAAGGTATCCTTACATCTTTGACATACCAGGTACGTACCCTAATTTCGAGGGTGAAATTTCATAAGAAAGGGAGATTGTAAGATCCCAAATTTTATGAATAAAGATGAATTTTCTATAATTATCATTTTTGAATATTATGGAATGAATTTGATATAATGTTATAGTTGTGGGTAATAGTTATAAATTTTGCAAAGTACGCAAGTTGTTATATAATATTTGATTTCGGGGAATATTCGTTTTAATAGGAATATTAAATACGACAAAGACAATCATTAAGTGGACCCCACAATGTAATTATTATCGATTGAGAAAACAACAAAAATATTTTATGAAAATAACGGCGAAAGTTTTATTTCCAGAATCATTGAAACACCCGGTGTTAAAAGTACGAGAATACGCTGTGGTTGCATAGTAGTAATACTGGTATAGATTATTGATGCTTACGTGAGAAGTCACTCGCTTTTGTTCAATTATTGCTTCAGTAATTGTTGCATAGTATCTCATGTTAATTGATTCAATTATTGTCGATATTTTATATATTATTAAATTAATAATTGAGACTACGAAGTTATTATTATTATTATTTGCAATATTAACGATGTCTAGAAGTTCTGCTAAGGAGAGGTTTGGTCACCTAATTGCGCGCCAATAGGGAGAAATCCTTATTGAAAAGCCCTCTCTTTCCTGGGAACGACCTGGTAGATTAATAGTGTGAATTATAATAATGATGATGAAGTTTTGTTTTATTAGTATTATTAATGTAATAAAACAGAAAAGATTTTTGTATAAAATGTAATACTTTTTATAAAGTTATTCATTTTATTAGATTATAAATAGAATATATTATATTTTATTTAAAAGATTTTGTTTTATTAGAATATTTTATAGTAAACCAACTGGATCGTCTGTTTAAAAGTAAATCAATCAGACCGCTCAGAATTAATTCTTATTGGTCCATTCTCCTATAAATAGAAGCTAATTCCTTTATTATTTCTTACGAATTCTTTGAAACTCTCAGAGAGAAACTATAGAGAGAAAGAAGAAAAGTATTCTGCTACTTCACTACTCCTATATCCAGTTGTTCTAAGGTAAGGGATATTATTTGTTGTACTTGTAAGGGGTATTATTTCTTTCGTATTCATGAAGAGAACTTCTGTTATTCCATTTTTTTATTCTGTTGGAATAACCTGTATACGCGGTCTACCCTATACTTGGTGAAATTCTTACATTATTCCATTCTTTATCATTATGTTGAATAACTTTGTCTGTCATGCCAAGTACCGCATACATGGTGAAATTCTTTTGTTATTCCATTCTTTATTATTCTGTTGGAACATCTTGTCTGTGCGTTAACGCATGACCTGGTTCAGTTATTTATTATTGTGTTGGAACATCCTGTCGGTGCGAATTTTGCCTAACCTAGTTCCATTATTTATTATTCTATTAGAATATCCTGTCTGTGCATTTACGTATGACTTGGTTCCGTTATTTATTATTCTGTTGGAATAACCTGTATGTGCGGTCTATCGCATGCTTGGTGATTTTTTTTGTTATTCCATTCTTTATTATACTCAGTTGGTTAAAGTTTTGAATTCTATACTCCATGAAATTAGTGGAATATCCTTGATATTTGCGCTTCATCCAGTATCTTTTCATGGAAATATTCTTCTGAGCATTCTTGAATTTTACTCTATAAAGAAGTATCATGTTGACAATTTAAACGTTATTAGTTCTTGGATAAATTAATTCTTGAACTTGTTTTATTGAATTCTTATATCATTGTCATCATCCTAATGTTTATATTATGTTGAAAGTCATCTGTGGCCTGTATTGCATAGATGGACTTGGTATTATTATGACCAAGGATTAATTGGTATAATCATGATCGTAATGTTACAAATGATGTGGTAAAAGTCCTCATTGGCCCGTAGTGCATTGATGGACAGTTGTTGGCATGATCATGACCATTAATGAATACACGAATATCCTTGGCCCGTAGTGCATGGATAATTTATGGTTGTGATACTAATGAATATCCTTGGCTGTAGTGCAGGGATGATGTGGATTATTTATTAAGCAGAGTTCCATCGATAAAAGTGATGAAAAACCTTTAAAATCATAAAAGATAGTAGATTTTATTCTCTACTTGACTCTTTTAATGGATTGCTTGTTCCACTGCAGTTAAACTTGACGTTTGTTATATTGTATCAGTTTAACACTGTTGAAGGCTAATGATAACTTATTATGTATTATCTTAGTCATAATATTTCTTACTGGGCTAGTTGAGCTCACCCTTTTACTTTCATTGTTCTCTTCAGAAAATGAGAACGTAAAGGGACTAGTCGGGGAACGGAGTGACGGTCCAGATAATAGCATTAGTAGTCCTCATTATTCTATTAAATAGTGTGATAATAAATGTAATGAGGACTCAATTGAGTGTGGATATTGTCTAGATGACAATATTTGTATTAAAACTCACAGCATATGTTTTGTCGTATTTTACACGACTGTTGTTTAATTAAGTTGTATTTGAATTTTGTACCATGTATTTGGCGATTCAAGATAGGTGATGTATACCTATTTTGGGGGCGTCACATTAATACTTTATTCATTTATCGGGTTCTATAACCACTTCTTTCCACAAAGATCTTTCTACAATTATTAAGCTTTTCTATTAAAAGTTTTACATTTTTTTTGATAACTCATCTCCTTCTCATTTGAAATATTATTTTCTCACTTATTCAATATTTTCATCATTTAGTGTCGTATTCTACGACTTAATTCTTTCTAAGGAATATCATCCTTACCATATTCACTTCAGAATAACATGAATCCTCCACAATTGCTCAATAATTGGGAAGCAGTATGAATAACTCAGGATTTTAAAAGATTATCCAATCATGCTGAGGGGTCACAAGACCATGAACTCTTCTCTAGGTTTAATAGTGCTTCACCCCCGGTTCTTCACACTTTAAACCCTTTTAACAGAATGTTTATCAATCACAAAGACTGAAAACACGCTCTGTAAGTACTCTAGGTGATCAGCCTATCATACCACTACGTCGTGCACAACGTATTACATCTTAACATTGCAACGACTATATGCGTTACTTTCGGAACCATTGTCTCAGATAACATGTCCCCTTTTATAGGGTTGTTTACCTCAGCTTCTTAATATCTGAATCCGCACCAAAACAATTTGGTTTTGTATAGTTTGACAAAGAACGCTTGAATTTCATGAACATCTTTCAATATTCGCTAAAGTGAATTAAATAGCATGACTTCTACAACAACTCTGACATCAATCATCAATCAAAACATACATATACATATATATATATATATATATATATTCTCATATCTTAAAGAAATCTCAAAAATCCTTTTATGGCATCATGATTATGACGTTGTCATACTACATCTCACCGTAGTGAAAATTTGACGATCATATGATCACATCCAACACTAGGTTCTATTGCATTGATGACTCCATCATTTATCATATCACCCGATACATATAATTAAAATATATTTTGAAAATTTAAAATCATATATTTTTTTTTATCTGGCCGAAACAAACAAAGATAGATATACACGAATAATAGCACTTGTTTTAAAAATTCTTTGGTTCACTAGTGTGATCCAACATTTTCAAAAATTAAAAGTACAACCATCGGAGACGAAGTCAATAAATTTCGAAAATCTAGCAAAGCTAGAAGATTTGGAATATGTAATTTTCTCCATTAATTTCAATCTTTACTTTATTACCTCATTTCTCAGTATAGTTCATCAAACTTACCGCACATTGGAAGTTCAGGAACTTGCCACAATAATATGAGTTTATGAATTTATCCTAGTCAGACCATAGGCGTCTATTCGCTGAGGGGTTCAAAATATACCATATTATTATGAGTTATGAACTTACCATATGTATTAGTTTTATGAACCGCACCTAATCCTAATAATATCTGACTAATCTTAATAGTTTCCAACTATCAAATATACACATGAGAAAAGAATCACCTTTTCACCACATATACATTGATAGTGCGACACCAACAATCCAATGATTATCAATGTGATAAACTGAGTGCAAGCACAAAACCCTCGCCCATACAAAGGTTTGTACAACCCAGCCATCACATGAGTCCTCAATTGAAATCCCACCTAACTCTATCTTGCATATAACTTGCTCTTTGCTCGATACAAATTTTTTGTACCTCATCATTTATAACTCCTCGTGAGTTTATCACGTACTATTTCATAGTACATTATCTTCATAGCATCAAGCTATAATTATTCAAACATTATAGACCATCTTTCTTTTATAACTTAAACAGATCACGTCTTTATCTTATTCTATAATCATCTCCCTTAAAATTCTTTTCTTCACTCGTGATCATTTTGTTTTACGATCCTCTTTCTTTCCTTTTTCATCATTTACGATTTCATTTATGCTTTTAATCTTACAGATTTTGTTTATTCATCATTATTCGTTATCTTGGCTATTGGAGTTAGGTAACTCCCATTTCTTATCTTTATATCTCTTCAATATTCTTCTTTGAATTTTCTTGTTTATATAACAATTCTTCCTTTAAGAATTTCCAACTTCATTTACATTGCTTAACATTTCATTCGAGTTCAACATTTTCATCATACGTATCCATTTTCTACACTTGGTACACATCGAGTCTCTAATAGTTTCAATATAGTACGCTGAGTGGTTTCCCACAAACAACCAACAAACTAGGTTCCGAGTTGCTAGTTCGTATATACCTTCACTCTATGAAGGAATCGTTTAGCCCATATACCATACATCAACTATTAAAGAGTACGATTGTACCATACTTAAACACAACTTTTTATTCTTAACTTCTTTATCATTCTCTTCTTATAGACATTGTCTATTTATTATCATCTTACATCCTTATTATTAGAGTTGGGTAACCCCACATTCATATTCCTTATAACTCTACGAGATTCTTCTTTGAATCCTCTCACGTATGTTTTAATCCATTCTTTATAAATTTCTTAAATTACTTCTTATTGTTCAAACTCTATCTGAGCTTATTCTTTATCATCTTCTCCTTTATTCTCTAAGGTTATAGCCTAGGGTACTCTTACCTAAGGTTTATAACCTACAGTTTTGATACCAACTGTAACGACCCCAAAATTCATACAATAATATTCTCTTTCTCGATCGTTAACAATACAACATTAATCTATCTTTACATAATTATTCGATATTAAAATCACTAAAAATGCAAAATATTTAAAACTTTTATACATTTCCTTCTGTATTGCCCTAAATCGCAACCTTTACATTACATCTCTTCGATTCAAATTTATATCATGAATCGTTACAACAAAATAACTATACAAAGTCTTACATCATAAATAGATATCCATATACACCGGATAGCTCAACTTACAATTCAACAGCATGTTACATTCAAAATATTAAATACATTTCTCATAAAACATAAGTAATCTTCGTGAATATGGATCTCTATAATTCACTTAGCACATATCCTTACCTTGAAATCTTGACCTACAAAATTATTATTTGCAAGAGTGAGCTCGACAGCTCAGCAAGTTCTAACAGTTTTCATGCATCACATAGAACATAATAATATGCCCAACATACATATCCTAATAATTACAGTAACATAACATACATGCTTTAATTCATATAGAAAATATAAAGATTGAGTTCCTTACTCAATCATCATTATTTAACCAAAACAATGTAGTCATAAATTGACTTTAACATTTCATGATTACAACATGTATAACATATCATGCTCGCTTACAACACATATAACATATCATGCAATTTAAAACAATTCATCAAGTCCACGTAGAAAATAGGAAACGAAAGACTTACCTTGATCGTTGTTTACCAATAACAGATTAACAGCTTACAGCTATCTGCACTTCACGTGCCCTACACAATTATATAATCATACACATCAACTATTAGTCACATAGCAACGCATAGTAGTTGTAATGTACACTTTACTCTATATCTCATAAGTCCGATGACATCTAACTTTGGATATTGTGACGACCCGAGAATTTAGAAAATTAATTAAAATCTTACAAAATTGAATTAAGGTCAAATAATAAACCTAGACAGAAAATAAGTGAATGAATTTGATATTTCTGTAACGAAATTTGAAGGATTTCAAAATTCTGTGAGGGATTTTGGTGGTTTTAAAATCTTTTGGTGAATTATTCAAGATTAAGTATATAAGGGTATATGTTCGTGTGTATGGTCATGTGTGTGAACAGAATGTGGTTAAGGGTCAAGGGTTGACCAGATAAATTATATCAGTGTCAAATCCTAAGTATATACTTAGAACATCAATGTTCAGTTAGAAAATTCTTACAATTTATATGAAACCCTAGAAATCGGTTCTAGAAACCCTTATTTCAGTTTGGGAAATTTGAAACCCTAATTTGGATTATCAAAATCCTAATTTGGAAATTTAAATGCCATGTATAAAGCTTTTGTGTATTAATTACAATCTAATTAGGGATAACCCTAATGATTAATTAGAAATTCTAATTATTAGAAACCCTAATTATTCTGTTTGAAACCCTAATGTACAATTATGGACTTAATTGCTAAATTAGCAATTTTAATTAGGATAAATTACTCATAATTAGCAAGCTTGAACTTATGATTAGGAAATCATAGTATAATTATAGAATCCTAATTATAATTTATAAATATTAAATTTCTATTTTAAGACCTAAATTGGAAATCTTAGAAAAAATTAATTTTTGAGAACCTTAGGTTTTAACCCTAAGGGTCAAACCCTAAGGGCTGTAGCCAATGTCTAATATGCCATTAAATTTAGAAAGCAAATGACTAAATTACCCTTTGTGCATTATTGAAGGTAGCTTGCAATTATTGCCATATTTGTAGTTGGTGACTAGCTAGGATATAACCATGTGCCTTAAAATCCAGAGATCAACCATTTCATCTCAGCCATACACATTGCACTTATAAAATTTATAGATTATAGAGAGAGAAAAGTCAAAAAGTGGGCTAATTTATTCACAAACACTCAACCATACCATCCTCTCTCTAGACCCACGAAATCAATTAGTGATTCAGTCCCTAGAATGATCCAAAGCATCTCAAGAACAGATCATGATGATAAGATTCAAGATCAAATCACTAAAGAGGTATAAACCCTAAATCTTAAAAATTTTATGATATGATGTTAGACGTTGTTGTTTATTGGTTAAAGTTGCGTTATAGGATGTCATTTAGTGATCTGAGTTGTTAGATCATAGATCTATTACACTTAGATGCACAAAAATAGCATTTTTAGAACATGTTCTTGAACCTTAAAAATTTGTCTGACAGACTAATGTCAGAGGCCCTAGATCCTTCTCTGTTTTTGGTTTGTTGTGTTTTATGTTATGAATCTATTCTATGCTATATTGGCTTTGATCTGAAACTTGAATCAAGCCCAGATCATGTTTAGATTGTAAATTATTAGTGGTCAAAGGTCGTTAACCGACCATGACCGGACGAATCTGGGTAACCCAGATTACCCAGAAAAGTCTGACAGCGTTTTTGCAAGCCTCTGATCTTGTTGTGTTTAAGTTGTTATGTTATGTAGTTGGTTAAATCTTGTAGACTGACAAGAGTACTATCGATCCATGCCTCTAGCATCCTTAGATCGCGCATTGAATCGAAGAAAATGGTGGTCAAAGTTGGTTGGACGAAATTGCCCGATGAAGTTTCTAGGTAACCAATAAATCTTCAAAGGCGTTTCTTGACCAATACTTTGACCGGCCAAGATCTCTTTATTGTAATATTGTTAGGTTGATGTTATGTTATAGCAATGTACCCTGACATGTGTTCTACAAGATTCAACCATTATATTTTACAAACTAAACCAGAACACATGTACTCCAAGACACGAAAGTAACCCTACAGAATGTTTTCTTCATTTTTGGAAAATCCAGAATTGAAGAACAGCTCTGACATGATTTGTAATGGCCAATAACTCTCTGATTTGTTGTAACTTGGCCATGACCTTAGTATGTAATTATAGTTTTACACTTATACTACAATCCTAACACATCAGGCTGACCAGAAACCTTGTGACCTTTATCTAGCCTTGGTCAAACATAGCACCCTACAAATTGTCTATGAATGTCTAGGTTTGGCCAAGAACACTAATAGCGACGGATTTGTTGCCTAAAGCCTCTTTTAGCGACCATTTACTTAGAAAATTAATTATTTTACTTAATAATTAGAGAAAATTAGTTTTAATTTATTAAAAATACATATTAAATTACTAAAAATTATTTTTAAAGCCTAAAAATGGGTTTTTAATTATTTTGAATATATTTCATAAATATATAATATTTTTGGAATATTAATGGTATTTAATTTATTTAATTATAATATTAAATAAATTATTTAAAAATAATTTTAATACATGAAAAAATCATAAAAAATTATATTATTGTATAAGGAAATATTTTAAGTTATTTTAGATGACTTTTAATATTTTGTGATGAATTTCATTAATTAATTAATATTAATGATAAATAATTTATTTAATAAATGTATTAAATAAATTATAGAAAAATAGAATTAATGATTTAAAAATCATATAAAAATGTTTTAAGTATTATAAAAATATTTTAAATTATAAAATATAACTTTTGATATTTTGTCATGAAAATATTAATATATTTTAATATTAATAGCAATTATCGAATAATGAATTTAACTATTTAAAATCATATAAATATGATTTTAAGGTATTAAAATATACTTTGAGATATTATAAATATATTATAATATTATGACATGTATTTCATTAATATTTAATATTAAATAAATATTAATGATATAGGAATTATGTGGTATTTAAATTATATAAATACGATTTTAATGATTGAAAAATCATGATAAATGGCAATAATTATTTGAAAATTATTACGAGCATATGAAAATTATTTTGATTGATAATATAATTATCTAAGATAATTGTTAAGTGTTTAGAAAGAGTTTAATTGAACTTAAACTCGATAATTATCCGACTAGACCGTCAGGATGTTAGAATTTTATCAGACTCAAGTCAGACTGAAATAGTTTGACTGGATACTAGGTCTTATGTGTTGTATAGACTGATAGGATTATGTGTTAATGTGTTTAGGTTATTTTAAATACTGTGATGATATTATTCTAATTTGTATATCGATATTATTTATATATTAGGTCTTCAGACAAAGCTTAATAAATTTCGTAGCAGTAATCAACCGAACATGCAAGTTTTTCTTAACTCGACATCTAGTTGTTTCATTCAAATATACTTGTGGTTAATCAATACTGTTTGCCATGTCTATGAATTATTTATTCGCACTCTGTGCATATTGCATGTATTCATCAGGTATGAAAGGTTGATCACCTTCATTACCATTCGGTCCAGATATAATTGCTATGTTCATGTTCAATGTTCATTCAGCTATGAAAGTTTATTCATACTAGTTCACAATTATATAATTTGAATGTTAGCCAGCTATTATTCAAATTCTTTCCATCATGATATATCCTTAAATAAACTTATACTTGCTGGGCAAAGTTATGCTCACCCTTGCTATATCATGATAAACATTGCAGAAGAAGAATGCGTCGGATACAAGGAAAAGTCAAAGACAAGTCCAGCTTTGGATTATATGTGCAGATAAAGTTTGTAACAGTATTGTATGATAATAACTTTGTATGTTAGATAGGATATTGATTCAGGTATTATGTGAAGGTTTTCGACCTTGGGGTAATGTATAAAGTTTATTGTATAAACAATTTATGTTTATATCTTCCGCAATAGTTATAAAACTAGTATATCAGATCCGTGGTGATTTAGGACCCGGATTTGGGGATGCTACAGTTGGTATCAAAGCTGTAGGTTATGAACCTCAGGTAGGAATACCTATGACCAATAACCGCTGTGATTAGGATAAGATCCAACTCACATAGAGTTAGTGTGTCGTGAAGATTCAAAGACGAATCTCGGTAAGTTGTAAAGATACAGAGTTCCCTAACTCTGATAATAAAGTTGAACAGTAGTGGTGAATATATAGAGTCTAAAAGACTAAAAGAATCGGGATAGGAGATCGTAAAACAAAATGACCATAATATAGAAATGAATCGTATTATATACGACGAGATCACCCCGTGATCGGATAAGGTTATGACAGTCAGAAGGATTAATCAAATGATTGAAAATTTTACAGCAAAGATTGCTGTGTGTCAGTTGTACTATGAATTGGTATAGATTTAGGAAAGGATTATGAATACGGATTAAATGAAATTCGTATTGAGAAGGGAGTTAAAATTAAGTGGGGATTCAATTGAGGACTCATGTCAGCAGCTAAACTGTATGATTCTTCGTATGGGAGTTAAATTGTACTTGGTGTAACAACCACTTAGTTTCTAGCACTGATAATTATTGAAATGTTTGTGTCACGCTATTTGCTATATCCGTGTTGAGAGGGTGATTCCTTTCTCAGGTGTATAACAGATAGATAGGTTCTAGGTAAAGAATATAAGGTTAAGTACGAGTTCTTAAAACTCATATGTATGTCACGTTCGTGACTCATAGTTATATGAAATATTTATGAACCCCTCAGCGAATGGACGTTAAAGGTCTGACTAGGACAAGTTCTTTAACTCATATGATTATGGAAAGTTCATGAACTCGTAAGTGTGGTTTGATGAACTGGGTATAGTTTTGTGTGAATGGAGTATTAAGCATAATAGAAATAGATATACTATTTAAGAAAATGATTATTAGTGGAGACATAGGTTTTCCAAAACTCCTAGCTATGCTAGACTTCAAAATTTTGACATCAAGCTAAATACGCACTATGTGCTTTTGAAAAAAAAAGGAATTTTTATTCTCAACTCTTGGTGACTATTGTGTATGCATGGACTTCGGGCCACCTATACCTCATTGCCTGTTGAGATGATAAAACAGATTTGTAATGATTTTTGAATGGTTTAAATATAGTATATGCCATTTGTTTTGGCTAGACAATAATAATTTGAAATATCAAAATATATTTCTATTTATCACTCATGTACCATGTAACCTGGTGCAGAGATGATAAAAGTTGATGGAGTTATAAATATAGGAATACGTAGTGTTGAATTTGATCTAAAATCGTTATTCCACTATTGTATGATGTGTTATGACAAAGTCATATAATGACGACATCCTCAAACGGACTGTTAATACATTACGAGATCATGACATCATTTTTAAAATTTTAATTTGCCAACGAGGTTTGGCTATACCTAAATATTTTGATTGAATTGAATTATTGGTATGAGTCTATGTTATTCAATTCAGCTAGACCAATGCTTATAAAACTCTAAGCGTTCTTTGAAAATTTTCCCGAACCAAATTGTTTTGGTGCGGAATCCGATAAGACTGAGGTAAAATTTTGTGCTTATGGCAGTGATTAGAAACAGATCAAACCAGTATTACTGGGCCAATACTGGACATACCAGGCTAATCACCCTCTGTTTCTTCAAGGTATGACAGTTTGCGGATGAATTTCGATAAAACCTTTTCGAAAATAAAAATTCATAGTCTATATGACTCCTCAGCATTATTTGAATAATTTAACTCTTGTAAGTGATGTTGTGGGTAGCATGTGATACTATTTATGAACGGTATAAGGTGTAAGTTAAATTTTAGGGATGAAATTCTTAGAAGAAGGGGTGAATGTGATCACCCGGGAATTTAGAAAATTAATTAAAATCTTAAAAGATTGAATTAAGGTCAAATAATAAACCTAGACAGAAAATAAGTGAATGTATTTGATATTTATATAAGGAAATTTTAAGGATTTCAAAATTCTGTGAGGGATTTTGGTGGTTTTAAAAGCTTTTGGTGAATTATTCAGGATTAAGTATATAAGTGTATATGTTCTGTGTGTATGGTCATGTGTGTGAACATAATGTGGTTAGGGGTCAAGGGTTGACCATATAAATTATATCAGTGCTAAACCCTAAGTATATATTTAGAATGTCAACGTTCAGTTAGAAAATTCTTACGATTTATATGAAACCCTAGAAACTGATTCCGGAAACCCTAATTCGAATGATCAAATTCCTAATTTGGTAATTTAAATGATATATATAAAGCTTTTGTGTATTAATTACAATATAATTAGGGATAATCCTAATGATTAATTAGAAATTCTAATAATTAGAAATCCTAATTATTCTGTTTGAAACCCTAATGTACAATTATGGACCTAATTGCTAAATTAGTAGTTTTAATTAGGATAAATTAATCCTAATTAGCAAGCTTGAATTTATGATTAGGAAATCTTAGTATAATTATGGAATCCTAATTATAATTTAGAAATATTAAATTTCTATTTTAAGACCTAAATTGGAAATCCTAGAAAAAATTGATTTTTGAGAACCTTAGGCTTCAACCCTAAGGGTCAAACCCTAAGGGTTGTAGCCAATGTCTAATATGCCATTAAATTTAGAAAGCAAATGACTAAATTACCCTTTATGCATTATTGAAGGTAGCTTGCAATTATTGCCATATTTGTAGTTGGTGACTAGCTAGGATATAACCATGTGCCTTAAAATCCAGAGATCAACCATTTCATCTCAACTATAAACATTGCACTTATAAAATTTATGGATTATAGAGATAGAAAAGTCAAAAAGTGGGCTAATTTATTCACAAACACTCAACCATACCATTCTCTCTCTAGACCCACGAAATCAATTAGTGATTCAGTCCCTAGAATGATCCATAGCATCTCAAGAACAAATCATGATGATCAGATTCAAGATCAAAGCACTAAAGAGGTATAAACCCTAAATCTTAAAAATTTTATGATCTGATGTTAGATGTTGTTGTTTATGGGTTAAAGTTGTGGTATAGGATGTCATTTTGTTATATGGGTTGCTAAATCATAGATCTATAACACTTAGATGCACGAAAATAGCATTTTTAGAAGCTGTTCTTGAACCTTAAAAATTTGTCTGACAGCTTAATGTCAGAGGCCGTAGATCCTTCTCTATTTTTGGTTTGTTATGTTTTATGTTATGAATTTGTTCTATGCTATATAGGCTTTGATCTGAAACTTAAATCAAGCCCAGATCATGTTTAGATTGCAAGTTATTAGTGGTCAAAGGTCGTTGACCGACCGTGACTGCATTTAACTGGTAACCCAGATTACCCGTAAAAAATCGACAAAGATTTTTGCAAGCCTATGATCTTGCTGTGTACTATTCAGGGGTACTATTCCTGAAGTACTATTCACGGGATACTATTCACTTAGGTACTATTCACCCGGGGTACTATTCATGATAAAAATAATTTTTTTTGTCCAAATCATTTTTGATACAATATTATTCTTAAATTTTACTCCACAAAGTAGTATCATGTTGATAATTTGGACATTATTGATTCTGGATAAATTAAATTATAAATCTTTAAAATTTATCCTTGCTCTCATTTAATTGAATTCTTATATCATTGTCATCATCCTCATGCTTATATTGTGATAAAAGTCATTTTTGGCCCGTAATGTATAGATGGATTGTTGATTGGTATGATTATGACTATGTATCGGTATAATCATGACCTGTAATGTTACAAATGATGTGGTAAAAGTCTTCATTGGCCCGTAGTGCTTTGATGGAAAGTTGTTGGCATGATCATGACCACTGGTGATAATAACGAATATCCTTGGCTCGTAGTGCATGGATAATTCAATGATGTGGATTATTTATTGAGCTGAGTCTCAGCGATAAAATTGATGATAAACTTTTAAATCACAGAAGATATTAGATATCATTCTCTACTTAACTCTTCTAATGGATTATTTATTCCGCTACAGTTAAACTTGTTTTCTATTGTATTCTATCAGTTTAACACTGTTGAAGGCTAACAATAATTTATTCTGCATTATCTTAGTCATAATATTCTTTACTGGGCTAGTTGAGCTCACCCATTGCTTTCATTGTTCTCTTCAAGAAATGAGAATATAGTTGGGACTAGTCGGGGAACGAAGTGATGGTCTGAGATGGTGGCTATAGTAGCCTCTGTAACGCCCGAGAAAATTGGATTTATATGAGAATTAAATTTTTATTTGATTATGTGAATTAAATAAATTTAATTGATTATTTATATGAGTAAGCTAATTGAAGGTCGTTCTATGACTTACGATGTGCGGATGTGGTTAGGATTCTGGCTATGTGCTAGAATTAATTGTTTTGAATTTCCAAGATGAAAATAAAAGTTTTTCGAGAAATTTTCGTAAAAACACTATTCATCCATTTCTACTCGGGAATTAAGTTTAAAATTCTGAGAAACACGTAATGATAGAATACGAAAATGAGATGGAATATCCAATAATATTTCAGTTATGGCAAAAGAAGTTTTCGTCTGCGGACTTAAAACCTAAGGGTTAGGAAAAGTGATTTTCGAGAAGGAAATGAAATAGGTATAATGATTAAGGTTATTATACGTACGATATACGAGTATGATACTATTTAGTTTAGGAGTATAGTATGAAGATTTAAATACGACGTATAATACGAATATCATACGCGTAGCATATAATTAGTTCTTATTGGACTTGGTAGAATCCAATTGGACTTGGATTATGGCAAGCCCAATGCATTGTTAAATCAAGCCCAAGATAGGCCCAATATGAAGTAATTCTAAGGCCCAAAACAAGAAACCAAACCACGGATTGAACCGATGGGTCACCGGATGGGTAAAACCCATGGGACAACCCATGGGGGGGACCTACAAGACCATATGGGCCTGCCACTTGATGGCCAAGTAAAGTAACCCACTTGGAGGCCAAGTAAAGTAGATTTACTTGGTGAAGAAGAAAAGGAATAGTAAGGAGGTGGGGCTTGTTGACCAAAATACCCTCCATTTGAATTTCCTATAAAAGGAAGCTTAGCTAGTTCATTTGTTTGTTTACAAACATTGACCAACAAAATTTGAGAGAGAGAAAAGAGCTTTTAACAAGTAATCAAGAGTAATTCAAAGCAAAGTACTTAAGCTTTAACAAGAATGCGAAGAACGTAAAGGTAATAATTCGTAAAACCTTAGTCTTCGATTCGTTTAAGTTTATTTTTCGTAGAGAATCATAAATTGGTGGAGCATGTGTCTTCCAGAGAAATAAAGATGGCTATTAATGATTAAGACATTGATAAGTCATAATTAAGTAGAAATCGTAAGTGTGTACGTAAGTTTAAACTGAAGAAACCATTGAACGTTGACTTGGTCATTGATGGACAAATTGAAAACCATCATTGCTAGGGTATATGAATATTGCTTGGTTAGGATGTAGACAATGAATCAACACAAGTAACGAAGTTATGGCGAATTTTACGAAATTAGACGTTAAACGTTGAAATCGTAGAATTTTCGGATTAGTAGTCAAAACTCACCATTTAAATCGGAAACTCTAGTTTTGATGGCGTAATGTAGAACAATGTATTTAAGAGTCATGGACTCAAGAATGGTTGGATTCCGACCTAGAATGAAGAAAACGAATTAGGAACGCTCTCGAATGTTAAACGAACGTGCAAAAACCTGGGAAGAAAAGGAGCTTAAGAGACTAACAGAAGGGACCCCCGCCGGGGCGGACCTTCTTAAGAGTCAAACCCCCGCCGGGGCGGGGGGGGGGTGCTTATTCGTTAGCAGGAGCCATGCCTGCCGGGGCGGGCCATTATGAAGAACAAACCCCCGCCGGGGCGGGGGGTACTGAAACAATGTTGACCAAGTTAGTTGTTGAACCAAGGTGTTTGTAGAAAAACTAAGGGGCATTTAAATACTTAAGATACATGGTAAGACCAATATCAAATCACTTATTTATTGATGACTTTAAGAACTTGAGCATGGTTTAATAGTAAGTAAACAAAGAACGTAAGAATGTAAGTACGAAAACCGTGAATGGTACTCAACGTTGGTACTTCACCAATGTTGATTGAATCTCGGTTAGTAACGTAAGAACATTAACAAGCCGTGATGAACGGTATTAAGTCAAATTGACATTATTAATGAAATGAATTCAATTAAAATATAGAAGAGAAAGAAGTTGGTAGAAACAAATGTGATTAGATTCTTTGGTAGCTAATTATAGTGTGCTATGTGAATATATCATGTAGATTCTGTAAAGACTGAGAACCGTTGAAAATTTTATTCGAAGACGCTTAAAGGAAAGTTTTCTTATCGCTTGTCTAACCTTCGTGTTAGCCAAGTTTTCTGTGATTAATGTTATGAGATGCATGAATGGGTTTAAAGAAAGAGTCAATGCCACTTTTAACTTGGCTAGACTGTTCTTAAGAGTTAGATTAATTTGTGTACAATTCTTTCTATATAGAAATGATAACTCTATCCTATGCCAAGTATTTGGTACGGATTCAAAGGTAATTTTATCTATGAATAAACAAAAGTATTTTTCATCGTTTATTTGATGGGCACGCGAGTTTGCCAAATCTTAAACGTAAATATGTTTAACGGATGAATGTTGATCAACATAGAGTACTATAGGCTGATCACCTAGAAGTGCTCGTAAGAAATGTTAGATGTATGACCTTAGTGCTGTGATGTCCTTTTCAAGTATGAAAACGGAAAGAGTATGTTCATGGTCTTTTGACTGGTTTAGAATTCCTAAGCTATTATATACTTTGGAATTGATGTTATAAATTGATAAGTACTAGTCAATGTTTCGTAGTACTTCATAACTATTTGTTCAGTTATGGAAGATAATCATATAATTCTCGAATGTGGTATTGATATTATCCTTTGTTAGACTTGTTGAGCTAGTTATGCTCACTTCTCCCTTGAATTATATGATTGCGGCTAAGGCCAAACGTACTGAGAGTTCTAAGAGAGATAAAGGCAAGGCTAAGATGGATAGTTAAATATCCTGTAATAGACTAGTATGATTATATGTATTACACTTATGAACAACAAATGATGTATTCGGTTTATGAACCTGGGAAAGGATTTTACTATGATTGTAATAATAATATAGTTAATACATTCATTGTGTAGTGGTTTCAATGGAATGAATGTATGTTTAAGAGTACCGTGTAGCACCATATGTCGGGTTGGAAGATACCCGGATTTGGGGGCGTCAAAGGTTGGTATCACATTCATTTTAGATTGAACGAGTGCAGTTTCTAGGACATGTTATTGATAAAAATGGCATTTCTGTGGATCCAGCAAAGGTAGAAGCTGTTAATGAGTGGGAACAACCAAAAATGCCAACTGAGGTTCAGAGTTTTCTGGGGTTAGCGGGATACTATAGAAGATTCATCCAGGACTTTTCTAAAATAGCTACTCCGCTGACATATTTGACAAGGAAGTCGGTGAGGTATGTGTGGACTAAAAAGTGTGAAAATAGTTTTTAGGAACTAAAGAAGAGATTAAGTGAGGCACCTATATTGTCTTTGCCAGATGATACGGGGAATTTTGTAGTGTATAGCGATGCTTCGCATAGAGGACTCGGTTGCGTGCTCATGCAGCATGGCATGGTCATTGCGTATGCACGTCAGTTAAAGGATTATGAGAAGGCTTATCCTACTCATGACCTGGAATTGGTAGCTGTAGTTTTTGCCTTAAAAATATAGAGACATTATTTATACGGGGAGAAGTGTGAGATATACACAGACCATAAAAGTCTGAAATATATCTTCACACAGAAGGAGTTGAATATGAGGTAGAGAAGGTGGTTAGAACTAATAAAAGATTATGATTGTGATATATTATATCATCCAGGGAAAGCAAATGTAGTAGCCGATGCGCTAAGTAGGAAGGTTAGAGAAAAGCTGTCAATGTTAACGACTCAGAATGAGTTAGTAATAGAGATGGCGAGAATGGAATTAGAAGTTAAATCACCGGATGAAGCAGTGGAAATGTTATTCTCAATGGAGACTCAACCTGTGACGCCCCCAAATCTAGGTCCCTTTGAACCTCGGATTTGGTCCGCCACGATACTACTATCATCTAACTAATATATCTTTTATTCATAACTTAATGAATATAACTTTACTTATTACAATTTAGAATATAAATTCTTTCCATTTCCAGGATCAATGTAATGAGCCCAAACTTTTATAAGTTTCAAATCTTGGTCATTTACCATCCCTGTCTTACATCATATTTGATGTTATATAAATATGCGAAATAATTTAAAATTTTTCAATCTCCTTTGAAAATAAATATTTTATTGATTTCTTAACTTGAATCAATTACAAATTCCTAAATCAAATTATGCTATGATTCACTCTATTCAATTTTTGTATAAATTCTTACATCTCAATTTGAACTTCTCTATGTATCACATAGTATAACTTAACATGTATTCACATTATAAACTACTATCACGTACATCTACTAGAACCTAAACATGGTTCAAGAGCATCTAGTTAAAAAAATTAAATCAATCTCCTTCGATACCATTGAACTTTATCAATGAAATAACACGTAACCTTTACCGTGTATCCTTAACCTGCAAAAGTGGTTATTTGCAAGGGTGAGCTTGTAACGACTCAGAAATTCGGATCGTCCAGAAATTAAGTTTAAAGAATTAGTTATTAATAAAATGAATTTTTATTAATAATATTATGTGCTATATGTTTATTAATCGTTCTAGAACCTAGGCTGATTATAAGTCAGGAGGATTCTGGTACGAGCTAGACTGAACGAGTAATAATTTTCAAGATAAAAATGAAAATTTTCTAGGAACAAAAATATTTCTGGGGAAAAAGACAAAATAGGTACTATTCACCCGACGAAACCTAAGGGTTAGGGTTTGAATAACCTAAGCCTTTTCGAGAGTTCGGTATGTCAAAATGACATTCCGTCAAAAGATTTGACGATAATATGTCGTGAAAAGTTAAGTAAGTTGATAAAAGTTTTTCTCGAAATACGTGCAAAAATCAGACGAAATAAAAATGACGAAAAGTACTGTTATGTACTTTTCATTCGTTTAGCTACGTTAGGGGAAAACGTTAAGAAAAATGTTTAACACCAAAAAGGGTTTTTCAATTTTTCAGAAATCCAAAGAATACGTAAAAGTTAATCCGTAAAGGAAAGACGAAATATCCAAAAATATTTGGATTATGAGAATCGCAGTTTTTAAAACTGTCGGACAAAAACTCGAAAGACGGAATAACGAAACTTAAAGACTAAGTAGACTTAGTTAACTTAACACTTACATCATGAATAGTAAGAAAGTGTGAATAGTAAGGAGGTTGGGGGGGGGGGCAAAATGACTAAAATACCCATAGCTTGGAAATTCTATAAATAGGAAGCTTAATTCATTTATTTTGAATTTTGAAAATCCTACACCTTAGAGAGAGAGAGAGAGAGGGTTCAGATGAAGAGGGAGAAAGAAGAGCATGAGCATGAATGATCGGATCAAAAGTGTTCGTGAAATAGAAGAGCTTGCGAATCGCCGGTTTTGTCTAACGGAAGAAAAATAAAGGGGAAAGGTATTAAAACCTAACTCGTAAGTTAACTTTTCTTAAGTTTTTATGTTTCAAAACATAGCTTAATGAGAATAAGGAGTAAAAGAAGTTAGGAATGATTTCATATGGTTGAAATCATGAGAAATAATGAAAATAAGAATTTGAAGTTTAGTAAATAAATTTCTTAAGGAAGTATAAGATTCATAATGAATTGGAACGATCTGAGTGGATTATATGAATAAGTAGGTGAAATAAGTAAGGAATGATGTTCTATAACATCAAATTTTAATAAAAAGTGAAATCGTAATCCAAAATATCGATTAAAATGAAGAACAAACGAAGAACACGAAGAATATGCGAAGAACACGAAGAACGTTGTTGATGGACAAATTTAAAACCATCGGAGGATATTTGTTGTTGATGGACAAGTTTAAAACCATCACGTATAAGTTAGATGCATATTGCTTGGTTAGGAACGGTAGAAACGTTCATGAAGAACGGATTAAAACTTAGCTATAACAATGTTATGAAGAAAACTTTGTAAAAGACAAACGTGAATTAGAAAGTTAGTAAATGAACCTGAATATATAGGGTATCATAAGAATGTAAGAGAACATAGAAAAGGTGAGTCGTGGACTCAAGAATGAACGAATTCTGAGTTCGGATGACCGAATTACGGAAGAACGAACGAAGAGCGTTAAAAACGTAAAACTAAATGAATGGAGAAGATCAAGATAATAGAATGGCATGTTAATGGATTCAGAACAAAGTTTTATCTGAGGGGTATTGAAATATGTAAGATAAGGAAGAGAATGGCTTTGGAACGACCTCGTTTTGAGTTATAACGAATAAGTTATGAAAAGGGAAGTCAAAAATTTAACCTAAAATTGAATTGAACACTTAGAGAAATTTTCTAGAGGTTGAGGGGCTTGTCTAGCAAACTCAGCTATAAAAGAAAGAGAGTGGCGCCACCACCATGTTTTGTAAGGTGGCACCGCTCTTGCTGCACGAAGAAGTTCGGGTAGTGCAAACTCGACATTAAGGAAGAATAATGAATGGTATTAAGAAAGCTGTAATGAACGATAAAAAGATTAATGGAAGCCGAATGTGAGTCAGATGAGAACGTTAGAATAAAATGTAAGTGTTGAACACTTTAACCGACATGAAGGTTGAGGGTATGCAAATATTAAACGGATAGAACCTGCACCCCGTGTATGGTTTGACCGTAAGATGGTGAAGATCAATGATTAAACCATGAATTGTAAAAGACTGAATTAAAGACAATGACGTTAACGTAACGAAGCTGAGTAATGATTAACTTGAATGAAGATGAACGGGTATACAAAAGACTGTATGACTTAGTTGATAAAGAGTGAATACTGAGGTGTGGCATTTAGTTGCCAGGAAGCCATAAGGAATGAGAAATTGACTTGGAAAACATTATAGTTAATGGTTAAGATAAGTTACGATAAGTTTAGGTTGTGGTACAATCGTAACCTTTGATGGTTGACATATGGGAGCTAGGCTAAACAATTCCTTTAGAGAGCGAAGGTATATACAAAACTGGCAACCGATCTAACTCACTATGATGGCAATGTAGATGAGACGAGAACTTGTTTGTTGGTTGTTTGTGGGAAACCACTCAGAGTACCATATGGACTACTAGCAGAGAAGCGATATGTGATGAGTCCTAGAGAAGTTATAAGAAGAAGATAAGAATGTAAAACATTAAAGATGATGAACGTATAAGTAAGACATCTCCGTATGTTATGAAGCCGTAGAACAATTAGGAAAGTGTTCACGTAAACTTAGGTTGCAAGAACGCGAACCTTAAGAAGTAAAGTTAAGTAAACTAATGCATAAGTCAAAAATATATGACTAATTAGTGTATGTGTTGTTTTTCTTATGTGCTACATAGGAACTGGAATGAGAAGTTCAGCGTAAGCTGTAGCTATGCGTAAGGCAAGTTTCCTAACTTCATTCATAATTTAAATGAATGCTAGTTTCTTAAACTTCTCAGATGTTGAACTTGAGAAGTTCCGTCTATGTGTTAATGTGTGATATTTGTGCAAGGTGGTAGAACATATGAGGTCTTGTGCCATAACGTGAACACTTCGGTGTTTCTATGAGATGAACTATTCTATGATTTAACTATTGAATAAGAGAATGCTCTGTTTATACATGATTCGTTATTGTTAAGTCTGTGCTAATGATTCTAGCCAGACAGAATGTGTATGAAAAAGGTAGAAGACTGAAAGTATTTTAAAATGAAAGTGAATATTGTTTTAAAATGATAGGAATCGAGATTATTCCTATTATTCAAGCTGCTTCATAACCTTTGTTCGGTTATCGAAGTTCTAAAGGTACGTTTAAACTCTTGAAGTTGTTTGTTCAACTGCTATGACTAGCTGAGCAATTGAATGCTCACACTTGCTTTATATGAAAAACATTTTCAACGTACGATGTTAGAAGAACTTAAGGATCCCGTAAAGATCAAGCTGACGGTATCCAGATGAAGTGCCATTCATAATATGGATGATCGAGAAGATCGAGCGAAGACTTGTAATATAAAATAAGTTAAATGAACTTTAGATTAGTTTAATGAACTGTTATGTATCCTTAGTTGCGGATGAAAGTCACTCGTGTAAGATGTAAAGGATAATGTAATTATCATTATTTATAATTAAAGGAGTTATAAGGTTTTAGAACCTGGGAATTTAGAATGTATATTGTTATATTTCAGTATATAATTATGTATGTTTGGAAGAAGATGGGATCGTGACGTACGGAATTTGGATGTGAAAATAGACCGGATTTCGGGACGTTACATATTGGTATCAGAGCTGATAGGTTATAAATCTTAGGTAAGAGTACCTGAGACTATAATCGTAGAGAGAGGGATAAGAAGATCACCACGTGATCATAGTGAATCGTAGTAACAGATAAGCTGTTAAACGATGAATGATTTATAGTACTATGAAGTAGTACGGGAAGAAGAACTCAGATTGAGTTGTGAAGGATAGTATATGAATTAAAGAAAATTCGTATTTAGTAAATAGAGATTTAGAAGTTGTAAAATTTCAATTAAGGACTCATGTGATAGCTGAGTTGTATGAACCTTTGTTATGGGCAGAGGTTTGTGCTTGGTGTAACAACTGCTTAGCTTATTACAATTATAATCATTCGAATTGGTCGCGCTGTCAAGATGTATATGACGAGAAGGTGAATCTTTTTTCATGTATATACTTGGTAGGTAGAGAACGATAAGGTAGGTGCGAGTTCTTGAAACTCATACTTATGGTACGTTCGTGACTCATACTGATATGGTAGGTTTTTGAACTTCTAAGCGAATGGACGCTTATAGTCTTTCTAGATAGTTCTTAAACTCATATTATTATGGAAAGTTCCTGAACTCATAATGTGTGGTAAGTTGATGGACTGTACTAAGATATATGAATGTTTAGACTGAAAATAAGTTATTTTCAGTAGGCCTAGTATTGAAGGTGCTAGAGAAGATTAAGTATTGTCGCAGTAAGACAATAAAGGAAGGTGGAGGATAGGATATTCCAAGTCATCTAGCTATGCTAGATTTCAAAGTTTATTGAAATGGTGCTTATGTGTTTGTATTTTGAAAATGAAAGAATTGGTTCAACTTTTGGAACCAATAGATTTTTAAAAGAACTATTCTTGGTATGTCTATGCTAATTGTTTCGGCTAGACAGAAATTGATTTGAAATATCAAAATGAATTTTATATCATCAGTGCATTTGATGCAAGGATGGTAAAAGGATGGAGTTAATAATGCAATTGAACCTACTGTTGTATGTGATCTTAGGATCAACAACCCGCTATGGTATGATGTATAATGACTAGACGAAGTCCTCAACGTACTGTGAAAAGTACGGTATCATGACGTCATAAAATGTTTTGATGTATTGAAAAAGAATTTAAAGAAGTAGTCGATGTCAATTGAGTTGACTAGACGAATGTTTCAAGTTGATATCCAATTTATTGGTATGGTCTTAGCTACTTTATTCGGCTAGACAAATGGTATGTCATGTTTAAAAGAAAATCGAGCATTCTTTGAAGAAGTTGTGCTAAACCAAATTGTTTTGGTGCGGAATCTAATGATTAGGTCTGAGGTGAACATATCCCGAAATGGGTAAGAGGTAGTTTGATTTATTTGTGATTGTAAACTGACCGTGGAAGAAAGGTTACGACGTCATGCTGTTAAACCTAGTAAGAGTTCATGGTCGATTTGACCCCTCAGCAAAAGTATGAATTATTTTAAAAGGAAATTTTATATTCCTCGTTATTCTTTCTACTTCATGATTCTTGATAGATTATGGAGGTTAGGAATGATGGAAAGATAAGAACTCTGTTGAAGGGAGGTTGAGAAGAAGGGTAAGCTAAAATTTTGAGGACGAAATTCTGTGAAGAAGGGGTGAATGTGATGACCCGGGTAAGGGTGTGGTTTTAAGAAATTCCGAGGACAAAATTTTTATAAGAGGGGAAGAGTGTAACGACCTGGAAATTCGGATCGTCCAGAAATTAAGTTTAAAGAATTAGTTATTAATAAAATGAATTTTTATTAATAATATTATATGTTATGTGTTTATTAATCGTTCTAGAACCTAGGATGATTATAAGTCGGGAGGATTCTGGCTATGAGCTAGACTGAACGAGTAATAATTTTCAAGATAAAAATGAAAATTTTCTGGGAACAAAAATATTTTCGGGGAAAAAGACGAAATAGGCACTATTCACCCGACGAAACCTAAGGGTTAGGGTTTGAGTAACCTAAGCCTTTTTGAGAGTTCGGTATGTCAAAATGACATTCCGTCAAAAGATTTGACTATAATATGTCGTGAAAAGTTAAGTAAGTTGATAAAAGTTTTTCTTGAAATACGTGCAAAAATCGGACGAAATAAAAACGACAAAAAGTACTGTTATGTACTTTTCATTCGTTTAGCTACATTAGGGGAAAACGTGAAGGAAAATGCTTAACATCAAAAAGTGTTTTCAGTTTTTTAGAAATCCGAAGAATACGTAAGTTAATCCGTAAAGGAAAGACGAAATATCCAAAAATATTTGGATTCCGAGAATCGCAGTTTTTAAAACTGTTGGACGAAAACCCGAAAAGACGGAAACATGCTAAACTTAAGGCTATAAGTAGACTTAAGGGCTAAGTTAACTTAACACTTAAGTCATGAATAGTAAGGAGGTGTGAATAGTAAGGAGGTTGGGCGGCAAAATGACTAAAATACCCCTAGCTTGGAAATTCTATAAATAGGAAGCTTAATTCATTTATTTTGAATTTTGAAAATCCTATACCTTAGAGAGAGAGAGAGAGGTTCGGATGAAGAGGGAGAAGGAAGAACATGAGCATGAATGATCGGATCGAAAGTGTTCATAAAATAGAAGAGCTTGCAAATTGCCGGTTTTGTCTAGTAGAAGAAAAATAAAGGGGAAAGGTATTAAAACCTAACTCCTAAGTTAACTTTTCTTAAGTTTTTATGTTTCAAAACATAGCTTAATGAGAATAAGGAGTAAAAGAAATTAGGAATGATTTCATATGGTTGAAATCATGAGAAATAATGAAAATAAGAATTTGAAGTTTAGTAAATAAATTTCTTAAGAAGTATAAGATTCGTAATGAATTAGAATGATCTGAGTGGATTATATGAATAAGTAGGCGAAATAAGTAAGGAATGATGTTCTATAACATCAAATTCCAATAAAAAGTGAAATTGAAAGCCAAAATATCGATTAAAATGATGAACGAACAAAGAACACGAAGAACCTGTGAAGAACACGAAGAACATTGTTGATTGACAAATTTAAAACCATCGGAGGATATTTGTTGTTGATGGACAAGTTTAAAACCATCGTGTATATGTTAGATGCATATTGCTTAGTTAGGAACGGTAGAAACGTTCATGAAGAACGGATTAAAACTTAGCTATAATGAAGTTATGGAGAAAATTTTGTAAAAGACAAACAAGAATTAGAAAGTTAGTAAATGAACCCGAATGTGTAGGGTATCATAAGAATGTAAGAGAACATAGAAAACGTGAGTCTTGGACTCAAGAACGAACGAATTCCGAGTTTGGATGACCGAATTATGGAAGAACGAACGAAAAGCGTTAAAAATGTAAAACGAATGAAGGGAGAAGATCAAGCCAATCGAATGGCACATTAATAGATTCAGAACAAAGTTTTATCCGAGGGGTATTGAAGTATGTAAGAAATGGAAGAGAATGGCTTTGGAATAACCTTGTTCCGAGTTATAACGAATAAGTTATGAAAGCGGGAAGTAAGCATCTCAAATTGAATTTAACACTTATAGAAATTTTCTAGGGTTAGGGCTTGGCACCACCACGGCACAACCATGCCTTGCTGAAGGTGGCGCCAGAGCGCCAGACCAGAAGCTTGCATCGCGCAAACTCATGCACATGACAGCATGAGAGATAAAGAAGAGAGTGGCGCCGCAACGCCAGTGTAGGAAAAAGCCAGAGAAGAGCTTTTAACTACTCAACTCTTGGGGGAAACGTATGGGAAGATAAAGAACATAATGTTCAACTAATGTACCACTTAAGCAAGTAATTTAAACCTTTAATACAGGTTAAATGAAATGATCAAAAGAGAGTAAAAGACCAAAAAGGTAATGAACATAAACGCAACGCAGATGTGTTGAATAACCGGTCTTAGCATACAGTGAATTGTATGCCTTCAACATTATGGAAGAATAATGAATGGTATTAAGAAAGCCGTAATGAACGGTACAAAGATTAATGGAAGCCGAACGTGAGTCGGATGAGAACGTTAGAATAAAATGTAAGTGTTGAACACTTTAACCGTCGTGAAGGTTGAGGGTATGCAAATATTAAATGGATAGAACCTACACCCCGTGTATGGTTTGACCGTAAGATGATGAAGATCAATGATTAAACCATGAATGGTAAAAGATTGAATTAAAGACAATGACGTTAACGTAATGAAGCTGAGTAATGATTAACTTGAATGATCGCTCTAGGTATACAAAAGACTGTATGACTTAGACGATAGAGAGTGAATACTGAGGTGTGGCATTTAGTTGCCAGGAAGCCATAAGGAATGAGAAATTGATTTGGAGAATGTTATATTTAATGGTTAAGATAAGTTACGATAAGTTTAGGTTGTGGTACAATCGTAACCTTTGATGGTTGACATATGGGAGCTGGGCTAAACAATTCCTTCAAAGAGCGAAGGTATATACAAAACTGGCAACCGATCTAACTTACTGTGATGGCAGTGTAGATGAGATGGGAACTTGTTTATTGGTTGTTTGTGGGAAACCACTCAGAGTACCATATGGACTACTAGTAGAGAAGCGATATGTGCTGAGTCGTATAGAAGTTATAAGAAGAAGATAAGAATGTAAAACATCAAAGATGATGAACGTATAAGTAAGACATCTCCGTATGTCATGAAGTCGTAGAATGATAATGAAAGTGGTCGCGTAAACTTAAGTTGCAAGAACGTGAACCCTAAGAAGTAAAGTTAAGTAAACTAATGCATAAGTCAAAAATACACGACTAATTAGTGTATGTGTTATTTTTCTTATGTGCTACATAGGAGCTGGAATGAGCAGTTCAGCGTAAATTGTAGCTGTGCGTAAGGCAAGTTTCCTAACTTCATTCATATTTTAAATGAATACTAGTTTCTTAAACTTCTCAGATGTTGAACTTGAGAAGTTCCGTCTATGTGTTAATGTGCGATATTTGTGCAAGGTGGTAGAACATATGAGGCCTTGTGCCACAATATGAACACGTCGGTGTTTCTATGAGATGAACTGTTCTGTGATTTAACTGTTTAATAAGAGAATGCTTTGTCTATACATGATTCATTATTGTTAAGTCTGTGCTAATGATTCTAGCCAGACATAATGTGTACGAAAAAGGTAGAAGACTGAAAGTATTTTAAAATGAAATTGAATATTGTTTTAAAATGATAGGAATCAAGATTATTCCTATTATTCAAGCTGCTTCATAACCTTTGTTCGGTTATCGAAGTTCTAAAGGAATGCTTAAACTCTTGAAGTTGTTTGTTCAACTGCTATGACTATTTGCTGAGCAATTGATTGCTCACACTTGTTTTAAATGAAAACATTTTCAAGCGCAGACGATGTTAGAAGAACTTAAGGATCCCGTAAAGATCAAGCTAACGGTATCCAGATGAAGTGCCATTCAGAATGTGGATGAGCGAGAAGATCGAGCGAAGACTTATAATATAAAATAAGTTAAGAGAACTTTAGATTAGTTTAATGAACTGTTATTTATCCTTAGTGGCTAATGAAAGTCACTCGTGTAAGATGTAAAGGATAATGTAATTATCATTATTTATAATGAAATGAGTTATAAGGTTTTAGAACTTGGGAATTTAGAATGTATGTTGTTATATTTCAGTATATAATGATGTATGTTTGGAAGAAGATGGGATCATGACGTACAAAACATGGATGTGAAAATAGACCAGATTTTGGGGCATTACAGAGCTCGACAACTCAGCAATTCTAACAGTTTCCATCCAGCACATAACATATAATAGCATATTCAGTTCATACACTCATAATCAATTAATTACTACAAGAAAATTGGTCATTGGCGACGGGGTTATTGGCGACGGCACTGAACCCATCGATAATAACTTCACTGCAGATGGCAACGCCGTCGCTAATGATTGCAGTCACTAATGCCTTTTCCCCAAGAAAAATAGGTGCGAAAATTTTGCGGTGGAGGGAAAACTTATTGGCGACGGACATAAAAAATCAAAGGCGACGGCAGTGCCGTCGCTAATGATGTAATGGCGACGGGACACGAGCCACGGGATACGTCATCGAGAATGAGTAATGTATTTTAAAACCTGGTTCACGACGGAAACATCATCTTCTTCTTTTTCCCTCTGTCTTTTGAGTTTTCTCCTTTCTCTCTCAATTTGCTCATTTCCCCCTCAATTGAAGACTCCATTATCTCACTGCCCCAGTATATTCGCCCCTTTCCTCCCTCTCTTGCGTCTCTCCCTCTTCCTCACCACTGTTCACCGGCGACTGTTCTTCTTCGACTGTTCACCGGCGTCTGTTAATTCAACTGATTGATTTCTTCTTCCTCGATTGATTATTGCTCGGTGATTGTTACCCAGGTCGACCACTGTTCTTCTTTAACTGTCAAATTAAGAGTAAAGGTAATGTTTCTTCTCTTAATATCCACTGAACATGATTTATTGCTCCTATTATGAACATAAAATTCTATCAGTGTTAACTTTGATTTCACATTGGGGGTTGTTTAAGTGGGTTGAATATATGAACTTGATGTGGGTATGATATTCATATAATGCAATACTTTTCAGTTTGTATAACAACTTGTTGATTCATATTTATGGTTTTCATTCAATTCTTATTATTAGTTTAATTAGGGTATAAAACTTGAAGTAGTTTAGTTTGTTCTTCCATTTAGTGTATGTAAACTGGTATATGGTTTTTCCCATGTGAAAGCTTTGCTCAAAGTTTTCCTTTTCTATTTCCTTTATTTAATAATTGTACTAAAGCTATGAAATAGTGGTTCATTGTGACAAGATATGATTTCATTGTGATAAGATATAACTTTACTACTTATATGCAGTAATATGAACAATAATTTTGTCATTTTTACATCATTTCAAGTGTGTGTTCTGTAAGTTCAACAAAAAGGCATGTAGGATCATATTGATTAAGCTATGTTATGAGCATATATATAAATAACACTTGGGTTAATTATCTGTGGTTTTGTGTATATATAAAGCTATATTATTTATGTGATTTGAAAAAGAGAAAAGAAGTAGTGGAATAAGGATAATGATTCTCAGAACTACTTTTATACAAGTATAATTGCTTGATTAGAGGGCCTTCCATAATATTTAGGGTTTATAATGATTCTCTTTTCTTTTACACATGCTTGGGTTTATAATATTTTGAGACATGATTCTAAATGAACTCTGTTTATTGACTATCTCTTGTTGTATGCATCAACATTATCATACAAAAATCCTTTGTTGATCAAAAGTACTTAAAGTCATTAGTGTATATGTATATTATTGGAAATAGATACCCACACCATATTCTTTTCAAGTATGTACCAAGTAACAAATGTTGAATTAATTTTTATTTTGTGATAGGAGTTGAAATCCTTTCTTAATGTTTTTATAACTGGATTCTTGTATATTCTAGATTTTCCAAATTCATTTAGCAACTGTACTTCTTGAATGTAGTTCAAAAGCTTACGTAATTATAACTCTTGTTCTAGCTCAACTATTAGATGTTAAAACTTCTGGTCTGGTTTAATTATGTACTTGAGCTCTGTATTTGTCTCGACCAACAATTTGGGGCTTAGTTTGTATATATATGGGGGAGATTTAGGGGAAATTAAAGGGTCGTTTAGAATTTGGATAGCCTTTTTAAATCTGTTTTCAAAAACTAGTTGGCATTAAAAACACCAAAATAGATTGGCATTGAAAACACAATGCATTGCAAAACTATAAAACATTTGTTTATAGTTGTCAAGTGTTTCTGAGTATGTTGCTAAGAAAATATAAATAAGAGTAAAATATGTTGGAACACATTCGTTTATAGTTGACATTGTAAATTTTTTTACAATTATAAAATGACATAATCTTCTTAATTTATCATTACTATTCAGTGGATACTTTAATTTCTTGACATGTGCATATTTTCATATAGTTTAGGAAGCTAAGAAATCCGTTTGAGATTCACTTAGTAGGAGTGAATCTCAAATAGTCCCGGTTTTGGGACTGTTCTTGTATGTTTTGATCTCACTTAGGTCGGTGTTAACGAGTTGAGCATGTCTTTATATTTTTTGAATCTTCGGTCAGTATATATCTCTTGATGTTCTTCAGGTGCATATTTAGACTACGATGTGTTAGTCTATTTCGTGTACTTGAAGACCATGGGGAGGTGCTGCCGAAATTTCTGAAAAATTTAAAGATGTGTTCAAGTTATTGGCATCATTGAGGTGACACATCCGGGAATGGGATAGAAGCCTAACCCGTTAGAGTGGGAGATGAAGTTAGGAAACTCATAAGCTTGCATATACATTAACTTGGAGACTTGATTGTGTTTGTCTAACTTTCCATATATATAGCAGACAGTTGTCCGAGATGTCTGTTGATCGAAGTTGGATGGAACGTAGGGTAACCACTGATAGGAGTGGGCTTAGCATTGAGTATCGTAGTGGGGTTGAATAGTTTCTCAACTTTGCATTTGAGCAAGTCAGCGGCGATGAGATCAGATGTCCTTGTAAGAGGTGTGTGAATGAAGTGTGGAAGGAAAGGAGTGAGGTCATGTGCGACTTATTTGCATATGGGTTCAAGCAGGGTTATACGACATGGATCTATCATGGGGAAACCTGGTTGGATGAACATGAATCGTAACCGAATCCGGAGGTGACGAAACCTTTGACTGTACTAACATGATAGTCAAAGCTGCTGGTTCATACTTCCAGTGGAATACAGACAGGGTGATCGAAGAAGAGAGAGAATCTGAATAGTCTAAATTTTTATGATGGAAAATGAAAGTGGAAGAGGAAAACAAAGAGTCACCATTTTTGTATAATAGGCGGGAACAGAGCAAACACGGTGACTTTGGGGCATAAATGATCGTGACTTTGTTGCCATTTTTTATATTTAAGCCTATAAAAAACAATAAAAAAATAAAATATTTAGCCAAATATTTTAGTTGTATTCAAATGTCATAGTTGTTTCCTTTTAGTTATATCTCGCATATCAGTATCCTTTTAGTTTACGCAAAATGATGATTCTAATATTTGTGTTTGTATCCTTTTAGTTGTATCCGCATATTATCTTCTTGATGATGATTTGATAGTATATATACAGATATGGCGCGATACCACACCTGCTGCTCGTGGTGGGCGTCGGTAGTAGTTCAGTAGTGGAGGTAGTCTTTGGTGATGATCAGTAGGATCATCGTGTATAATTACATGTTTTGTTGTTATACATCTTATTGTTTTTAATTTTATATAATATTGACATTATATTCATTTATATAAATATTTTTGTATTTCACTACATAGGTGATCGACATAGGCCTCCGCGGGGACTAGCACGTGGATTGCTAGGGAATCCCCCCCAGGCACCGCTTATATGCCAGGTCAGGACTACTAGGTAATATATACATTACGTTTGTATTAATTAGTTAGTTCTTATATATTCTTTGTAATTTGGAAATTTAATAATTTCAATTTTAGTATCCTTGACGCGACGCCAAGGAACACGTTGCTTGGGATCGTCCGCAACCGATTCTCCAGCCCGTAGATGAGGTGGGCGGATATAGATGACCGCACACGTGGGCTTATTATTGCTGAGTTTAGGGTAAGAAGTCATTCATTCATATGTTAGTTTTAATTTGTGCTTTTGAATATTTATTTACTTCTTGGCTTTATGTTGTCTACTAAGTAACTGTTGATATTCATATGTTGTACTGCAGAGATATTATCGCTTCGAGGACGGGCAGGAAGCCCATGGGATGACTGTTCTTGGGAAGTATCTCGAGATGAATTGGCACAAGTGGGTCTACAACTGGAAGAAGAAGGTCCAGACCAAGATGGCTGATGGACACACACTTAGAGATGTCCGACCAAATTTCATTGGTGCTGCGGTGTGGGAGCAGATGTGCGATATTTGGGAGGTCGAGGCATTCGAGAAGATGTCGGCACAGCGTACAGCTGCCCGACAGCAGAGTTATCTCCCACACTGCACTAGGAGTCAGTCATACGACCTCTACAGGGAGAGACTCGAGGCGAGTCTAAAGCACCGACCTTCCTGCCTCGAGTTTTGGTGGCACGCTCACCAGAAGAAAGGTGACGGTGGTTATATCTCACCTGAGGCAGAGCGCATTGCGGTAAGTAATTTAATTATTTCATTTAGTATGTATTTGAGGGCTTTGATATTCTTTTGAATTTTTTTGTGTAATACTTGCTTTTCACCTATTTTTGTGTTTTTTCAGACACGGTTCGAGGACCTTTCTGTGGTCCGGAGCACCCAAAGAGGTGACACTCCAGTGGATGATGCTGAGCGTGAGGACGAGGAGATGGAGGACTGGCTGCAGGCTACAGGGGGCCAAAGAAGGGTAGAGTTATGGGCATCCCTCGTGTCCCAGCCTACACTATAGTCCCTGCTGCGAGATCTCGACATCGCCCACCCAGCGGAGGTAGTGGTGTGAGTGGATCTGGCGCCGGCCCTTCATTATCTGACGACTTCTTCAGGCGGATCATAGAGGGGTGCATGGCAAGCAGTGTCGTGCGGGGCCAGCGCACCATCACGCCGAAACGGATCTACCAACTTTTTTTTGGGAAGTTGTCCGCGGCTCCATAGATCTTGGGTGTAGTCCGGGAGGAGGCCATCTGTGTATATGCAGTTGTCTTGGCCAACATCTTTCCTCCACATATTCGACAGGTAAAACTTATTATTGATGTATTTCCTTATTTGTAATTATATTGCTTATATAAACTGTCAAATAACTAGTTAAAACGCCTATGCATAGGCAATAGACACACGTTACAACTGACGGGACTCGATTCTGACATACGGAGCTCGAGTCCGCCTAACTTGAGAAAACTTAGACAAATAGCCGAAAAATAGGTCAAAACCCGCCTCGGTCGTCCGAACGCCACGCAAACACACACATAGAACCGAGTAGGTATTAGATTCGCGTTAGAATTTACGGGACTCAATTCTGATATACGAAATTGAGTTATCGCCCAGTTTGCAAAACTCGCCAACACTTAGGCAAAAAGCCAAAAAATAGGTCAAAACATGCCTCAGTAGTTCGAATGCCACGCAAACACACACATAGCACCGAGTAGGTATTAGACACGCATTAGAACTTACGGGACTCGATTCTGATATACGGAATCCAAGTTTTTGCCTGTTTACAAAACTCGTCAATACTTAGGCAAACAGCCGAAAAATAGGTCAAAACCCGCCTCGGTCGTCCGAACGCCACACAAAGACACACATAGCACTGAGTAGGTATTAGACACGCGTTAGAACTTACGGGACTCGATTCTGATATATGAAATTCGAGTTATAGCCCACTTTGCAAAAGTCGCCAACACTTAGGCAAAAAGCCAAAAAATAGGTCAAAACCTGCATCGGTTATCCGAACGCCACGCAAACACACACATAGTACTGTGTAGGTATTAGACACGCGTTTGAATTTACGAAACTCAATATTGATATATGAAGTCCGAGTTATCGCCTAGTTTGCAAAACTCACCAACACTTAGGCAAAAAGACAAAAAATAGGTCAAAACCCGCCTCGGTCGTCCGAACGCCACGCAAACACACACATAGCACCGAGTAGGTATTAGTCACGCGTTAGAACTTACGGGTCTCGATTTTGATATACGGAATTCGAGTTATCGCCTAGTTTGCAAAACTCGCCAATACTTAGGCAAAAAGCCGAAAAAGAGGTCAAAACCCGCCTCGGTCGTCCGAACACCACGCAAACACACACATAACTCCGAGTAGGTATTAGACACACATTAGAACTTATGGGACTCAATTCCGATATACAAAATCCGAGTTATCGCCCAGTTTACAAAACTCGTCAACACTTAGGTAAAAAGCCAAAAAATAGGTCAAAACCCGCCTCGGTCGTTCGAACTCCACGCAAACACACACATAGCACCGAGTAGGTATTAGACACGCGTTAGATCTTACAGGACTCGATTCCGATATACAAAATCCGAGTTATCGCCTAGTTTGCAAAACTCGTCAACACTTAGGCAAAAAGCCGAAAAATAGGTCAAAACCCGCCTCGATCGTTCGAATGCCATGCAAACAAACACATAGCACCGATTAGGTATTATACACGCATTAGAACTTACTGCACTAGATTTCGATATACGGAATCCGAGTTATTGCCCAGTTTGCAAAACTTACCAACACTTAGGCAAAAAGCTAAAAAACAGGTCAAAACCCGCCTCGGTCGTCCGAACGCCACGCAAGCCCAACACATAGCACCGAGTAGGTATTAGGCATAAATTAGAACTTATGAGACTCGATTCTGATATACAAAATCTGAGTTATCGCCCAGTTTACAAAACTCACCAATACTTAGGCAAAAAGCCGAAAAATAGGTTAAAACCCGCCTCAGTCGTCCGAACACCACACAAACACACACATAGCACCGAGTAGGTATTAGACATGCGTTAGAATTTACGGGACTCAATTCTGAAATGCGAATTCTGAGTTATCACCCAGTTTACAAAACTCGCCAACACTTAGAAAAAAAGTTGAAAAATGGTCAAATCCCACCTCGGTCGTCCGAACGCCACGCAAATACACACATATCACTAAGTAGGTATTAGACACACGTTAGAACTTATGGGACTCGATTCTGATATACGGAATCTGAGTTATCGCCCAGTTTACAAAACTAGCCAACACTTAGGCAAAAAGCTGAAAAATAGGACAAAACCCGCCTCAGTCGTCCAAACGCCACACAAACACACACATAGCACTGAGTAGGTATTATACACGCATTAGAACTTACTGGACTCGATTCCGATATATGGAATCCGAGTTATCGCCCAGTTTGCAAAACTCGCCAACACTTCGTCAAAAAGCCGAAAAAGAGCCCAAAACCTGCCCCGGTTGTCCAGTTGACACGCGAACACATGCAATAGCATCGCATAAGCAATAGACACACGTTACAACTTACGGGACTCGATTCTGATATACGAATCTTGAGTTAAGTCCCAGTTTGCAAAACTCGCTAAAAGTTAGGCAAAAAGCCAAAAAAGAGCCCAAAACCCGCTCCGGTCGTCCATTTGACATGCAAACACCGGCAATAGTACCGCATAGGCAATAGACATGCGTTACAACTAATGGGACTCAATTCTGATATATGGAGCCCGAGTTCGAGTCCCGTCCACCTAACTTGAAGAACACAAACTAAAATAATATAAATATGTTTTCATTTTGATTTTATTATTAATATTTTGATTTTGTAGGGTCTTGTTGACGAGACTTGTGGAGGCGGAGGTGGAGGCACTGGTGATGACCGTCGAGCTAATAACGAGCAGCCTCCTCCAGTACAGGGCGATGACCGTCAAGTTGATGCCGAGCAGCCTCCTTAGTACAAGGCGATGACCGCCGACTTAATGACATGGAGACAGGCGACGGGTTGTAGTTAGTTTAGTTTATGTTATATTCTGAGTTTCATGTATGTATTTGTACAGTTTTTGAGTTGTACCGACGACCATTATATTTTTGATCTATATATTTGATTTGGATTACTAGTTTATAACATGTATAGTTGTTATTAGTTTATAACAGGTGAATATTTGAAAATGAACAGGGAAATTCTGAAATTTAAAAAAAATCAAAATATATGTAGTCATTGTTAACTGGGGTAATGGCGACGGCTATGTCGTCACCAATGACATCTAGCGACAGACATGGTTTAAAACTCATTGTCGATGGCTACAAAGTCAATGATGACGGCATGCCCGTCGGTAATGAGTTATTCCCTCAAAAATTTTATGGGGTCTTTGTCGACGGCCTTGTCGTCGGTACGGCCGTCGGTATTGGTAATATGCCATCGCCAATGAGTCCCGTCGGTAATGACAATGATGCCGACGGCTGGCGACGGGAGCCAGGGGTGACGACCTGTGGGGTGACGGGTTTGTCGAAGGCATCTGCCGTCACCAATGACCTCAATGCCGACGGCACTATGGTCTTAGGCGACGGCAGTGCCCGTCGGTAATGACTGGTTTCCTTGTAGTACGCATGTTACTTCACACGTAATAGGCATAGAGATTTACCAACATAAGTATATCATCAAAGATCAACTTTCACATTTCATACATATCTCATATGCATTTCATATATATACATCAACATTTGCATAGCATAATATAGTTCAACTAACAGTTATCGAATTCATATAACAAATAGGAACTGAAAGACTTGCCTGATTTGTAGTTTATGAACTACGACTTAACTGCTTAAAGCTTATCTGCACTTTGTGTATACCTACACAGTTATATAATCATGGATTCATATCCATTAGTCATATATTCATATAGTCTCAATGTAATAATAATGTTACATTGTTCTTTAACTAGGTTCATAAAACCTACACTTCACTTTCTCATCATACGATTAGAATAGCTAGGTATGTATAGTATACCTTAACCACTCGTACTTGACATCAACATTCATATATCTATCACACACTTGACTCGCTAAGTATTCGACATATTTAAAACTCCTATATGTAAGTTCAACCGTGCACATAAACGTCTAACTTAATTGTAACTTTATACAACATCACCTATATAGCACAAATAAGATTGTAAGACATCACAAATTCAAACAACGTACCATTTCTTTATATCTTGAAAATATTCCTTTGGACTTTAACATTTTGAAAGTCTTAATTAACATTCATCTTTATCACATAACATGCTTCTTAACATATTACATACTATACTGAACATATATAGTAATTATACAAGCAAGCTTCAAACATCAGATCCAAGCAGTAACCTATTTCAAATCTGCAGACGATGCAAATTGCGCCATGTCTGAAGCTTAGGGAGCAAGACAAATTGGCCATCCCTCGCTGCACCAAGGTTGAGCTTTGTACTTCCTGTTTTCAGTCCAAACTTTAACACACTTAGACACTTACACTTCTCATGCACAAACACAAAAAGGTCTTTACATACATGTATGACCACTTCAAGTTCAACCTTATATGTTAGGGACTTTAGTTTAGAATTTTCAAGAATCAAAACCAAATAGGGTTATGAAATCAGTAGGTGTACTATTTAGCCTTTTGTTCTCATAAAGAATTCACATAATCTGTACTACACATGCTCATACATCTTCACATCTTTTACTCATAGCTATCATCGTTTAACACTTTAAAACATGCTTTAAACCCCATATGTGGTTTACTTCCATTATGTTTAGCATATAAAACTTATGTTTAGTGACATAATGGAATATAACATGGCATCTCAAGCCTTTAAAATCCAAATACTCATATGTAATACAACTTCAGTTTGAAAATATGCTCGAGGTTGCATTTGAAATCATTTTATCATAAATGTTGTAATATAACACATATAAATCATATCTAGGGATATTATAGACATAACATGTCATATTAATCCTTTAGAATCTAGATATCCATGTGATGCAACTAGATTTTGAAAATATGTTCAAGTTTGCTTTTGAAACCGCTGTAGACTTGAACAATGCCATTCAACACATACAACATAACTTCAAAGCTCTAAACATACGTATTATGTTATGTTATCATGCTCGCAAGGTCAGAGTTTAAATCATGTAGTAGTCATGCATGTTAGTTCACTATACTAAGCTTTTTCTGGAAAAACTTCTCTAACACAAAGCCTAATAATGTGGTCATGCTCAAAAGAACTATGTACACTATATCATGCTCATCTATGTGTAAAATCAGTCATGTGTATAGACCACTAAGCTCAAAATTTGCAGAACATGAACTTTAACAAAGTTTGTTTCCAAAACATAGTCCCAAAATTCCATCTAGTATATGCCTTCGTTAATCATGTATGCTCATCCAATCATGTTCACATTAGGTTAATATATTTGTGTTTACACATTACACATACTTGCGTGCTAGCTTAAGTCATAGTTGTGAGATCCAGAATTTTATGAAATAAAAGTATTCAATTTTTCTATTTTGGTAAATAGTTAAATTTATAAAAGTTTAAATTTAAGGGTGATATTTGAAAATTTTGCAAAGTAAGAAAGTTGTTATAAAATATTCGTTGTGTTGGGGAATATTCGATTGGTCGGGGAATATTCATTTTATTAGGGAATATTCGTACGATGGCACAATCATTGGTGGACCCCACAACAGAAGTATTGTCGTAGTTAGAAAATGACAGAAATATCTTTTTATAAAAAAAATGATGAAAGTTTTACCGTTAAACTGTTGAACTACCCGGTAGTAAAAAGTGCGATGTCTGGCGTGGTTGCATAGTAGTACACTGCGGTATTGATTATTGATGCTTATGTGAGAAGTCACCAGTTATATTCAATTATTGCTACGATAATTGCTTGCATCATATCTCTCATATTATTGATTCAATTATTATCACGGGATCATCTGCATACTATTTATTATTGTTAAATCAATAATTGAGAGAAGACAAAGTTATTCATATTATTATTTGCAATATTGACAATGTCTAGAAGTTACATCGAGGAGAGGTTTGGTCACCTAATTACTGGCCAATAAGGAGAAATCCTTATCGGAAAGCCCCTCTTTCACAGGAGCGACACGGTTGTTAAATATTCTGAGTTAAAATATTAATGATGAATAAGTTCGTGTTGATTAAAGATGAAATTGATAGTTCCATTGTGTTGGGATTATTAGTGTTAGTGGAAATCAACATTTATTTCTATAATAATTGATGTCTGGAAGTTATACTTACCAATCGGGTAATTAATCGGATAAATGAGTAATTAATTGCTATTAATTCACATGATTATTACTATTTGTTCACATGTGTGTACTATTGATTCACATGTATGTACTATTAGGGGAGGTGGTGCAAGATTGATAATACTTGCATGACTAAATTAAAAATAGAGGTATTGATGAAGGTACTATATTGTAATTCGTATTTTCACATGTATAGAACTATTGAGTCACATGATTTAACTATTAATTCTCATGATGTACTATTAGGGGAGGTGGTGGAAGTTTGATAATACTTGCAGGACTAAATTAAAAATGAAGGAAAAGATGAAGGTATTATACTGTAATATTTTGAGCCCCAAAAAGTGCAATTATCGAAACTATATTTTCCTATAAATAGAAGCTCATTCTTCCTTCATTCTCACCAATTCACTAAGACTCACAAAGAGTAATTATAGAGAGAAAATCTATATAGGGCGAAGCTATAGAGAGATAGAAAAAGAGTAGTCTGCTACTTCACTACTCCAGTATCCAGTTTTCTTGTGAGGTAAGGGTTATTATGTTTTTCATATTCTGAAGAGAATTTTTTTTCATATTCATATGAATATTATTATCGTTCAATATTCATTGTTTTCGTTTAATATTCGTAAGGAATATTATTTTCGTTTAATATTCGTATGGAATATTATTTTCGTTTAATATTCGTAAGGGATATTATTTTCGTTCAATATTCATAAGGGATATTATTATTGTGGTAAGGGGTATTATTTTTTCGTATTCGTAAGGAGTATTATTTATTTCATATTTTGAAGAGATATTATTTTTCAATATTCGTAAGAAATATTATTTTCATTTAATATTCGTAAGGAATATTATTTTCGTTCAATATTCGTAAGGGATATTATTTTTGTTCAGTATTCATAAGGAATAATATTTTTTTTCATACTCTGTAGTGCGTGAGTAATATTATTTCGTCTCGTATTCATGATTATTCCCTCATTCTGTTAAAGTATTGTTTTATACTCCGTGAAATTAGTAAAATATCCTTGATATTTGCGATTCATCCAGTATCTTTTCATGAAAATATTATTACGAGCTTTCTTGATAATTATTAATCTTTTTATGACGAAATACTATTCATAAGTTACTATTTACGGGTTACTATTCACCCGGTTACTATTCCTCTAGTATTATTCACTCGGGTATTCGGGGTACTTTTCATGCCGGAGTACTATTCATGAGTTACTATTCACGGGTTACTATTCACCTAATTACTATTCACCCGAATATTATTCACTCGGTATTTGGGGTACTTTTCATGTCGGGGTACTATTCACGAGGAACTATTCCCGAAGTACTATTCACAGGGTACTATTCACGGGGTACTATTTACCCGAAAAATATATTTCTTTTCTGTCCAAATTATTTTTGGTACATAAATATTATTCTTGAATTTTACTCTACAAAGCAATATCATGTTGACAATTTGGATATTTTTAAACTCTGAATAAATTTAAAGTCTTTAATATTTATCCTATATTTAGTTTGATTTGATTTAGTTTGATTAATGCTTATATCATTGTCATCATCATCATACTTATATTGTGATGAAAGTCATCTTTGGCTTACGTGCATAGATGGACTGTTGATTGGTATGATTATGACAAGGGATCATTCGGTATAATCATGACCCGTAATGTTACAAATGAGGTGGTAAAAGTCTTCTTTGGCCCGTAGTGCATTGATGGACAGTTGTTGGTATGATTATGACAAGGGATTATTCGGTATAATCATGACCATTGGTGATTACATGAATATCCTTGGTTCGTAGTGCAAGGATGATTCGATGATGTGGTTTATTTATTAAGCTGAGTCTTAGCGATAAATTTGATGAAAAACTTTTTAAATCATAAAAGATAGTAGATATCATGCTCTACTTGACTCTTCTAATGGATTGCTTATTCACTGTAGTTGTTGATCTAAAACTTGTTGTCTATTATATTTTATCGGTTGTTATATTGTTGAAGGCTAAGGATAATTTATTACGTATTATCTTAGTCATAATATTTCTTCTTTGGGCTAGTTGAGCTAACCCTTTTCTTTTATTGTTCTCTTTAGGAAATGAGAATATAGCTTGGGGACGAGTTGGGGAATGAGTGATGGTCAGGATAAGTGGTTGTAGTAGTCCTCACTATTCTGTGAAATAGTGTGATAATAATTGTAATGAGGACTCCATTGAGAGTGGATATTATCTAGAAGACAATATTCTTATTTAAACTCTCAGCTATATTTTGTCATATATTACATGACAGTTGTATTAAAGAAGTTTGTATTTGATTTCTGAACCATGTATTTGGCGACTCAAGATGGGCGATGTATACCTGTTTTGGGGGCGTCACAGTTGGTATCAGAGCTTAGGGATATGATCTCTGGCTGAGATGTGAGACTAGAATTAGGAGGGAAGAGACGGGTTAATCCTTTGCTAGTATGACGTACCTAAGCTTATGTATTATTTAATTGGTCGGTCAGAATATAGGGATACTATGTGGCATGTCAATTAACCATTATTTTGAAGTTGTATTCTAGAATGATATCTCAAATACAAGAGATGAGCAATGGGAAAATCATGATACAAAGGAAATAACTGAGAAGGTATAATCCGAATAGAAAGCAAGGTATTCTCACTATTTGAACTACCAGATACGTAAATTTTGAGGGCGAAATTTCTTAAGGAGAAGAGATTGTGAGATCCCAAATTTTATGAAATAAAAGTATTCAATTTTTCTATTTTGGTAAATAGTTAAATTAATAAAAGTTTAAATTTAAGGGTGATATTTGAAAATTTTGCAAAGTAAGCAAGTTGTTATAAAATATTCGTTGTGTCAGGGAATATTCGATTGGTCGGGGAATATTCATTTTAACAGGGAATATTCGTACGATGGCACAATCATTGGTGGAACCCACAACGAAAGTATTGTCGTAGTTAGAAAATGTCAGAAATATCTTTTTATAAAAATAACGACGAACATTTTACCGTTTAACTGTTGAACTACCTAGTAGTAAAAGTACAAGATGTCTGGCGTCGTAGTTGCGTAGTAGCACCGTTATTGATTATTGATGCTTACGTGAGAAGTCACTTTCGGTTATACTCAATTATTGCTCATGAATAATTCTTTGCACCATATCTCTCATATTATTGATTCTATTATTGTCACAGTATCATCTGTATAATATTTATTATTGTTAAATCAATGATTGAGACGACAAAGTTATTCATATTATTATTTGCAATATTGACAATGTCCTAAAAGTTCTGTCAAGGAGAGGGTTGGTCACCTAATTGTGCGTCAATAATGAGAAATCCTTATCAGAAAGCCCCCTCTTTCCTAGGAACGACCTGGTTGTTAAATATTGTGAGTTATAATATTAATGATGAATAAGTTCGTGTTGATTAAAGATGAAATTGATAAATCCATTGTGTTGGGATTATAAGAGTTAGTGGAAATTGACATTTATTTTGATAATAATTTATGTCTGGAAGTTATACTGACCAATCGGGTAATTAATCGGATAAATGAGCAATTAATTGCTATTAATTCACATGATTATAACTATTTATTCACATGTGTACTATTGATTCACATGTATGTACTATTAGGGGAGGTGGTGCAAGATTGATAATACTTGCATGACTAAATTAAAAATAGAGGTATAGATGAAGGTACTATACTGTAATTCATATCTTCACATGTATAGAACTATTGAGTCACATGATTAAACTATTAATTCACATGATGAACTATTAGGGGAGGTGGTGCAAGTTTGATAATACTTGCAGGACTAAATTAAAAATGAAGGAAAAGATGAAGGTATTATACTGTAATATTTTGAGCCCCAAAACGTGCAATTATCGAAACTATATTTTCCTATAAATAGAAGCTCATTCTTCCTTCATTCTCACCAATTCACTAAGACTCACAAGAGTAATTATAGAGAGAGAAGCTATATAGAGAGAAGCTATAGAGAGATAGAAAAAGAGTAGTCTGCTACTTCACTACTCCAGTATCCAATTTTCTTGTGAGGTAAGGGTTATTATGTTTTTCATATTCTGAAGAGAATTTTTTTTTCATATTCATATGAATATTATTATCGTTCAATATTCATTGTTTTCGTTTAATATTCGTAAGGAATATTATTTTCGTTTAATATTCGTATAGACTATTATTTTCGTTTAATATTCGTAAGGGATATTATTATTGTGGTAAGGGGTATTATTTCTTTCGTATTCGTAAGGGGTATTATTTATTTCATATTTTGAAGAGATATTATTTTTCAATATTCGTAAGGAATATTATTTTCGTTTAATATTCGTAAGGAATATTATTTTCGTTCAATATTCGTAAGGGATATTATTTTTGTTCTGTATTCATAAGGAATAATATTTTCTTCCATACTTTGTAGTATGTGAGTAATATTATTTCGTCTCGTATTCCTGATTATATCCTCATTCTGTTAAAGTATTATTTTATACTCCGTGAAATTAGTAGAATATCCTTGATATTTGCGATTCATCTAGTATCTTTTCATGAAAATATTATTATGAGCTTTCTTGATGGTTATTAATCTTTTCATGACGGAATACTATTCATGAGTTACTATTTACGAGTTACTATTCACCCAGTTACTATTTACTCTAGTATTATTCACTCGGGTATTCGGGGTACTTTTCATGCCAAAGTACTATTCACGAATTACTATTCACGGGTTACTATTCACCTAATTACTATTCACCCGAATATTATTTACTCGGGTATTTGGGGTACTTTTCATGTCGGGGTACTATTCATGAGGTACTATTCACAGGATACTATTCACGGGGTACTATTTACCCGAAAAATATATTTCTTTTTTGTCCAAATTATTTTTGGTACATGAATATTATTCTTGAATTTTACTCTACAAAGTAGTATCATGTTGACAATTTGGATATTTTTAAACTCTAGATAAATTTAAAGTCTTTAATATTTATCCTTGATTTAGTTTGATTTTATTTCATTTGATTAATGCTTATATCATTGTCATCATCCTCATGCTTATATTATGATGAAAGTCATCTTTGGCTTACGTGCATAGATGGACTGTTGATTGGTATGATTATGACCAGGGATCATTCGGTATAATCATGACCCTTAATGTTACAAATGATGTGGTAAAAGTCCTCATTGGCCCGTAGTGAATTGATGGACAGTTGTTGGTATGATTATGACCATAGATTATTCGGTATAATCATGACCATTGGTGATTACATGAATATCCTTGGCCCGTAGTGCAAGGATGTTTCGATGATGTGGTTTATTTATTAAGCTGAGTCTCAGCGATAAATTTGATGAAAAACTTTTTAAATCATAGAAGATAGTAGATATCATGCTCTACTTTACTCTTCTAATGGATTGCTTGTTCCGCTGCCGTTGTTGATCTAAAACTTGTTGTCTATTATATTCTATCAGTTGTTATACCGTTGAAGGCTAAGGATAATTTATTCTGTATTATCTTAGTCATAATATTTCTTACTGGGCTAGTTGAGCTCACCTTTTTCTTTCATTCTTCTCTTTAGGAAATGAGAATATAGCTAGGACGAGTCGGGGAATGGAGTGATGGTCCAGGATAAGTGGCTGTAGTAGTCCTCACTATTCTGTGAAATAGTGTGATAATAATTGTAATGAGGACTCCATTGAGAGTGGATATTATCTAGAAGACAATATTCTTATTTAAACTCTCAGCTATGTTTTGTCATATATTACATGACAGTTGTATTAAAGAAGTTTGTATTTGATTTCTGAACCATGTATTTGGCGACTCAAGATGGGCGATGTATACCTGTTTTGGGGGCGTCACAATAGTACTATACCAGCACTTAGCAGATTTTAAAACATAAGATTCAACTTAACTTGAGGATCGGTGCAATCACACTGCTGCGCCTTAGTGTTAATCCGTGCTTTGTCTGCAGTTCTGATTCGAGCCAATAATAGTCCTGCTTGGCAAGAGAACTTCAGCCCAACCATAGAAATTACTCATGAATTCGTTTCTAAACCATCATGTATCAGTCTAAACATGCTTATATGGTCATATATCAATTATATAACCCATACCCAACCTTATTAACATACAATTCCACAAAATCAAGAATTAAATTTCAAGACTCAAGAATTCATTTGACAGAAACTGAAAATGGAAGAATTTGATACCTCTGCAATTATGAATTATCTTGTTCGTAATGAACTCCCAATGTCCTAGAATGCTCTCAATCCACAGACTTAGCAATTATCAAACAACTCAAGCAATCATAGAGAATGAAGGGGAGTGTTCAATTTATAGGAAATTTCTTGACCATGCCAAACCATTGCCCAAGAAATCAAACCAAAGGATGGAAGAATTGCATGAAGGTTAGCAAGGAGTTGGTAGATGGTTGTTGGATTTCATCATGACCACCACTCCCCCCCCCCCCCATGATCATTAGCTAAGAAGCTTGGAAGAAAAGAAGAACATAGGCCTTAGCCTTTATGTTCTACACGTGACTGAGAATTGAGAGGAAATGGGACACTCAATTTGGGACAATCCAATTATCTCAGTATGCTTGCAACACTTAACCCACACACTTATACACATTTCAGCCATACGTTAGCTATAACTTAATGTCACATTATGATTTACACATTTAATATTTCAAGGTAGTTGATACTAATTATGACGCTCCCAAATCCGAGTATCTTCCAACCCGACAGATGGTGCTACACGGTACTACCATTCAGACATACATTCAATTGAAAAGTCTCTAATGAACGAATATGTCTTCTATATATTCAAAATAATATTACATTTCCCCAGGTTCTTTATAACCCATTCATTCGTTCTTGTCATAATATTCAATATATTACAAACATTCACCTATACTATTACATAAGAAATCTAAGGGTTCGTTTAGCACACCCTTATCCTCGCTAGGAGCCTTGATTCCGCTCGATCTTATTTGTGTTCATATGGTTCAAGCAAGAGTGAGCATGACTAGCTCAGCAAGTACTACAATTCTAATAAACAACATGCTTGAAACATAGAACTCATATATCTTCAATAACTGAACAATAGTTATAAAGTACTATCGCTAATTCAAAATAGCACTTCTTTTCATTCAAAATGTTTTACAACAACAATATTTAATAAAACATCAATTCTGGTCCAAGTCCTTGAGCATTTCATAAGTTCTTTTGAAAAGGACGTCCCGACACTAAGTCCGTAAGTCCGACATTACTTACGAGCACGTCTAGGTGATCATCCTATAGTACTCTATGTTGATCAACACTACATTCATTAAACGTGTATACGTTTAATTTGTGGCAACCTCACGTGCCTGTCGTTAAACGACAAAAACATTTTAGCATACTCAGTCTTCGATTGAAAACCACACCAATATAACTCGGTAAACATTAAACATGCTTGATAGAATCATAACATAAGTCTAGCCGAAAGAATTGGCTTTGACTTTTTCATGCAAGACTTCATGCGAAAGAATACATGAATTTCAAAGCTTGTCCAGACTAAACTGGAACAAGGGTTAGAATACTTTCCTTTAGCGTCTACTTACTCATTATCACACGTACACTTTAAGTCTCTAAGTCTCTACAATACATGATCATATAACGTACCACATTAGGTCACATAATCAGGTATGTATACTACTATATCTTACCCTTCATCTCAATCTAAATCCTGTCTTAGATTGTTATTATTGGTTCCAACTTTTCGTTACATCGTTCTCATTACGTTCATGATTGATTACTTATCTCCAACCTTTAGACAACATAAATAAGGTTCAACAATACCTTATCATACCTTATTAAGTTCCTCAGTTTATTATAACTAAGTTACTGTTCATGTTATACTTATAAACATTCATTACTATTCAAAGTCATAGGGTTGGCGCTGCGGCGCCACCCATTGCACTGTAACTCGCGATGCGACGTGGGCTTTAAGGTTGTGAGTCGCGCTGCGGCGCGGACTCTGTGCCTCCTATAATTTGTAGATTTTGAAAATTTTACGGAACTCTCGGACGCATAACTTCTTCGTTATAAGTCCGAATTGGCTCGTTCAAAAGCCTACGGTTCACAAATTACGTATTCTATGCGTTCATGCAAAATTTCTATCTATTTCACTTCGTTTGCTAAAATTTCACCTATTAGTTCATTTTTAACGAAAACGATAAACGTTCGTGAACGTTCAACGCTCGTTTCTTCGTTCTAAGTCGGAATTCAGTCATTTTCGAGTCCGAAACTCTATAATGCCAAATATGACTTGTCTCCATCGAAAACCAATGTTTCCGACTTCAAACATAAAATACGACTTCCATTCCGAGAATTTCACGAATTCGACGATTATCGTCCAATCGTGTGAATTCCGGTAATACCTCATTACTAATCATTCTATATGGATTTTAATCAACATATAAACATTTCAAGTTACTTATTACACCAACTTATTA